>QVQW01000058.1:0-173626 GCA_003635345.1 Coniochaeta pulveracea | reverse complement strand
CCCTTTCAAAGCCCTTTCAAAGCCCTTTCAAAGCCCTTTCAAAGTAGATACAAAAGGCGTTGAATATAAATATAAATAAGATATTAAAATAAAGATTAAAATAGTATCCGTGTTAATAATATAACAAAATAATAACGTAGGAAGAAGACTATCTTATTTTTAGAATACTTAAAGCGCTTTCAAAGCCCTTTCAAAGTAGATACAAAAGGCGTTGAATATAAATATAAATAAGATATTAAAATAAAGATCAAAATAGTATCTGTGTTAATAATAAAACAAAATAATAACGTAGGTAGAAGATTATCTTATTTTTAGAATACTTAAAGCGCTTTTAAAGTAGATTTAAAAAGCTTTTAATATAAATACGAGAAGAGATTATAATAAGGGATAAGTATGTTTTATCCTAATAAAATAGTAATTTAACGAGATCATACTAATAGTAACGTACGTTTATTATAATTATATTTTATTATAACACCTTTCCTACTACTTTATTAATATATTTATATAATGCTTATTAAAAGAGTTTCGTTATATTTTTTATATTATACCTTATTATTAGACTAATATTACGCTGATATTTCGTTATTAACACTTTCTCTTACTAAAAAGTTTAACTCTAATATTATTAATAACTTTAGAAAGCACTCTTACTTCCATAAGTAGACCCACTTACGTAAGCGTACTGGCTTACGTAACCATAGTCCCTACAGCGGCCTCCTCCTTCTCCACTTTTTAATTGCCAATGACAACCGTCAGCCCCGTAAATTCCATCGCCGCTAACCCCAAAAATTCCCCACCACTTGCTTATTAACACAATCGCCCACACACCCATTAGCACGTGCAATTAACACAAATCCCACCTGCACTTATGGGCAACGACCACCCGCCCCCGGCTACGGCCAGGGTCGATGCTGTGGCTGGCTGTGTAAGTTATACCCTCCTTTCGTTACTATCTTGAAGCCATCATATCATTAACACATCTTTCTAGACCGCTTATACCAACTGGTATTTACGACAGATCATCCGCCCAAATGGTTACCAACCCGTCGAAGTCATCGGGCATAGACCCTTTCAATCTGTGAGTAATAGCCAGACCATGCCTCTGACCCATCACCTTGTTAACACAACCAATTTTAGCAAAAGACGAACAATTTTGAGGATTGTCCTATTGCCAAGGTATACCCTGGCGAGATTTACTGTCGATACCCGGAGTGTTTCCATACCCAATACTTCAAGGCCCCAGGTGCCTTAAACCAACATTACAGGTCGAAGCACGGTTTTGCTCCTCCGGTGCTGCCCCCCGGCAAAAAGTCCCATGGGCGCACTTTCCCGGACAGCTTGATTGCCGAGGCGTATTGTGAGTTTATCGCAACATCAAACTATGGTCATTGAATTAACACATGTGCTAGCTTTTTACGAGACCTGGCGTGACGCGTACAACCGTGAGATGGCCGAAGAAGCCAGAAAGAACCAGCTTGCCCTTGGTGGTTAGTTGTACTACCAATAGCCTACCCTTATACTATTAACACAATCCAATTTAGGCTTTACTCCTGCACAGGCACCACCTCCCTTTACTTCAGCCTATACGCCTAACACTGCCACCACTACGGCCGGCGCACAGCTGAAACGTACAGCCGAGCAGCGTAAGTCATCTTGTTCTCACTTCAACGTCATAGTATTAACACAGCGGCATTTAGATCCGAATGTTCCGCAAAGCAAGCGTCACCATCATGCCCCTCAAACCCCAACTCCAACGGGCAATAGACCTGACCAGCCTATTCCTATCGGTACGTCAGGTTGTCCTCTTGTTATGCTTATATTATTAACACACTAGTGTTTAGGTTCGGATAAGTCGTCTTCCGCAACTAGCAGTCAATTCCCTACCGTCCAAAGTCCAGCTCTTTCTCCTACTCGAGCGGGAACTTCTCAGCTTACACCACAAGCTCGTCGCGAGGATACACCAGCGGCTCGCAGTCCTAGCCCAGGTCCCTCTCCCACTTGTACGTATCGCTATCACGGTATCATGTTACTATCATCTTATTAACACAGCTTGCTTTAGCACGTTTGATCGCGCATGAACAGCAAGAGATCATTGATTATCTCCTGGAGTGGCAAGGCACCAAGGCTTACGGTAAGTCGTTTCGTACCAACCTCTTAATGCTCTATCATTAACACTTCCTAGAGTATGCTATGGAGTATGCGTCAAGAGAAGAGAAAGATCGTTGGCCCATGATGGAGAAGGACAAGAGAGGTGTTACTTTCTGGGTCGTAGACCTCGCAGAGGCTCGACGCAAGTGTCGTCTCAAAGGCAACGCATGCTATGTTTGCCGCAAAGACCAGACTAGTACGTTCTCCTACTACTAACATCTTGTCATCATATCATTAACACAGCTTCTTAGCATGTGATGGCACCAGCATTCAATGTGTGTTGTTTAAGCGCCTCGGTGACCCAAATGTGGCCGAGTATATGGATGAAAACAACCCCTACAGCTCAATTGCGTTATCCCAGGCGGCCGATGACTATGGCAAGAAAAAGAAATAGGCGCAAGGGCAGGAATCATATCATGTGGCGTTCAATTGTTGGTTTTGTTTTGCTTTCACTACTTAGTTAGGTTCATCTTGCAGCGCCCGTTTGGCTGCCTTGTCATTTCCCTCTGGTCGCGGTTTGACAACGACACATCATTAACACAACGGCTAAGCCGTTTTTTTCCTAACACTATTAGTTTAGGTTGCTCAATTGCATCTTGAGCCTTTCCTGTTGTCATGGTTTTAACACAATAAGCGTAGCTTTATTTTGCCGGGTGCGATCTATCGATAAGCTTACCCTAGAATGAACATTTCATATCCATCCTCCAACAATTGTTAACTTATTCGAAGGTATAGTATAAGGATAAAGGGTTTTAGAGCCCTTTGGGACATATGAATAAACTCATCATATGAGTAACGGTTGGCTAGCTTTTCTCAAGTTTCAGGTGCATATTAAGCTCCCTCTTTGATGTCATCGTATTCTCGTTGGTGTTATAGTTCGCCTTCAGTTTTCCAACAACACGCTTTCCACCTTATACTCTTTATTTCATTCCACCACACCTCCCTCTTCATATTGTGCTATTAACACTGTGGCATGAACTTGGCTTCCTGACCCTAGGCCGAGGGTGACTTTCTCTTCCTGATGATCTGCCTATGTCGTTGGGATGCAATGCCTCTTTCAGTACAACGCCATTGTGGCGGTGAGGCTGCGTTGCTGTGGTATTATGTAATTAACACACCTGTGACTTGTAAAGGGGCCGTGCTTGAGTACAGGTGGGCCGGGAGGGGCGTCATGAGGTTGGCGGGCGGTGGACCACACTCGGGCGGCTAAAGTTCCACACTCAGGTCAGAAATCACCCGGGCCTCTCGGCCCTGACCATGGTTTGCTGAGTGCTGAAGACGAACGTGGGCAAGGCCGCAAGAGGTACCTTGAACCTGGAAAGAGCGGGGGCCGCTTGTCCATGCCCGTTATCTACGCACTAGAGTTGCAGCGGCTCCTGATTGCTTGGTTTTCTTGGGTCGGTACGTACTCTGCGGGTCCCACCCAATCCGTCCGGTTCCATCTTGGGACAAGGTGCTTGAAAACACGACCGGGCTTGGGGGGCCATCAGAAACAACATGCGTACCTACGGAATGGGAGGAAAACAGATCCGGGTTCGGAGACACTTAACTAGTTCTGCCAGTTGCAATGTTAGGGATACAAGGCACGGACAAGGTCAAAGTAACGGTCCAGATTCGGCAGCATCAGCCTCAGCGAGCGCACTCAATTGATTGTTTCGTGGGGTTGAAATTTGGGGGCGACCATGGTTGATCACCTTTCCGTCGCGGGTACGGTTCCATTATATCCCTCCCCTCCACCAGTTATCTCCAGGTCGAGGCGTTCTTGACAAGCCAGATAAGGAATTTATATAGTCTCCGGGTGCCCACACCATACCGTCACTGGGCCCATTTTCTTACCCTCTTGAATCGACATTGCTACCTGTTGGTGCTGTGTTCGTGTCCCAAAGTCTGAACAGTGTATGCTTGACGCCACAGGTGCCTTTCTATCTTCTTTCCTCTTTGCAACTGCTTTCGTGACATAGCTTCACTTCCATTCCAATCTCTTCTCTATTGTATTATAGCATCGGATTTGCACACGACAACAACACAAGCTCCCGAATCACACAGCCTTGGGGACGTTCGACGGTCCCAATCATGTCGTATTCATGGGTCGGCGCGCCCACCGAGTTCAACGGCACAAATGAAGAAACCGGCGGAGACTCTGGTAGGAGCTTCCTCGAGCGGTCATGCTTCACAGAGCAGCCTGTTCTGACTATATTGTGTCTCTAGCAACCGAAAACTTGAACCAATGGTACCAATCCGGTGACCAGGCCTTCATCCTTGTGGCATCATGCATGGTCTTGATCATGGTGCCCGGCGTCTCCTTCCTCTACTCCGGGCTCGCACGAAGAAAATCCGCGCTTTCACTCATATGGGTGTGCATGATGTCTTTCAGCGTTATAGTGTTCCAGTGGTACTTCTGGGGTTACTCGTTGGCCTTCAGCTCGACGGGCACTAGCGGGTTCATCGGCAACTTACATCATTTTGGTCTCATGAACACACTCGGACACCCATCGCCAGGCTCTCCCTTGATACCCGAACTCCTATACTCGTTCTACCAGATGCAGTTCGCCGCCGTCACTGCCGCACTCGTTGTTGGAGCCACTGCCGAGCGTGGTCGCGTCATTCCGGCCATGGTCTTCACTTTCTTCTGGGCGACTCTGGTCTACTGCCCCATCGCCTGCTGGGTGTGGAACATCAACGGCTGGGCCTTCAACTACGGAGTTCTTGATTACGCGGGCGGTGGTCCAGTCGAGATTGTTTCCGGTGTCTCCGCGCTCGCCTATTCCTGGGTCTTGGGACGACGAAACGAGAAGATGATGCTCAACTTCCGCCCACACAACATCTCCTTGATCACCCTCGGCACAATTCTCCTGTGGTTTGGCTGGCTCGGGTTCAACGGAGGCTCTGCTTTTGGCGCCAACCTGCGCGCTGCCATGGCATGTTGGAACTCGTGCTTGACGGCCATGATTGCGGCTGTGACTTGGTGTGTCCTCGATTTCCGGCTTGCCAAGAAGTGGTCTCTGGTCGGTTGGTGTTCTGGTACCATTTCTGGTCTTGTCGCGGCCACCCCGGCGTCCGGATTCATCACCCCTTGGGCGTCTATTATTCTCGGCCTCGTTACTGGAATCTGCTGTAACTTTGGCACCAAGATCAAGTTCTACCTCGGCATCGACGATTCCCTCGATGTGTTTGCCGAACACGCCATCGGTGGCGTTGTTGGCCTCCTTTTCAACTCCTTCTTCGCGGCAGATTATATTATTGGACTCGATGGTGTGAACAACGGCATCACAGGAGGGTGGCTCAACCACAACTGGAAGCAACTCTACATACAGATTGCCTACGTCGTGGCGTGCATGGGCTACAGCTTCGTTGTGTCAGCTATCATTGCCAAGCTCATCGACCTTGTCCCCGGCCTCCACCTCCGTGCCAGCTCCGAAGCTGAGCTTCTGGGTATGGATGACGACCAGCACGGCGAGTTCGCCTACGACTACGTTGAGGTATGTCATAAACCACAACCTACTATGATCCACGTGGAATCAGGCTTCTTACTAACTTACGTAACAGGTACGCCGTGACTACCTTGCATGGACTCCCGCCGACAAGGACCAAAAAGAGGATGGCGTCCACATAGTGCCCCAACACGGTATCGAGGGGCATCAAAACCTGATGCCCGCAAGAGCCCCTGCCGAACAAGCTCCTGATGCACAAGCACAGCGAGCGGAGCATGCACAAGAGCAAGAAAAGGCCACCGAGATGTCTACCGACCGGGAATGATTCATATTACAAAACAGCGGTCATGGGTACAAAATGCAGCTTGGTTTTCTTTTTCGGTTGGCGTTTCGGAACATTGAATGGGACAAAAAAAATTTCGGCTGGTGTCACGGTGGACTTGGATTATACTTCAAGGTTTTGTGGGCTTGGACGGCTTGGAAACGTCCTTTATTCCTTCTTGCA
This sequence comes from Coniochaeta pulveracea, assembly GCA_003635345.1. Classification (NCBI taxonomy): domain Eukaryota; kingdom Fungi; phylum Ascomycota; class Sordariomycetes; order Coniochaetales; family Coniochaetaceae; genus Coniochaeta; species Coniochaeta pulveracea. Next base: position 167,539 of record QVQW01000058.1, on the reverse strand, counting down.
CTCTCACAGCGTTAGCATGCCGATGTATGTATCTTTACCATATACCCTCGATGAACATCGATTATTTCTTGTGTACTTGACCTGGAATACAGAGACACCTGTCACAATGTGCGATGCTCGGAAACAAATGCTGGAGTCCGAGGTGCCCTCTCAAAGCTTTGATTGTGTCATCGTTTCACCACCACGAAGCTGCTTATAACCTTGGTTATGTCAGTTCTGCGACGTCGTTATCGCCCAACCAGCTACGGCGAATGCCAGCGTGACGGTCATTGGCGGTTGGTGTTGGGGTAGCACACCACCTTCATCCGATGCATAGACGCCGCATCATTACAGTTTCCTTCCAATTGGCCGATATGCGAGATCGCATCTGCGCCATGTTAGTCTAGCTGACTGGTCTAGCCCAAGGTTATGTCCAGATAGCACACGTACAGACTTCTTGCACAAACAGCACCGTTATCATCGAGCATCACAGATCTTGAGGTACCTAGGGTCGCATGACGATTTTCTAGTACATCCCGTCGGGCACCTCTGTAATCGTGCATCGCTATGCACCCACCGTGGCTGGCTGTGTCGAATGGATGGTGAAGGTTCAGACTTGAAGCGTCCAGAGTTCGAGCTGATGGGCAGCACCTCATGACGTCGTACACTGTTAAGACGGAAGGAACAACGGCGTGGTCTTGCTTCTCCACTATCATAGGTTAGCGTGGGGCGCACGTCTTGCCTGGACGACAAGAGTCGATATCCGACACTCCGAGTTTCTTCAGACAATCAGGACAACCAGGTCGGCTCTCTAGCCTGTGTTACAGCAATACCACACTGAGCCAGTGCGACAGCATCGTACCGAACAGCATTAAATCTCGGAGCTCTGTTCACCCAAGCTTCATGACCACTCTCTGGATGGAGATGCGTGCAGGCCTGCGACACAGTACCTTACATTCACCATGACTGAAGATATAAATCTTGTCGGACCCCGTGCTCCGGGTTTGGCCAACCAATGATTCCTGTGGCATGGCTCTTTCGACTTGGCAGGCTGAAGTTGATATGCCGAACATAGCATATGTCTGTTACTTTAACGGTCTGATGCCAATGCGTTTCTGGCCACAACCAGGCTGGCCAGGAGCAAACTAATGCCGTGTTGTACAGAAGTGGTGTGCTGTCAAACACCGGACAGTTGCTTTTCTGTGCGAGATACCATACCACTAACAAGCCTCATGCGTTCCTGCTCATAGAGAGAGAGCACCGTTGTTCGAACTGTGGTTCGCTGGGTTATATCTACAAGTTCAAGGTAATCGACACCGTGCCACAGTCTGTGGCGCGGTGCACGCCATGCAGGATCCCTCAGTTGTGGGCTGATGAATGCTGGGATTTGTGGGAGCCGAGTCTTGTCCACTGGTCTGGTTTCTGTACAGACGCCCTCCCTCTTTTCCCTACTGCCCTCATGGATCGGTAATCCGGAACTCGTTCATTGGAGCCTCAATTTGGCCCTTGATGATAATTCTTGCATTTGAAGTCTATTGAACCATTTGCGCCATCTTGATGTCCACCATGGCAGGCATGGAAGTGGCGGGCCTCGTTTTCAAGGTGATCAAACTCGCAGAGACCACCATCCGCGGTTGCCAGAGAATCATCAAGGCGATTCGAGACGCTCCAAAAGAGTTGAGGGTCCTCGTTCTTACTATCTCCTCTTTCAAAGACCTTCTTCAGCATGTTGAATCGTTCATGGGCACCTCTACTGTTGCTCGAGATAAAGACCACCTCAAGCACCAAGTGCAACATGCACAGGAGATCATAAAGGATCTGGACGTTCTGGTTGTCGAGTCCGGCGGACTAGTATCCAGTGGAGAGATCGCCATGGCGAGGTTCCGCGGCGCTTAGGTGGTGAAACTGAAACAGCCGAAAGTCAGCAAACACCTGGAAGACCTTCGTCGTTGTCAGAGGTTCACTAACACGGGTGTGTTACTGCGGACACGACGTATGCGTCGATTCTAACCGTTATGCGTGTATCGAGCTGACCGCTTGCAGTGAGCTTGTTTGGGAAATGGTCACAGAATTCGGGGAAATCAAGGACAAGCTATCAGGTAAGCCTTCATTACACCGGATAGCCACCATCATTCTCACAAAGTCTTTCGAAAAGATGGTGAACGACGCCGCATATTGAACGACCTGATCACTGTCGACCCCACGGCCGGTCACAGGGAAGCTTATGAGCTACATGGACCGTATACGTCCAGCTGGATTACCTTTTCTAAAGAATGGACGATGTGCTTGGATCAAAGGCGAGCTACCGCTTTGGTGAATTGACGGTAGTCCAGGGGCTGGCCAGACCATTCTTGCCTCCTACCTCATTCACGAGACCCAGAGACATTTCCGACAAACAGACCAAGATTCAGGATCGCCAACATGGTGCAGCTACTATTATTGCTACCATGCACGTTCACATAAGTTCGAAAACGAGCGTTTTCTACCCTGAATCGTCACCGACTGAACTTGTAGGACAGGCCGGATACATTCCGCCAGCAGTCCTCAGAGAATCTCGTCATTTAGCTGTAGAGGATCTCATGGAAGCCCTCGGAGCCCTATCTGGCATGTCGAATCGATGTATTGTTACCAACTACTCTGTCCAGTCCCTCCCTCTAACGAGGTTTCCTTTGCCTTTCTTTAAGTACTCCGCCAAGCACGTGGCATCCTGGCTTAGACGTGAGCAATCAAGAGACGGAACGTTTCAGATGACTCTTACGGTGTCTGTCGCGCACACCACCCAAAAGACATGTGTTATGGGAGGCATGGGTGATGCCGGGGTCGCCAAGGGCGAACGTCAGTCATTCTCCAACAAATTCATCCGGACTGCTTCTGATGCCCAGTTAAGGCAAGGGTGTGCATGTAACTCGAGAGAAACAAGCCCTCAGTAGGCGACTTTGTGAGCCAGCATAGTATCAACCAAGGAGGAGCGATGGCTGGAGGTTGACAGGCTTGGTCTGCAGATTATCACCAGGGTGCAGCAATGAGCTGGCTATGCTGGATTCTCAAATCAAACGTACTCGCACAACCACGGTTCAAAGCGCAGGCTCGTTTGCCACATGCTACGGGTGGCGGTTCACTTCCGTATCATCATGTGGTCTGAGGCATTTAGCAGCTACGTCAGCAAGCGACTCAGCATATCATGTCAGTTGTCCGATGTTGCGAAAGGAAGAGGCTCTGTCTCCTATGGGAAAAGCTTGTGCTCAGTGGGAGAGGTCATACAGCCTGCTTGGAGCAAGCTTCCACGCATCGGTATCGATGATTCCATTATTATACCCGGTCCAATAACAAGCTGCTGAATACCATATGTGACAAAGTCCAATCGAAAACAGGCAGGCAACCAGGCAGGGTCATCCACACATGACGATATCCAGAGTTAGTGGCCTAAAGTTGCGCCTGATCTTGAAGTCAAACCCTCGAGATTGCTCGGTAGGCTTGGTGGATGCAGTCCGCCAGCTGGGTGTTCCAAACATGAATTATAGCAATCACCTCCACCGTCAAATAAGCAGGCCAAATAGCGGTTAAAGCAGAATTAGCACGACCCATCATATTCGGCCTACGTTGCGCAGAAGCACCAGGCATCCATGTCTAAGGTACCTAGTTACCAAGCGTAGCTCATGGCTGCTCCGCGAGAACGCTCCTTCCTTCCGTTAGACAACTGCTGAGCTTGAGGAAAAGGGGGCAGGCACCTCGCTCACCTCAGTCTCGTGTAAACGACAAACCGCTCCTTCCTCTGGCCCGACTTGTCAGCCATCTGCCTACCCGTAGTTTTCCCACATCCCATGAACTTCTGGTCCAGTTTAACATTCGGACGCCAACCTCTAGTGACCTGTCATACTGTCCTTCGCTTTGTATGCTTTTATTTCCGTGCCTATCGGACAGTCAGTCAGTCACACTTGACGTACATTTAGAGTCTTGCCTCGGAGATGTTCTCCTGGCCTCCAATGTGACCAACACGACCGGGTAGCAATGGAGCAGATCAGGGCGGCCCAGGCAGCGAGGTATGAGACCTCACTCGCCAGCGTCCAGTCGTCTGCGATCCCCGTCATGCCTAGCAAAGAAGAATGGACGACCCTGTCAGAGCAAAGAAATATTCCTGGATTCTTGCTCCTGGACGCGGTCCGCTTCTACAAACGCGCCCATGGAGAGCAGCTGAAGCTCACTCCGCTAGTCGATGCGCTGCGTGATGATGTCCACCGAATACAGGGAGATACCACTACCCTACAGCAAGAACATCATGACATCCACAAGCGGTTGGGCAAGACTGAAGCACGCCTTGAAGGCGTCAGTAAAGAACATGACAGACTTGAACAAGACGTTACCACGATACAACAATGCATTCTACGAACAACGACTAGAATCTCCCAGAACGTCCAACACGCTGATGCGCATGCCATGGAGTTGGAAGTGCAGAAAAAGGAGCTTTCCTTTCTTCGAAGCCGGCTAGGTCTGGGTCCACCGTATAACCACAGATCTGACTCTTGCTAAAAGTTAAGCAGAGAAACTCGAGGACTTAGTGGCACAAGATGGCAGAACCCACAGCCAGTCGTTGGAATTAGCCCAGGTGGCCACCACACAGCATAACCACGATCCCGTCATGACTACAAGACAGCAGGAAACCCCTGCCAGGCCTTTGCCTACAACGGTACCCCTAAAGCGAAGAATTGCACAATGTCCCAGCAAACCCTCCAATTGCCAGCAGCAGCAAACCAACAAGACCGGTGGAACCGTGTCAGGGACGGCGAAGTCCTCCAAGCGTCGTCGGACTTCATGTCGCGCAAAGGTGAACAAGCAGACCACGCTACCCGGTGTTGGAGAGGTGACGGCATCCGAGGCATCGTACCATCAGGACTCGCCCTGGCCAGAGCCTCTGTGTGGCGAGGCATACGCGCCGAGAACCAGGGAAGCCAGTCCGCCAGTCGCGTCCGATACAGGTCTCAGTGTAATCAGTGACGGAACAGCTGCGGGGGCGACACGGGCTTACTTGACCAACCTCTTCATGGAGGCCGAGCAGAGATATGCCGTAAAGAAGCCTGTGGCACTCCGGTCACAACACCAACTCATATGGAAGTTCATAGACAGTATCGCCGACAAGGAACTCAGTCGACGCTTCCAGTTATTTTTGTTGGAGCATCAGGATCCTGGCTATGTAGCCAATGGGCCTTGGTCGGCTACTTACGAGAGACAACTGGCGAAGAGACACCGGTTCGTAAAACTTGTGGACGTCACATGGCCGCAGTTCATACGGGTCTTCCGGGACTTCCTGCTGCGCAGTTACGGTCCTGATTGAGCCGACTGAAGCCAGATATGCAAGGAGATTTGGTGATAACTGACATTTGCTGTAGATAAGGGTCATACTTGCTTGTCATAGTACCTGTTTTGGAGGAATACCTTGGGAAAGCGTTGTATGGAGAGACACTGAATTGACGGAGCACATAGGCGTTGTTAGGTCTTGTATGTCAACAGTGGGCAGGAGACAGTATAAGAGCTGCCAAGTTATGACTTCCCGTCTCATCACACAAGTATGGTTTACCCATTTTTATAGTGTGCTAGTAATATTCAGCGGCCCTTAATCTCAGCAAGAACGCACAGCCCAGTGTCTTTCTTAACAAGGCTGACCTTACAAGTGACGCTCTTCATGCTGTTTCACCGAAGCGCTACCTTCGTCTCTGCCGGATTCGCATCCTTCTCCAGTCCCGTGTAGTGGTTAATCCACCTCAACACCTCTTTATGCCACACCAAAGAGTTTTCGGGCTTCAACACCCACTTCACCAGACGTCAATAACGTTGAACAGTTCCGGAAGTAGGGAGAGATACGACTTACGTGATTCTCGTCCGGGAACACCAAGAGTCTACTCGGCACGCCCTTGTGTTGTAAGACGTTGAAGGCCGCCAAGCCCTCCGTCACAGCGAGACGGTAGTCGAGCTCCGAGTGTATGATCTGTTTTATATAGCCGTTAGCCTCAACTCTCGTCAAAGAATGAAGGGCAAGGGTACTTACCAGCTGCGGCGTAGCCCATTGATCCAGATGCCTAGCAGGATCCCACTTTTCATATCCCTCGCGGTTCTCCCATAGCGTTCCTTCAAAGTCATGAATAGGGAAGAACAGCTCCTCCGTTGTCCATTGGTGCAGAGTGCTGAAGACGCCGTCATGGCATACCAGAGCCTTGAATTTTCGTCCCAGGGCATGACCTTGGACCCAGTCTGTTTCGTTCTTGTTAGCCAACCGCACCCCAATTGCAGGAACCAGGGGAGGACTTACTGATCATATACCCGCCATAACTAGCTCCCAAAGCCACCGAGTTTTCCATATCCACATACTCCAGGTTTACTTGAACGTATTCAAAAACCTTTACAAGATCATCATAAGGCCTGCCACCCCATTGCCCCGTGATCCCATCTTGTAACGCCATTCCATATCCTGAACTTCCCGTTGGGTTGGGGCTGACAACAACATATCCCGCCTCGGCGAAGATAGCTGGATTCCATCGCGTGCTCCACCCATCCATCCATGCGCCTTGGGGTCCACCGTGGATCAAGAAGCAGAGAGGGTATTTCTTGTCCGGGGAGAAGTTGGAGGGTTTGAGGACCCAGGAGTGGATGTTGTAGGATTTGTCGGAGGAGGGCGTCCAGATGGAGGAGAGTTGTGAGTGCGAGAGGCCAAATTTCTTGCCAGACAAGCTGGTGGAGGAGATCAGGGTGGTGGTGGTGGAGGAGGGATCGAGGAGGGTGTAGCTGCTGTTATCGACGATGGAGGATGAGGAGAGGAAGAGTTGGTCTGAGTCTCCGGCTTCAGCCAGGAGCGTGATGGCGGACACGCTTCCCTTGTCTGTTAAGGCAACCGGCAACTCCTTCGCTTCGGCAGGGTGGGAAGGGAGTTTCCAGACTTTGGCCCGACCATGTTCCTCCGCTGTGACGAAGATAGTCTTATCATCTCTCGACCACAGAATGGCGTCAGGTTTCGCATCCCAGCTGCCTTCACCATCCTCAGTCTTGTAGAACTCCTCTGCCGTCAAGTCGTCAGACGTGACATCCACGATCATCAACCTCGTCTTATCGCTCTCATACTGCCGACTTCTCATCCTCGTAAACGCCACCCGTTTCCCATCATGTGCGAATACCGGGCTGCCGCTATAGCCCTCCAGCCCAGGCGTCTTCACCACTTTCGGCTTCGGCGCCGGTTCCTCCTCGAAACTGCTCAATGGGATGAAGTACAGATCAGACTTGGTGTAGCTCGCTAAGGGCTTAAGCTCAGGGTCCTTAGCCACAAACACAAGCCCCTCCGGTCCGACGTCAAAGTCCCCGGTTCCTCCGAACGGTGGGACGGGGGAGACCAGCTTCGTTCCGGCGAGGGCATTGGTGAGACCGGAGGAGGAGGCGAAGGTCATTACCGAGGAGGAATCGTCCCGCTGTAGTCGACCATACCATATCGAGTTTTGGTCTTTGCTGCACCAGGTATCCCAGTGACGAGCGAATAGTTCGTCGTAGACTTTGCCCGTGGAGCGGGATTTCTCTTTTGTCTCGGGCGTGGCCAGTTCGCCTTGGGGAGTGGTGGGTGCTGAGCAGGCAAATGCAAAGCCGCCGTTGGAGAGAGGTTTGATACGGAGATTGGAGAGAGATCCCTTGAAGTGGCGGACTTCGCTTGGTCTAAGTGAGGGTCAATATCTGAGCTGGCTAAGTGAGGGGAGGCACAGGAATAGGAGATGGAGTGGCTACTCAGATCCTGGCTTGGATGCGTCTGCCAACATCAAGAACGTCCCGCCCTTATCACCACCGTTCTTGAAGAAGAGGAACTCCTTGTCGGTGATCCATGTCGGCTCAGAATAGGCTGCGTCCTCATAGAGGAGGGTGGAGTTGCCCGTCTTCACGTCCAGGACACGGATTTGAGATGTTTTCTTGTGTTCCTCGAAAGAGTAACTTGTGACCTGTCATGGCGTAAGCAATTGCTGTACACCTAGACATAGCTTCACGGGTGAGACAAGCACGAGTGCCACGGCTTACAGAAAACAGTGCATGGGTGCCCGTTGGATTAGGCTGACCCGCTGAGCGCCGCGGAGCGGACAGCATCACCTCGGGGGTGAACTTCTTCGCCATGAGTGTCATGTTCACCTCGATGAGCCCTATAAATACACAATGAGCACTCAAAAGCTTCGTACCCGGCACACTTCTGTACTTATAGGAACGATTGGACTAATCAAGTGGTGACGAACCGGACCGGGAGGGGCGCTTATGCGGGGTCGTTATAGGGGACCTTCCTAGAACAGTATGTGTAGCCTCCGCAGCACCATCAGGGTACTTTGTGGCCCTTGTCGTTCGATTCATGCTGCCGTTGGCGGTCCATACGCGCGAAGAGGCCCTAGGTCACTTTGCAATGCTGTACGAAATGTGTATTAGTAGCTTGTGGTCTTTGACACCAACATTTGAATATATGTCCTGCAACTACCGGCAGAAATCTATCTCACTCCCGTTTTTGGGGCCATCTCCCCTGGGTATCTAAACTCCTAGCCACGATTATGAAGCCTTCGTACTCGTGAGATCAGACCAACATGCTGACGCCCCTTTTCCAGTACGCCATAAACCTGATACCATATAGCTTCAGCGGATCGTCCATTTCCTCCAAACGCCGTAAGGGCCAAAACACTCAAACAAAACAGCCACCCTCGAACCGTACCATTAGTCCCCAGCCATCCCCTTGCGTGGCATCATTTCCTCCCTGCACCAAAGTTTATTCTGGTCTTCTTCGTCTCTCGGGCGTCCGTTTCACTATCCTCGGGCACTGGTCGTGCGCTACCAGCTTTTCCCTTCTTCTTCCCGGCCTTGCTAGCAGTAGTAGATGTAGGCGTGGGCGCCGCGGACGAGTCTCCCTTGTCTTTATGCGCGTAAGAGGTAGATACCGGAGTCGGGGCGTGGGAGGCTGGTGTAGATGCTGCAGGTGTCGGCACTTCCTGTATATCGCAAGAGCATCGGTCAGTTATGCTCTTTCTCGCTCTGAACAAGCCAAAAAAGACGAGAAACTTAGCGTACAGCATTCGGGTTGTAACTGATTGAACTTCTCGAAAAGACACGGTTCGCATCCGTCAATCCCGTCTTCCTCCGCTGCGCCGCCGCACCGGTAGTGCCTTTGGTATAGTTATCGAAGCCGATGATGATGTTTCCGCTGGGTGTGTTCTCGAGGTATTCTGTTTCCTTCTCGTAGATCAACTCTTCTTCTGCTGCCTGTCCGCAATCGTCAGCAGCCGCTTCGTTCCCATGCGATTACCGCGATATACCGGGGAACGCACCAGCTTCTTCTCGAGTAGCTTCTTCCTAGCAATTAAGCTCTTCAGCTCCTGCCTCGTCTTCTCATAGAACGGAATTCCTGCCGCGCCAGGGTTCGGAACACCACCATTCGGTGCTTGGCTCTCCGTCATTCTTTCGAGGAAGGCTGTTTTATTTGGATTTCACCTAAAGTAGGTTTATGTCGTAGACCACAAGGGAGTTCTAGAGGTCGGAATGGATAGTGTGTGTAGATTGCTGGTGCTGATGTTCGTCGCGATGCACGACGGTCGAAGAGGTACCTGGTTGCGGTGGTAATAATTGTGGGACCTCCCCAAGCCAAGAGTCTTGCAGCGGACTGCAAGTTTGCAACAACGTTCTATCGCGACTCACTTGCTCAGATAGGCGTAGATACGGTCAGATTTGCAAGTACATCGGAAAGCAAATAGTCCATAATCAATAAGTTATTCAATTTATTTGATCATATTGCTGGTTATCACCAGTCGTCTACATACTCTGAGCGGTTGATTAGTACAAGTAGCACGTCGCTGTGCCCACTCAACGCAACACCAGCATGACGTGCAATATCCCATAAGTCGGCCAATTCTTGCAGCAAGGGCAATGTGCGGCTTCAAGTCTGCAACCTGGGATGTACGTAGAAGAGGCGGAAGTATGTTCCTTGGATGTGGTATAGGTTTCCCTTCAGGGACTGTTAGCCTCGGTGTTGCTGGTTTAATCGCTCTTTGAGGATCTCATCTTCTGCTTGATCTGCTCCTTGAGCTCCTTCTCACGTTGTTCGTTTGCGACTTGCTGAGTGCTCTTCTGCTGTCTAGTGGGTTAGCATGGGCTCCCGTCGAGAGAGTCTAGTATCGTACGTACTCGTGGTTCAGTAGACGGCTCTTTGTGCGAAGATCGTGGTCTGTCTTGAGCCCGAGAAGAATCAGCAGACTGGCTACGTGAAACTGAGCGACTTGAAGTGGGAGAAGAGGAATTGCGCCTCCTTGCCGCCGGGCTCAACCTGTGGCCGCCATCATCACCTCGGCGTCCGCTCCCTCGTCCGCGTCCAGTATCACTTCTGCTGCGGCGAGGCGACACGGGGTGACTTCTTGAGACCGACCGCGACGGCGACCGCGACGGCGACCGTCGGCGATTCATCCTCCGTGGACTGCTGGAGTAGCTACTTGAACGACTGCGGCTCCGTGAATTTGACCGGGGCCTCCTAGAGGTCCTTGCAGAACTGCGTCTGGGTGTCCTAGAACGTGATCGTGACGGCGAGAGTGAGCCGCGAGAATAAGCGCTGGATGGTGATCTCGTAGATCGTCTTCTCGAGTTGGACCGACTTCTAGACGACGAGTAACGGCGACGCTTGCGCACGGGAGATCGAGATCTGTGGGAAGAAACCGAGCGGCTGCGGCCACCACGTCGTGACCTCGGCTGCGGTGTTCTCGATCGCTTGCGAGCGCCTCTTGCCGGGGATGCACGGCGCCGCGTTGGCGGGCTGACCGATCTGCTCAAACTTCTGGACCGGGACCCTGATGATGCCGAGCGCATGGAACGCGACCGTGTCCGCGAACGCGCGCGAGATGGGCTTCTCCGCCGGGTGTCGCCTCTCCTGTCATCTAGCCGTGCTCCACGGCGGGGTTCTGGGCTCACGCGTGGCACATAAGTATCCCGGCCACCTCTCCGGCCACCGGCACTGTCCCGGTAGCGGGGCGGCGACGGCGAGCGGCCACCACTGCGTCCGAATCCACCGCGTCCCCGAGGGCCACCAAAGTCCCGATCTCGATCATCTCGACGGCCACCACGCCATGAATCACCACCGCGCCCGCCTCTCGGACCGTCCCGCCCTCGGCCGCGCCGTTCGAACTGTTCGCGTCGTAGCCGAGCTTCCTCGGCTGCCTTCTCAGCTTCAATCTATGCCAGCAATCAGTCAGTTGAATCCCTTGCCTTGCCTTGCTGCAGAGTTCATACCTTTTCCTGTATCAGCTCGAGTTTTTTCGCCTCCAGAAGCTCCTTCGGCACGCCCTGGGGACTATCCTGGGCACTGAGGAAGAGCTTCCATAACTCCTTGCAGAAGGCTGGTGTGTCCTTGTCAAGGAATCCGGTGAGCTGAATTTGTATGGACTTTATATCGGGCTGTAGTAATGGTTGTCAGCAGTTGAAAACGTGTAGGTTGCAGTGGTCTGGGCAACAAACATATCTAGGGCCCTCTATGAGGTTGTATATCAGCTCGATAACGACGTCATCCTCGCTCTTGAGAATCTCGGTAACCTTTTCAGCAATCCATCTGGAAGCGCAAGAGTCAATTGTTAGTAATTGCCAACTGCTATAGACGGCGCGTATTTAGGGCCCGGTCATGTGGCATGGTGCTGGAAAAACGTACTTTTTCATGACCTGGAGGTTGACCTTGGTCATGTCAACTTTCTGGTTGAACTCCGGAGGAAACTTGGTCGTTTTCAAGAGCTTTGCGTCCACCCCTGTAGCCATGATTGCGGTTGAAAAGTGGTGGAATTCCACCTGGTTCGGCGCGTCCTCCAAGTCTTGACCTTCGGTTCCTGCCCGTTTACTAGGTGTGATGGAGGATGTTGTAGATCTACGAAGGTTGACGGATTTGCGCGGCGCGTTGAGCACCGGTGGGTCTGCGCCCAAGCTCCAGCGTGCCTTCCAGTTCCATTATCGATACTAGTATCATGCCCCGATAAGCAATGACGTTGAGGTCTGCACTCATATTGTTTCGTACATAGATTTTGACACGCACGGGAAAAGTGACGAGCTGCAATATACACGGTGATTACATGTCACGGATGTCAGTCGTAGTAGAGGTAACAGTGTGTCTTGATCAGGACTCCCTACTACAACTGAGCTCCTGTCCTATCCATGGAAATCATAACGTGGTTGCGCTTCATCACTCAACGCAGAACCAACTTTTGTCAATTCTGCTATTGCCCCCGAGAAACCAGCCAATCGTCATAGAAAACTGAGCGCTCATCATAAACCATAAGCATTGCCGTAACCCTTTCATTTCGCATTACCCGAATGCACAACGCGTAACGTTTTCAACTCCTTAAGCGCCTGAACAAAAACTGGTGGCCCTCTGCGGGCGACCTTTGGAAGAGCTTTGTGGTCATAATGGGTATATCGTATTCTTCAAACGATCCCTTCAGTCGTTAAGCCGAGCTCTTCGGGTAAGTAAAGCGACTTGGAGGAACGTCTGGGGTGGTGTGTCCGCCCCCTAAGTTCGGACTGTGCATCTGCTGTTGCCTGGCATGCAAAGCATTGATCCTTTCTCGAGCCTTGGCCAGCGCTGCAGAGTTGTCTTGGTGCTTTAGCTTGGCTCGGATGTCGTAGAGTTGCATGAGTGATGTGGCTCGGGTAATATCATCTTCGCCCTAGACATCCGTGACAATTAGCACAGTCCACAACGTACTTGGTCACATGGGTGGAGAGACAGCTGAGCTGACCTCGAAGCCTCGTACTGGTGTACAGGTTCCCGGAGTGCCTTGGTTCGAGTTTGTCCGTGACAGGGGAGGGGTGAGGATGCGGCGGCCGAACTTGTCTAAAGTCGTGGGCGATACCGTCCGGGAGATGTGATCGGAGGTTGAACCTACTCGTTGATTTGGCGTTGGGCGCGCCGGCTCGGTTGGCTTGCTGGTCGACGCTGCAGCATGTGTGGCGGTGTCAGAGGTAGCAGCCGGTGGAAGGGTCTTGTTCGCTTCGACTACTGCCAATGCTGCCTTTGCCTCTTGCTGTGGATGGTAATGAATGTCAGCAGTGTAACGGTATACGGGGTAAAAGCAGTCGAACCTACCGCCGCATTGAGGTCGCTGAGGTCGGCGAGCATCTGCGCCAACTGTAGGCTCTCCATGATCTCCGATGTTTGTGACGAGTTGTAGGTGGTTCGGTGATGTCTCCTTGGTGGCTTGGATGTGGCAGGTTCAGTCAACGGTTGCGAAGTGATCAAACTGGAAAGTGCAATATAGACAACAGCGGAAAGTGAATGGTTGCGACAACCCGTTGGAGTAGACCGTGCGGTTCATGCGAAGGGTTAAGGTACGTTCGATATTCTTGTGTCCTTGAAGGTATCCAATGAGATGTCTCGCGTATCTGGTTTTTCTTTGGCTGATGATGTGCTCGACGAGATATGATTTTGGGAAACTTGGATCTATGCGAATGTTAGGAAGACGTCAAGCACCCATAGATCAACGTGCTGATCCAACAAACTGACGTGAGCTTTGGGGGGCTGCATTCAACTTGCGGGGACTGTCAGCACAAGCGCTCCCTTTGGCGCGTGTGAACCCCCACCCCGCATCCCATTTAGCCTCTGGAAGCCACCTGCCGTTGCTGAAGGAGGTCACTAAAAAACAAGGGGTGTTGTGTTCACAGTTATTTCGTGCAGAGCGTTCGGACCACGGGAAGAACTCCCTTCGCATGGAACGCGCCATGACATGTAAACCGTCATTGGATCAACTCGAACGATTAAGATTTTAACGATATCAAATGTATGGTGGAATCTTGATGAGAAGCGGCCTGCTCTTGTGGATAACGCATTCGTCTAGGTTTTGAATCCTACAGGTATTCACTTCCCTGCCAAGGAAGGTCGAACGGTTGGTGGGTTTTCCATCCTGGTTCGGACGGAGGAGGTGAGCGGTTACCGCAGCGGCTCGGCCCCGCATCCAGTAATGCTGTCCTCATTTCACCGTATATTAAAGCTTTACGTGCAGGAACACTCAAAGGACGTGTTTACTAGTGACCATCGAGCTTACTTCGCTTCTGATATCCTTGGCTGCCGCCCATAATGTCTGCTCTCCGCAGAACTTTCGCGACCATGGCTTCAAGCACTGTCAAGAAGCCCGGCAAGGTCGTCTGCATTGGGCGCAATTATGCGTGAGTTTATCCTCATCTGAATCTGGACCACCTTCTCAAAGGTTGAGAAGTCAGCTCGGAATGACTAAAAGTTATACTCAGTGACCATGTCACCGAGCTCAACAACCAGAGGCCGAAGCAGCCATTCTTCTTTCTGAAGCCCCCCTCGTCCATCTTGCACCCGGGTGCCGGTCCCGTCATCCAGCCTAAGGGTGTCGACCTCCATTATGAGGTTGAGCTTGCCCTGATCATGGGCAAGGAGGTCAAGGATCTTGATGCCAAGGATGAGAAGACTGCTCTTGATTCTATTGAGAGTAAGTAGTGTATCGAACCGTACATTAAAACTACATGCACTGATCATTTTCTAGGCTATGCCATCAGCATCGACATGACAGCTCGCAACGTCCAGAACGAGGCCAAGAAGAAGGGCCTCCCGTGGGACATCGCGAAGGGTTTCGACACCTTCCTCCCTGTCAGCAACATCATCCAGAAGTCCGCCATTCCTGACCCGCACAACGTGGAGATCTACCTTAGCGTCAACGACAAGGTTTCGCAGCAGGACTCTACTGAGTTGATGCTTTTCAGGATACCTCGCATTCTCAGCGACATCTCCAAGGTTATGACTCTGGAGGCGGGCGACATTGTCCTCACCGGAACACCCAAGGGTGTCGGCTCTGTCGTTCCCGGCGACGTCATGAAGGCTGGCATCAGGGTCAACGGCAAGGAGCTGGAAGAGGGCAAGATCGAAGTCAAGGTCGAGAAGTCGACTAGCTCGTACGAGTATGCTGAGACGTGACGTTTCAGCGTGATTTATTCATTGCTACCTAAGCATCTATTGGCCCTATGACCAGCTAAGAATGTAGTATAGTACATCGGTTTACATTTACGCCTTATTCGGGTCCTGAATTGACCCTGGCTTCGGAGCGGCTTCGGCTACTTCACCACATTTCTTGCATGTCCTCACCCCCTGGTCCGCCTTGAAAGCCTCCACAGCAGCCTTGATCTGGGTGCCCAGATCGGTACAGTGGAAGGCAGCCTCGTGAACAATCTCCTTGCAGTTTTGACAGTACCATCGCATCCGGTCCACAGAGTCCTCCGGCCGATGCTGCTCTAGGACGATACCAACCGTGTCTGCAAACCGGACGGGATTATGGGGCGTGTTGGGCGGAAGTAGGAACATCTCTCCCTCGCCGATGATGATATCCTTGAAGTCACCGTCGTCCACCACCTTGAGCATCATGGCGCCCTTGTATTGGTAGAACCATTCCGGTGTCTGGTTGATGTGATAGTCTGTACGGGCATTTGGGCCGCCCACAATCTTGAGTTCATCTGGTTAGGTTACTTCTTGCTGAGCTGGCATGGCTTTGGCTCACCATCACTGTGAAGCCCTCATTGTAGACACAGTAATTGTTGATGGGTGGCTTCAACAGGTGAGAGTTCTCCTCTAGCCTATGAAATGCTAGTCAGAATAGGCCTGTCACCTTCGTCACGATCTGCTGCTCGAAACATGGGACTCATACCATTTGGGAAGATTTACTGGTACTGAAAGCATCTTGCTAACCCCTACTTGGGTTCAGAATGAATTTAGTTTTGCGGAATCACGGACAAGATTTGAACTTGTTCCCCTCGTTCCGCGATCGGTACCTACCTTACTGTTCTGCAGCAACTTACTCATCATCTGGTGATTACTGATGATGCGTGCGATATGCGATAAGGATATGTCAAGAATACCTACTAGCTGTGTTACTCCCAGGAGCTATGACCAACCCCAGCGTATCACCAATCCCTGCCGTTCTGTGACATGGACAGTTTAAGGAGCTAAGACCCCTGTCGGTCTGCTGCCGACGATCCACTTTGGGCGACCGCATGTCTCCGTGTAAAGACAACAACATCCTTCATCGAACGACGTGCGCAGGTTTGAGAGAGTAAATAAATCTACACAGGATTTGGACTTCGAATATATATTGGTTCATCCCCTGTACGACTTATACACGGAGAGACAGCCACGCACACCACAGTAGAGATGGACCACTCCTCGCACCACGCAGCAATGGATCACGGCACCATGCCCGGCCACGGCGGAATGGACGACATGTGTCAAATGTCCATGCTCTTCACCTGGAACACCAAAAACCTCTGCATCGTCTTTAAGTGGTGGCATATCCGCTCCACCTTTGCGCTATGGGTTTCCCTCCTCGCCGTCGTCGCGATTGGAATGGGCTACGAGGCTTTGCGTGAGGGCATCCGACGATATGAAGTCTGGGCCGCCCGACGCGCCGATGCTGTCCCTCGTAAGTTTGCTCCTGCCTTCTCTTGCCTCCCCTTCTCATCCCGGTCTGTGGAGAGAGAAAACTAAGATGGTTACGAGAATCCGAACCAAGTGCTGAAACCACGCCCCGCTGGCTGCCAGGACAAAACAAGTCTGCTATCACAGATCGAGCGCATGTCATTAAGTCGGTGTTGTATGCGGTGCAGAACTTCTATGCCTTCATGATCATGTAAGTTGGCACCCCTATCCGAATAGTTGCTGTACGTGTGTGATAAGGGGTGATGCTGACGTTAGCGAGGAAAGGCTCATCTTCATGACGTACAATGGATGGGTTATGCTTGCCGTGTCTGTTGGTGCTGGGTTGGGCTACCTGGTCTTTGGCAAGAGGACGACTGCTACCAAGGATACTGCCTGCCATTAAGTGTCCTATGTGCATCTCATGGGAGTGTGCCGACGGAGGGCTGTTGATGAACACACGCGGCTACAATGCCTCAACGGAGACAAATGCTATGCCCAACGCCATTGAGCAGTGCTGGATATGGTCACAGTATTCTCACAAGGCAGATTCAACTTTCACTGCTGTGTCGAGAAGAGCATGAGTGGAGGGCATTCTAAGGAGTTGTAAATACAGGTAACTGCGGGTTCGGCTAGCTGGAGGATGCATCTGCAAACATAGTTGAATGGAGGTATACTTGCTATACTTCCCGGGCAGCAGTGTCGACTATATACCCGACATATCCTTACCTTGATTACATTTTTGATCCTCCTCCTTCATCGCTCGTTGTTTTCGCCTCGGCTGTTGTTGTCGTCTCCGAGTCACCAGTCACCCTCTTCTTCTCCGTCAGTTTCCCCATTTCTTCCAACTGCATAATGATTTCCTCGTCTCCAGCATGCTTATTATGCTCGAAGTCCGGCATTTCAGCGTATGCAATCTTGGCGGCATCGACCAATATCCTTGCCGTCATACCCCAGACTTTATATCGACCAGGGTCTTGCTCGGGCTCCTCCTCGGAAATGGCCGCTAACCCACCCTCTCTAACAAAGGGTTTGGCGACATGCTGGTGTACCACCGGCACATAGAAGAAGTGAACCCTCCACGGGTGCTCATGCCAGTTTGACCAATAACCCTCATACCACTTCCCCGGTGGCAAGGTCAGCGGCTTGCGACCCTCGCGGTAGAGGTCGACTTCGTCTTCCGATCTGAGGAAGTTGTGGAAGGGGGCGGAGAAGACGGCTGCTACTTCTTTCGCATCCAGACGCGGGATGAGCGACTCCTCCGCTGTTGGCCGAGGGCGGGTGGTGCTGGCAGAGGCGGATACGGCATCCGTCGGCACTGGTGGTCTGTTGGTGTGTAGGAGGGCGACACAAGGCCGAACCGCCAATTCAGTTCTGGCCAGATTAAAAGGGAGGTCACATAGATGCTCTATTTTGAAGGGTGCGGGCAGTCTGTTGTCGTCCATGGGCAGGCCTATCTCTTCCCAGGCCTCCCGCCGGGCGATTTGATCTGGCGAAATGTCAGGGGCCACGCTGGGAACAATGTCTGAAGAATGAGATTGAATCATACATGGTGTTTCTTTTGTGTCGTCTGCCTTGCCGCCGGGCAGTGCAGCATGTCCTACCCTCAGGTCAGTTCGCTGCTTCAATCAGGTACCATGTGAGTGGTGGAGAGATCATAACTGACCCGAGAAGTTCCGTAGACCTGCGGCCCGCATGGTTATGACCACCCTCAAGTCACCCTTGCGGTCCGCATACAGCAGTAACAGGACGGCGGCCCGTCGGTTGGCGGGTAGTCGATCCCATAATGGAAAAGCAGGAGGTTTATAGGCTCTCAGCCGGGCAATAGCAGCCTTGAGGTTTGTCGTGAGCGATATGATTCAAGCAGGGCATGGATTGCACTTGGACACCACTAACCAACGAAGCTGCATTAAACGGCGACATAGTCGATGCATCCCAGTAGTACGAAGCTTGCCAGTCCTCCTCCTCCTCTCTCTCTCCCGTGCCAATATCTACTTTTGCAGCTTGTTGGACAGTCTGAATGATGGTGTCGACCTCAGAAGCACTGATGGTATTTTCAAGCTCGTCTGTAGTGTTGAGCCTCTGTGGCGTGGAAGTGCTGCCCATGTTGCATGTGGAAACGACGGTGACGACATCCGAGGGTTCAAGTTCGGGAAAGCGATGACAAGGTTGGGGTAAGCCGGGGTTGACCGGGGCCGCCCGTCGGAGCCGCTGATCCACCGCGATCCACCTAGTGGAGGGTACCTTAGCCAAGAGAGTCCACTAACTGCGATCTGTATTTACTCTGCCCTGAAGTTTCCCCATGGGCAACCATGGCTGGGTGATTGCCGTCGGTTTCCACTAGCATATCGACGCAAACGGAGTTCGTTTAGTAGCTTAGGCGTCGACTCGAGCCCGAATGGCGCTGCTTCAGAGCAATGCACAGGATTCTCCTCGATGACTATTACGGATTTTGAGAGCTTAAGATGCTACCATGAGGATGAATACGCATAGGTCAAGGACCACATTTGCTTCCGATACTCCGCAATTGGATCCCATTCAACATGACATACCGGCTGCTCGCCTATAACTACCACTTATCGTCAAGACTGTTCAGGTAATAGCTGTATTGCCGCATGAACTGCTGTATGGCGCATTCCGTCGCAAACTCCAAGTCCCCGGGTTCCGGCTCCCACGCCGACTCCAGATCGACCAGCATTGCTCCGTCCCTAGTCAAGAGAATATTCCCCAGATTTGCATCCTCGTAGGAGAACTTAAAAACACCAAGCTTCTGGTAAATTGCTTCGATGCGTCTCTCGAACTCTGCGCTTGGTAAGGGAGGCTTGCTCTGCATGTACGAAACGACACCGTCCACTTCCGACAGAATGAAGGCACGAGTCCCCTCACACTGTGCCTCACCATAGAATACGGGGATCAGGTCACCCTGTAACGGCTTCACTCTCTTGTACGCCTCCTTTTCCGATTCAAACTCTTCGTCCCAGTCAGGTTTCAGCTTCTTCAGGACGACCGTCTTTGGGAGAGACCAGCCCGGCCACATTTTAGTGATAAACGTCCGGATGCTAGCGGGCAGTTTGGTGATAAATGCAATGAGTCTCCGCTGCCATATACCGCGTAAGATGGTCAAGCGGATGACGTGTTGATGTTTTGACTCGTAAGGAGATTCAGCTATGGCGGAAACTGTGCTTCGCCCAAGCCGAAACTAAGAGACGTTAGTATGATCTCGCACAGGGATATATACGCGAGAGTCATATACGCCCACCTTGATAGCCCGTGGAAACGAGAGTGCATCCGGATCCATGCCGGCATCGCAAGCAATCCTTCAACATGGAAAGTTTGGAGGAGGCGCGCTCCCCTGCCTTGGCCCTTACAGCACGACATGACCCTGGTCTTTACCCCGCCAAGCAGGTACCGTGGCCATTCACACACACACACCCTAGGTACGATACTGGGAACGAAAACCCTGAGGCAGACATTAATTCTCTAACAGTAGGTCGGCAGTGATATAAGCAGCTAACCCTCCTTACCTAAGGACATTCAACCACGCAACTTAGAGAGCCAGTAATGCAGTCAGTTCCACAGCCAGGGCAACCGCAGTACTACCGTTCGATTCTAGGCGCAGCGGGCAATCGAACGGATTGCTTACTTTTGCCGCAAGGCCGAAAGAGGTTGCGCGGCTGGCCTCATGATATCATCATACGCCATATACAGGGCGTTTCTGTCCTCCGCTTCTGAGAGTGATTGTGCTTTACCAGCCCGGTTGTGCTTGCAAAAACGAGCATCAGCATCGTTAGCTTCTCCGGTTGCCTTGTTCGGAGAAAATCATGTCATGAGACTGAGGCCATACCTGATTCCTAGCAGACTTCTCCAAGTGCAGCTGCTTCTTGATAAGATCCCGGACTTTGGTGCCCCTTTTGTCCTGGCTTGTCTTGGGCGGCATGACAGGACCGTCTTCGAATGCATCCGGGCCGTCGCCGGAAATGCTCCGCTCCTCACCGTGGATAGTACTAATCATGGACATTGTAGCGGTGGTTCTTGTACAGAACGTTGTGTCGGTTGCTGCTGCCAGCTCTACAGTCGATGTGACGAAGTGCAATGTGTTGACGGTGTGAGGTCGGCACTGAATAACCGCTGATGGAGAATTAACAACAGTCGAATCAGGTGAGCTATACTGGCACGAAGACAAGTTTGAATCTCTATCAAGGCGAGCAGTGAGGAGTTGATATTCGAGGTTCAGGGGCTGAGTCGGACTGTCCTTGATATAGACAATCTGAGTCGCCATATCAGCCGGCATTCTGGCCAGCTCATACTGTAAGAGGTAAAGAGCCTCTGTGTCAAGCGCAGTCAAGCCCCAAGATCAAAGAGCCTCTTCCATTTACTGTTGTCTGACAATGGGTTTGTTGCCGATACGGGAGGTTGAAGGCCAACCCTACTAGTACGTTCAGGTTGACAGATCATATCTTTCAGGCAGAGGCTTCGACAAGGAACAGAGGACTACACGTAACCTACCACACCAAGCACAAGACCCCTTGTTCCGTCGACGGTCTCTTGGTTTTTTCTTGGGTACTACAATATGTGCAGAGTGTCCTTTAAGGTTCTTCTCGTTGAGGCGGTGTTCGGTGAGATCGACAACCACAATGGTGTCGTGAAGAAAGGATATGGGAGACTGCTCTGAACTGAAGGTATATTAAGACGTTGATTTCTACGTTCTCTGCCGTATCCCCCTCTCCTTATAACTGAACCCTCGGGAGCAAAAGCCAACCTCAACTGGTACCAAGTATTAGAACCCGGCACCGCCATCTTCCTCTTGACTCAGTACTGAACTTGAAATTACTTCAAACACTCCGCCCACCGTTGACCATTCCACAAGCCCCATTCCCATCATGGGTAAGGACGATAACTCCAAGCTGGGTCGAAAGAAGGCTCAACAGATGCGAGCAGGACAAGATGCCAAGGACAAGCGCCTAAGGAAGTTTCCCCAGCCTCGAGATATCATCGGACCTAACTCGGTCGAAGAATCAAGGGATAACACTCTCTGTCATCAAATCCAGGATGAAGAAGACGTAACGCAGACCACAGATGGCGTAGGCTTTGAAGGTGAGGATGTGGAGGATGGTGATCCTGACGACTTTTACGAAGCTGTATATGGACAGCAGCTGGATGATCCTGACACCAAGCCCGAAAAGGAGGCAACTTGATGATGTGTAGTACTGTTCAGCTCAGTGAGAAGTAGACATCTTGGTACTGGAAGCAGGGTCAGGATAGAAGCACATTCTTGGTGATCTCGCTGTGTGTTTCAGGATAGATATCATTGACCAGGCCAGGCAAACAGAGGGAACAATAAGTAGCAACGTGGCAGTCTTCTACGTTGTACTGTAGTATGAGCATAAACAGAACATTCAGGGTAGGTAGGTTACAGTGGCTTTTCAAGTAGGATTCTCTGACCCAGAAGTGTTATCCCAAACTCTCTTTTACTTGTTCCAGGCTCCGTAATGTATTGCTTGTGATGATTCGACTTAGTCGATATGGTGCGGCCTACAGACAAAGACATGGCCCGTTTCGCAAGGGGCTTACAACTCTCATGCGACGACCCAATGCATGTCTCTTTGGCACTCGTCACTTTTCAAATATAAGACTCTGCACATCCAGTTGGTGGTTATTACCTCTCTATATTGTGATACGGCGTATAACATCCAACGATACGTGCCTGCCACTTTCATGTACCAACCTGGTGACTATGTCACTGCAAGCTTCGTGTAGCGAAAGAGTAACCAACGTAGCATTCATGTCCATAGTGTGTTATATTCTCCCAGAATGGTGGGCAGCAAATGCAAAAAGGACTATACCCACTATCAGAATCGAACTGATGATCTTGTCGTGAACCAGACGCTGTTCTAAAGGTATTTCTTAGGGACGGCATTGGCGACACGCTCTACCACTGAGCCAAGTGGGCTTTCTGCTCTTATTAGCAATATGAAGTTGGATTCTGGATGATATATGGCCTCAGGCCTGCATGTCTGTGGTCGAAGCCTGCATAGTTCAGACGAGAGGGGTGGCTTGGCCGTTTGAGGGATGGATACCTTATGCAGGTACGGGCATAAAGAGTGTGGGAAGTGCTGGCAGCTAAAGATCAAGGGTTCGCAGTGGATGACGTATAAGTTACTTACTCAACATAATGAGTGCATCGGAGAAATCAAGGGCAGTGGAAGTTATTGCCATAAGAGAGAGCCTCGCAAGTCCGATTCGTGTCCGGTGTTGGCTGCCTGATGGACTGGGAGAGTTATCATGATCTTTCTGGATTGATTCATTCTGCGACTAAGAATGTACAAGATACAGTGCTGTTATGTTGCATGTCATCACTATGTGTTGGGATATCCAATCTATATGCCAGTCCTCAGCCTATCAATTCAACTCACCGAACCGAGGGATGAAGCCCAATGTTTTTACAGCACAGTCTAGGGTGGACTGCCACCATTTCTCACCTGCGTTCCCGGCGGCGTACTACGCAGCTGCCTTACTCGCTTTAGTGACGGAGCGTTCCAATGACGCTCATATGCCCCTTGTAGTCTTCGAACTCCCCAAGTTTGGGCTCTACGACCTTCGGCTTGTGCCGAGTACAAATCGTATTGGTGCAACAAATCGGTACGGCTTCCTCAGCTTTGTCCACCAATGTCTCCACCGGTGAATCCGACTCAGCTGCCCGGAACTTGTAGGCAGCCTTATCAAGCCGTTGAGCATGGAGGTCCTGTGTGCGAACCTTGCCCGAACGTCCGACCTTGCCTCGACCTCGAAGAGCGAGGTCAGCCTCGGAAGTCTCTTGGTTCTCAAGGTGATGAGTCTGGGGTGGGGTGGAGAAAGAAGCCATGGTGCTTGGCTTAGATGGTGTTCTAGCACGAGAGTCTGATGGAGATATGAAATAGGTTGTGATGCTGCCTTGGTGTGTCTTGCTAAGGGGTTGTGGTCTGATGGGCAAGCGAAGAGGATGATGGAGAAGGAAAAAGAGAGCAAGAGAATACGAGCAGGCAGAATGTCTAGTTATATAGTGTTAACGGTTATCGGTAGCCAGCCGCTCTGCTTTGTCCCCCGGATACAATCGTGTAGTGAAGCTTTGGTGTGGTTTCTGATAGAAAGAACTTGAAGCTATGTGAGACTTGACAAACTGTCACGAAGGACAATAGGTCTCCTCATCGGCCGTCGAAAAGATAAGCTTGTTTGAAGCGTGAACAAGAGAATATGGACAGCCGCTTTGTTGTCTGTCTCGGAGCGAAAGCAGCCCAGAGAGTGGTGGGTGAGGAAGCCTTTGAAGCAGACTCCGTATAACAGCAGAACCCAGTCACTGGACACTCCTACCATGCCTACCTAGACCTCGCAGCTTTTGGAAAGTAACATATATGCCATGACTACCAGACTGGGCCGATGTGAACCATATATCAGCCGGGGAAATGGTGGTGGTGATGAGGCCGGACAGGTTCTGGTTGAGACGGGATCCGGCGCTATTTGACTACCACGGCGTCAAAGTCAGCGACCAAGTAATATGAGAAACAGAAACCGAGCATCCTACACAGTTGATATGGTAAGTTCTGAAGTTGCTTGCGATGTAATGAGGCACATAGCCACTTTTCCTTCGTTGTTGTTAGAGGATGCCTAGACAGAAGCAGGCCAACCTCACACATTATAGAATCCAGCGCGCTTGAACCCGGTCAGGAGACAGATACAGCTTCCACTGCCAGCTTCTTTTCGAATTTCCACATATGTTTATCTGATTGGTCCCAGAGAGACAGTATCAACGTCGCAGGGGATCCTCACTCATATTGACCACTGTGCGGCTGTTCCATCAAGACAAGGGCCGTTATACCCCGATTCCGCCACTATGATCCGACCAACCACTTGCAAACGATTTCCAAATCCGTGAGACATATCCAGCATTTCCCAAGATTAGATCTCAGTCGACAAACACAGACTTTCGCGGCACATCCATTGATGTCCCCTCTATGACCCTTCCGCCTTCTTGCCTCCGGTGAACGTTCCCCATGGCCGTTCCTCCTGTTCAGCCTGCTGCGGCTCTTCCCGTCTGACAACAGGCTTTCTCTCATGAAAGCGTCTCTCGCCTTTGAATACTGGAGTCACCTCCTCCGCATCTCCCCACCGTTCTTCGATCCCAGTGTACGACGATCTGTCGTTGTTGCTCGGTTGCTCCACGGGCAAGTCCTTCGTGAGCTCAGGCTTCTTGACAACCGGTGCCACTTCCGAAGCCACTCCCCACTGCTCGTCGGTTGTAAGGGGAATCTGGCTCAAAGGTTTGGTAGCGGTACACGTGTCCACCTCAGGCTGTTGGACGACCTGGTCCTGCGTTGAGGCTTCATCTTCCTCCTCCAGTGAGATCAGTACCTCTTCAAGCTCCTCTTCCTTGACCAAAGCCTGGTCCTCCTGCGCCTGCTCAGTTACTTGTGTCGATGTCTGGAGCCCATTTTCCTGCAAAACCCAATATACTTTGTTGAGTTCCGGTGAGACAGGTTCCTTGCTCCGGAGCGTCATGATGGCTCCCGTCTGCGCTATGTTGATGGCCTTATAGAGGGGCACGTTCATAGCCAACCCAGCCACCAGCACGCCCAGGAAGGTGTCACCGGCGCCGTTGACACTAACCACGTCCTCGACTTTGGCGACAGCAGGGTACAGACGCATGTAGATGCCTCCGAACTTTGGGTCTTCCGTCTTGTTCCGAGCAACAACATACTTCGCATGCTCTTGGTCCTTGAGACGCAAGTCATCGGGTCTCAAAACTTCAGCTAGGAGAACCCCTTGATCACCCAAGGTGACCACTAACGTGGGGATGAATGGTAACAGCTGCATACACTGCTGAGGTATGCCCTCGTTGGTGATAGCAATAGACGAGACCCTCACAAAGCGATCCGTCGCGCCTCCACCGCCAATGTCGAGTTGGTCGATAAATGCAAACCAGTCATCCCTCGCAAAGTATTCTCCGCTCCGGGCCGTCTCCCACATGGTCTTCAGCTCGTGCACGTTGGGCGTGGCCATCTCGACATCGGCATGCGGAAACACGCTCAATCGCTTCCCCACGGGGAAGAGGCGCTCTGACTTGGCGACCGAGACCGGTTCGAAGATGCGAGTAGCGCCGAGCTTGCGCCCCTGTTGCAGGAGAGAGCTGATACCTGTGCTGGACCAGTTCGCGTCAACAACGAGGTATTTGCGGGTAGATGGCCGCTTGAAGAATATCCTTGGCGGATGATCGGAGACGGAGTCGTAAATGTCCATGTCGGCCATAGCTAGCATCAGATTCTTTTTACTGTCATTGACCGAGACATATCGTGCTGTACTACGACCTTTAAGTGATATCAAGCTCTTACTCAAACCCTCGTAGGCTGCGAGTTTCGTTCTGACTGCATCGGTAGCACTGCGGATAGTGTCAGCACGCGCTCACACTCGTTGGCAGTGCGTCGTTGCCAAACTCTGGTGTCACGGACAAGACATGGTAAAGAGGAAGGAAGGGATCGCTAACCTGTCATCAGCCCCGACGAAGGTGAACAATCGGACTCTCGTCTTATGTTCTTCGGTCGGTATATCGAGTCCTGCGGCGCGGTATGTGGCGACCGCAACGTTGTGACCGACGCCTCCGACGGACTGTGTCATAGTGGCAGGATTGGAGGTGTGAAGCTTGGGCAGTTCGGCCTGACCTTTGCTTTCTGTGCCTTTGAAATCACAGCTCAAGTCTATGGCAACAGATCCGGCTACCGCAACCTCGCTATCATATTCCGGCGGTTTTGTTGTGCCGGAAATTTTTACGTGAGCTTCACTTGATTGGTATTGTACGGGAGCTGTAGGAGTCTTA
This sequence comes from Coniochaeta pulveracea, assembly GCA_003635345.1. NCBI lineage: Eukaryota > Fungi > Ascomycota > Sordariomycetes > Coniochaetales > Coniochaetaceae > Coniochaeta > Coniochaeta pulveracea. Next base: position 141,275 of record QVQW01000058.1, on the reverse strand, counting down.
GATTGAGTTGCGGTTTGAGGAGGATGTTCTGTCACATAAGGCTGGACTGCGGATTTATGCTGGGCTTTCCTGCCGGGCTGGACTGGGCGCTGTCCCCGATGCGACCTACTGCGAGTCAGCCAGCTGTTGCCCAAGTGGCCCGGGTCTATCTTGCCTCCTACTTTTCCAGGAACTTGGAGAGCTCGACCGCGACCAGAGTGGCCATTCTAACGTTGTCCTGGACAAGTTTGATGTTGGCTTTCGTGGCAAGACCATCTGTATATTCTGTAATCTTTTTCAGGACAGCTGGGGTGTTCCTGCTGCCCGTGTGGCCCTCCGCGGTAGCCTCTCGCACAGCGCGGTCGATGATGCCTGCCATCTGGTCACTTGGAATGGCATACTCGGTAGGCACTGGATTTGCAAACAGCAATCCTGCTTCCAGGCCGAGCTGCTCCTGAGCAAAGATGGCAGCAGCAGCCTGGCGTGGATCCTGCACCACGGACGGACTCCTTACGCCACTAGACTGGGCCCAAAATGCTGGAAAATCGATGGGATCGGGTCGGTTTTGCCTGAAGGTGGACACAACAACACCCTGAGTTTCCAAGTACTCGAGCGTCCGTGGGATGTCAAGGAAACCCTTGCAGCCACTGCTGACCACGGCCACACGCGTCTTTCCAAGCTCGGTCAGGTCAGCCGAGATGTCCATCGAGCTCTCTCCCCCACGGTGAACTCCTCCAAGACCTCCAGTACCAAACACACGAATGCCTGCCAGTCGAGCCAGTATCATGGTTCCGGCAATGGTAGTGCCGCCATGAAGCCTAGGACCTCCTCCTAGAGCCTAGAGGGACATGTCAGCTGAACTGCAGATTGACTAGTTCATGAGCGTCTGTGTACGATTGTTACTCACCATACCAATCAGCATGGCCAGGTCTCTTCTCGATACCTTTTGGGCACCTTCCCGGATCATTTGCTGTATCTCGCGGTCCCAGGTGAGTCCAACTGTCGGGACTCCCTTGTAGATACCACAGATAGCCGGCACACCGCCATTCTCCCGGACAATACCCTCGAGGTGTAAATCGGCCCCAAGAGCACCATGAGTATAGATGGTGGATTCGAGCGCAACTACCGGCTTATTCGATGCGATGGCATGAGCAACCTCATCAGAGACGCGAAGGAGCGATTTCAGCCCAGGTAGCGAGCTCATAGGCCGCCTGAGCTCCGTAACAGGAGTCGACGTCAAGCGGCCATGTACCTGTCCCAGGGCTCCGGACCTGAATCCATTCCGAGTAGGGGTCACACGAGCCCCTGCAAGACACGTTGACCTCCATGGCCCCATCATCTTTGCGGTCTAGCCGGTCAAGTCAGCTTTAGCCAGAAGCCGTTCTGGTTGTGTAATGACCGGGAGACACCAAATATGAGAGATCGTTTTGCCGTAGGTTCGCGTCGGCAAGGCCAGAATGAGGGTCAATGCCCCCAACCCGAACCCCAGTATACCGTGTGGATAACCTGGAACCTTAGCTGAAAGACCCCACATGCAGGGACCTGCGGTGTGTAAGCCAATCACAATTCTGGGATGTTAGGACATCTTCCAACAACGCATCTGAAACCCGGGCATCCTTGTGATCCGTGATAGATCTGGTTCGACACATTTGGATGGCCGAATAGCGCTCTCGATAGCTCGCGACAACGTCAAAGAACTGCGTATCATCTGAGTGCGAACGCATGATGCCCAAAATTTCAAGAGACAGCCCTCGGTTTCGTCGGTCGTTTGATGAAGCTGGAGCTCATCAGGCGGACCTCAGGTTTCTGGGCATTATTCGCGCGGATTCCCTTGCAATCTCGCTCTGGTCCTCCTAGGCTCAAAGGACGGGAATTCTGACAGCTTATTCTCCGAACATCATTTCCTACCCATCGTCTAACTTCATGTTCTCCTTTCCAGTTCGTTCTTTTTCCGTCCTTTATCAGTTATGACAAGTGTCAGTTGCACTGTTGGTTGACGACGTACTCTGTTTCTTCTCAGCAGTATACCGGTCCCAGGAGCCACATCGTCTGATTTTATGATCGTTTTCGAGCAAATTTTGGTCCCAGATGTTTCCTTCAAGTCTACTTGGCCCCTTGCTGCTGGCCATCGTTGGCAGATCATCTGCTCTCAATTTCACTATAGCAGGAGGGCAAATATTCACGCCTGGCTTTGCCATCGTCGATGCTCCTCAGCCGGACACACCTCTAGGAGGAGGTACGCTTACCGGTCTAAATAATGGGGAAATCAGCTAACGAGGGAATCAGACCTGCTCGAAGTTGCCCTTGACGTATCGGCAAACGGCAAACTAGCTCTGCCACCATATCCCGACAACAGCGAAAGCAGAATACATAACATCACCATCTTTCTGTACAGCTATGGGACAGGCAAAAACTTCACCATCACCAATGGAACAGCAACGGCCAACAACGCTAGCCTAGGTGACATCATGCTCTCAGAGCCGGGAAGCACGGTGAAGCATGTCAAGTGGACATGGCCAGACTGTTTAGTCGGCAATGGGCAGCCAAGTGCCGCAGACAGTGACAGAGGGCTGTACAACGTATGACATCTGTCAGGACCGACCTGGGCGACTGTCAACTAATGCTTACTAGATCTCCATCCGGCAAAACTTCCGTCTCAATGGTGCCGACCACTACACCATCTTTGACCTGCCCATCTCTGTCACCAACAGCATCGAGTCCAACCTCCTCCGGCCAGCCTGCGACTCGTTGAACAACCCGCTGTTGACTCCAGAAGAGGTCACTATCAGCGGAGCAAACGATGTGCCTGTCCTGTTTGCGCCCGGCGACTCGACGCAAGTGCAGTCATCCGGAGGCGGCTCTGCCAAACCTGGCCAAGGTCTGGGTTCCGGGTCGCCGCCAACCTGGCATACCGAAGCGTACTGGGTGTGCATTGCCGGCCTTGCTGCCGCGTTTTGGCTTTAGGGCGGGAGATAGCAACTCGGCTGTGACAGCGAGGCAACTCCCCGTAATTGCCATGTATTACCGGCTAGCATGCATAGCTACATCGCACCCCGATGAGAGTTAGCTGTCAATCTCGCACCTTTGGCATTGTACGATGCTGATATTCAGAGTACTGGAGCGTCATTGCCATAGATAGTGGTTACCAATCAATCGTGGCTCGCCGAGAAATTGCGAGGCGAAACATCAAGGTACACACCGCCGATCTACCACCTTGAGACATCAATCCACGCCAATATGAGCCACTTCTGCTTCCCCGCAACTTGGCCAACCGCCTTATTCACTTTTCCCCAGACTATCATTGATCACTCGTGGCAGCCTCGGTTTGGCGATGACACATGATATGCGGAGAAGCTCCAAGAATGCGGGGGAGAAGCATAGTCAGAGGTAACATAAACTACGTTGAACTCTTCCTGTTTGGGGACGACCTGTTGTACATGCTTGCCATTTTCCCGATGTGTAACTCCTCTGTTCGCCCATAGCTCTTAACCACACTTCCCTCAAATCCACACCTCCGCATCTCTCATCATCACCGCCCCAGATGCCCATGTACAATGGCCTCACTTCTCGTGAGGGCTTCACGGCCGACGTCCTTGCCCGCTGGGTTGGCAGGACCGTTTTGAACCCAGCTCTCCTACTGCCCATCATCCTCGCCGCCCGCTACACCAAAAAGGGTGAGGACATGTCCATCCTGCACCATAAAGCCTATTCCCGCATCAAGACTCTCTTCTACATCGGCCTCCTCCGCTGGATCAACAACTGGCACTCCCGTCGAGCAGCCAACAACTTCGTCTCAGACACCTATCATTGGCGCAGAGAAATTGCTATCGTGACCGGTGGTTCAGGGGGTATAGGTGGACACATTGCACAACTCCTGGCCGAAAAGGGGTTGACCGTGGTGGTACTCGACATCCAACCCCTGACCTACTCGGCCCCCAGCAACATCCACTTCTACACCTGCGACCTCACCTCGCCCTCCACCCTGTCCAAAGTCGCAGACAGAATCAGGAAGGACATCGGCCAGCCCACCATCCTGATCAACAACGCCGGTGTGGCTCGGGGCAAGACCCTGCTGGACGCGACAGAGAAGGACATCCGTTTCACCTACGACGTCAACACCCTTGCGCATTTCTGGACAGCCAAGGAATTCCTCCCCTACATGATCCAGCGGAACCACGGCATGGTGGTGACCGTCGCCTCCTTCGCCAGCTGGCTCAACGTCCCCAACATGGTCGACTATGCCTCCTCAAAAGCCGCGGCGCAATCCTTCCACGAGGGGCTAGCTGCAGAACTGGTTACCCGCTACCACGCGCCCAGAGTCAGGATGATCCTGGTCAACCAGGGCTTTACCAAGACGGCGCTGTTTGACGGGTATAAGAACGACAGCTGGTTTGTGGCTCCGTCTCTGCACCCGGAGACAGTTGCGGAGGCGGTGGTGAGGCAGGTGTTGAGCGGGCAGAGTGGACAGGTGATCGTGCCGGGACTTGGGAATATTCTCAGTGGGATCCATGGTTGGCCGATTTGGGTGCAGCATGGGATGAGGAAGAAGTACGAGAGTCTGATGGTGGAGTTTAGGGGGCGACAGGTGGTGGAGGACTTGGATGGGTTTTATAAGAGGAGAGATGGAGAGGGTGGAACGGAGGAGAGTGGTGTGCTTGTTCCGGAGAAATAGCTAGACATCAGGTAACGCAAAACTGTGATAACACAAAACGATGTCGAATAGCTGAAATAGTCACGCCTGCTAAGTTCACAAAACATACGTACGTACCCGCCCACCAAACTATACGCTGACGCTCACTAACGCCATTCCTTCTCCTCCTTGTCGGCAAGCTCTCCATCATACTGTCCTTGACAAACCTTCTCATAGTTCGCCAATCCGGGCATCTTCTCCTGCACCCTCAAGAAGGTCTCGAACTCGCACCATCCGTCCAATCTGAAGACATCGCATTCTGGGAAGCTCCATCCTAGCGGTATCGTTCGCTGGTTCAGCACGAAATGCACATATTTCGTTTCACCGCCGGTAGGCAAATAGCCAGACCGATCGGCAGCAAGTGGTCTGGGAGTCTTGATAATCTCAATGTCAAGTCTTGCGCCAAATGGTGTGAGGTGAGTGACGGTGAAATTATGTGGTCCAGGATACGTCGAGTTGGGTAACGCCTCTTCGAACTGTGTCAAGCCAAAGGCTGTCAAGACAGAGATGATGTTTGTGTCGTGGGTGAAGTCTAGATAGAGGCTTTGGTTGAGCGGGAAGGTGACTTCGCTGCTGTCGAGCGTGGTATTGATCTGGGAGCCGGAGTAGCCGAGGGTATGGTTGTTCAGTCTGGCCATGACTTCTTGCTGGTAGCCTATTCCGACGGCGCGTCCAAATGGCGAACCTGGTCCGTCGTTGTAGTAGAAGGCCAAATCAACAGAATAACTGAAACCAAGCCACTCTTCATAGGTAAAGAGGCTGCAGAATCGGCTAAAGCCGTAGGCTACCGTTTCGTATGGACACATGTTCTGAGCAGCATACGTATCTTCGACTGTCCAGTCGTGGCCCTTGACGTACTTGGAAAGACGGTCTGTAGCATTTCGGAGGTACGTCTCCACCCACACCTTCTGGGCTTCACTACCCCGGCGCGGCGCCTTACGTCCGTTTGGGCAGTTGAGCCAACCGGCTAGGGAGTTGTTGAACTTGTCCTGTTCAATGATGACTTCGATGGTGGCGTTGTTGGTCCATTCAAGCCCGAAGAAGCCGGCGAGGAAATACTCGGCCGACTTGAGCATACGATCTTGGGTTGTGGTTCGGACAATGATCTTGCTGTTGGGATTATAGAGCGGCCCATACATGTAGTTGTGTAGAATCCCTAGGCAACAGCATAAGTCTTCGGGTACAGTGCATGACAAGAGGCTCGGGTCGCCTTACCTGAATCGAACAGCTCCATCCGTCCCCGATTGACCAGAGTCTCCAGCCCCAGTGCGTACTCATAGTTATTCAGGAATTCCAACGGTCCACTTGCCTCCAAGTCCTCCGCAGCAGTAATTCTCTTGCCGAATTCATACACATTGTTGTTGCTAGTCGGATACCGAGCTCCATGTCTACTCAGCATCTGAACCTGAACAATCTCCGCCCCGGCCGGCAAGGGGTACTCATCGACGCCAAACCCGGGGCTGGGCGTGTAAGGGCTTAGATAACCCATCATCTTGAAGATGCCCTCATCCTTATCACCCATTCCCTCGACTGGAACAGCAGTCCGGAGGGGCTCATTGGGGACGTAGGTGCCTGTGGGATTGAAGGTCACGGTTTGAGCCATGAAGGGGGTTTTGCCTGTCTTTGTTGGGCCTGCCCAGAGTTCCGGGGAGGTTTGGAAGTACTGCGGCACATCGGAGGGTTTCTTGCACGGGCAGCTGTCCGAGGAGGAGGATGGAGACGAAGGGAGGAAGATGTGGGTGGCAGTGGCAAAGAGGATGACGAAGCAAGTGCCTAATGCTCCTAGTAAAGCCCAGTAAGTCCGCCTTGACACAGTGACATGGAAGGGACTCGGATGGCTTGGCGTCGGAAGGGCCTCATCAGACTCAGAGGAGCTGATGGGCGTGTAAGTGGCACTTGTCGGCTTCATCTTGACTAAGGACGCGACCATCTCAGTGACTAGACCTGGTGGGTGATACCATCAAAGACTGAGCAAACAAATCAATTGACCAGAAGGTGAATGTCTCACATCCGCTGAAATGGAGTCTTTAGTATCGATGATTCCGCAATTTGCGATCAAGAGCCGTGATGTTGCACCTTGATGAGCAGACGTCACAGAGGAGTTTCCTGCATCACGTGATCCTGCCGTCCTAAGAATAAGCGGACATACTTCCCTTTTGAAGTCCGGCCTTTGACAACATCGACGTCAGCGCAAGGTGTCCTCTTAGGTTTATTCGAGAATTACATGGTTGACACTGCAGATCGAGGAGATCCAGTCGGGCTCAATCAGTCTCTGAAATGTCTGCTCCTGGACGACCTGCCGGAGCCGAACGACATGGGCTGACGTAGTCATCATGCAGTGAAGATACCGATCAAGGCGCCTTGATGCATCTTCCGACTGTCGCTTCTGTGGCCGAGTGTCCTCCCCAGCCGTCGGGCACTTTGACAGGAAACCAGCACCAATTACTTGAAATAAGCGAAGTCCGGCCTGGCTGATAGAGTAGTCTAAACACGCCTAGGATTACTGGTAACTCATGTATTAACTAAACATTACTATTGAGCCAAATACTACGTAGCTAGGATGCCACGCCATTGAACGCCCAGCCTACCAGACATACTCTAAGCCGACCAACCCATAACTCGTCGACATGCAATCATCATTATCATACCAAAGCAAAGAAAAAGGAATTTCGACAGTGGGGAAGTCAACGCAAATAGTCCATTGCGTCCAACATGCCGTCCAGACGGTGCTGAGTGGCCCATTGAGGACCCATCCTGTTGGTCCAGGGCGATGAGCTGGGTGCGCAAGCTGATGCAAGACGTTGAACCACAATCAACAGACTAGTCTCGAACTCTCGCTGTACCAGCCCAGATATCGTGTAGGTCAAGCCTTATCCTCTAAACGGTGGAGGTGGAAGGTAACTGAAACTGTGGCAGAAGAACGGCCACAGGAAAGATAACCTTGTAGCCGTCGGCTGTAGAGGAACTCGTTGGACAGTGTTGTTGTCCGTGTCCCTAGTGAAATGCCTCGCCGAGAAAGAGGAAGTATGAGCGAAGTCGTCAATGAACTATATCCAAGGTTCCGTATGATGGCCGCCATTGTCGAACAACGTATCGTGTAGATATAAAGCAGAGATGACGGCTAATCTCGATGGTGACCAGTGCAGTCCTCCATCCTCCTCCTCAGAAAGTACTCCAGAGCGCAGTCTCGTGGACGCTTTATGAGCGCCTCGCCGAGAAAAGCTTGCATCCCATGAGCATCGTGTTGTGACGAAAACGTCGCCTGTCGCTTCCACGGTGGAAGCCCACGTCTGAGCGCGATAAAATCCTCCCATGTCCGCCGTATCGTGCATGCTCTTTGATGGTTATAGAACAGGACGATCTCGTAGACGATCTGATAGTGGCCGTATGCCGTGGGATAGCTGGTAGAAGACTGTAGCCAAACTGAAACCGGAGGGCATCGAACTCCATTATAGTTGTCGTGGTGTTTTCTGGAGTGTAGCAGCGGCTTTTCGGGAAGACTGTCGACTATTCTGACCAGCATCTTGTTGGTGGTAACATGGCACCCAGGGGTTTGTGATGTTCGCGTGGAGATATCAGAAAGCAGACGGTAAATGGTGAAAGAGCTGGGTCATCCGGTCAAACCAGACGCGCACTCTTGAGGTAAAGTGCCTACGTAGTTGCAAGGATATGAGACGAAATAAAGGCAGGTCAGGAAATGAGGCTCTTCCCACTCGGTATCGATACCTACTAAACAAACCCCTGTCCCTCGCTGAGATGCCTTGTTTCGGTAAAAGACAGAAGCAGCCAGGACAAACCGAATGACCCGGGACTTTTCAGTCTGGGCTTGCAGGTCACTATCTCCAGTAAGACAGTACAGGAATCACCCAAGCTGATACTGCCCTGCACATTATTACAGCGTGCCATCTACAAGTACATGTATCACCGGGCCAATCAGAAGAGATGAGCAAGAGGAGAGAGGACAAACCTGAAACCCAATACGCAGCTGAGTGCAAGCCAACAAGGCAAGATGGACTTCCATCCCTAGACACATAAGGCTGTTCTTCTGTGGCATGAGATGACGAAGGTCGGCGTACCATCGTGTCGCATAGCGAAGGTTCACGACGACCACATGTCCTTGTTATCACTCATATACTCATGCGTAGACACAAAGCATTATGCTGTAGACATGGTCTCACGATTCCGTCCGAGTATTAGATGCCGAGTTGGAGTCCGGCAAGGATACTTTTTGATGGAGTTGGCCATGGTCGACACAAGCTCAACGACAGCACGACAAATTGTTGCTTCTGTCACTGCTTGCTGGATGGCCAGCAATCTGCTGGTACATCATACGGGAGTGGTTGAGGCTAATAAGAGACGGGTCTGTCCCCGCCAAATGCGACAGGTGGGTCGAGTTGATTGAAGAGTCAGCACCATTCCTAATTAGGCAAAGCGTAAAATAGACACGACCTTGAAACGCGATCCTTGTATTGCATGAAACAGCCGGGGTACGCAACAAGGGTCGTTGTCATGCATTAGAAGAACAACATGGGTTTTCTGAAGACAAGGGCAAACTGAAGCTGCCATGATGGTCGAGTCTACAGTCGAGAAAGTCATCTTAATCTGTAGTCCAGTTTTAATGCTGTCTGTTTCGTTACATTCTAATGCTGGTCTTCCGGAAGTTTTCAATGCGGCCTCCACGAACCCTTCACAAACATGGCACGCATAGCGCTGTAGATCGATTGGGAAACGGGTCTGGAAGATCTCGATGCTCTGCCAACTCAGACCATCCTACACTGACAGAAGCCAATGACGGGCAGAGTTGGTCGTGTTGCACCCAGACACATTCATGCGAGCCATTTTGCCAGAATTGATGGAAAAGTACCGTCCCAAAATAGGGAGGGAAAAAGGGGTTATGTCGTTGCCTAGGTGCCCTTTCCACCCCGCAAACTTTCGCATAACAGTTGCCCACTAGCGTTATTTACACCCCACCGTGGGAATGCGCCGAAACCAAATAGTACACATTCAAGGACGGCCTACCCTTGAGACTTCAGGCAAGTCTGTCAGGTATTTGCCAAGGTGTTGCTGAACCCTCCATCTAGCTCTTCCTTCGCTGTTTTGTTGTTGGTACCTTCCGCGAAATCATCCTTCCGGACTTGACCCCGGATCTTCCTTCGTTTGTCATTGTTTTGGCTTCGGCAGGACGTAGAACTTCCAAACAAACCCTTCCGTCTTGAGCAAACATACTCGGCCGCATATGAACTTCTTGACTGTTCATCGGTCTGCAACACTTCCACAACATTGGCCTTTTTGACAGACTCATAGATCAGTCTTCTGTTTTTGTTTGAGTAGCTATCATGGCGCTTCAAGCTGCTTACAAGCAGTTTCTTTCCGCGCCCAACTCGTCGCAACTATCCTCAGACGCGTCTCTACACTACATCACTTCGACCACGAGTGTTCGCGGTCCGACAGAGATCATCAAGCACTTCAGCACCGTTCGCAACCAGATCAAGACGAAGAAGGAGGATCTTCTTCATGTCGTCGAGGGCCAGAATGCGATCGCTGCCGAGGTAAACGCAGAGTTCGAGTTCGTCACCAGCGGAGGGCCGTACCTTCCCGGGTTGGACGACAACTTCCTGGCTGATCGCACCGTCTATTTGCCAATGGTAAGTTTCTGTCTCTACTACCTCTACTCTCTTAGACAGCGGAAACCCACTGCGACTCGTCCGTACTGACTCTCTGGCTTGCAGGTGCACATGGTTAGCTTCGACAGCCAGGGCAAGATTACTGCAATCCGACAAAGCTGGGACCAGGGCTCGCTTCTCAAACAGCTCGACGTAATAGGCAAGAGTGGTCGCAACTGGCCGATTCGTGACAGCAAGGAACAAATCAGGCTCATCACTAGCTCTCTCAATGCTGCTGGTGTGGACGCTGCGCAACCCGCGAACCCCGCCAACAGCAACCGCTCTCGCACCAACACAAACAATGCGCTCCGCGACCCTCACGCCTCGCTGGCCCTCTTTGCACCTCGCGATGCGGCTGATATACAGCCAGAACAGGTCATCTCCCCGTATGCTGGCACTCGGCCGCGTCAACGCACTTTCACGGAGCTATTCGGTGACGAACCTGTTGAGGAGCCTGGTTCCCCTAGCAACGGCCGTGATCGGTCGCCAAACAAGGCTATCGCGCCCAAGGCTGGTGTCGCTAAGAACGTCCAGCCCATTCGTCTATTCGATACTGCTGAGGAGGATGTGGAGGTTCCAGAGAACACCGGAAACAAGTCACCAGAAAAGTTCTACCGTCCCAACCCCAAGAAGTTCTCCCACTTCGACTTTGCAGACGGCTCTGACCCTCAAGATGCCCCAAGGCCCGCGCCACCCCAGCAGACCAAGTCCAAGAAGGATAGCAGTTGGTCTTTTGAGGACTTTGCTACTCCGGCCAAGGCCGTCCCAACCCGTAGTACCCATCGCAGTCAGGATGTGCGACACTGGAGCAACGACAACGAGGACTCTGCTGAGACGCCAGCTAGAAAGCCAACACAAGCCAAGGGACGCCGGGATGCTGAACACCACTTTGACTTTGTCGATGACGGTGAGCCTGGCAACGAGCCGCGAATTGGAGGACGACCGCGCGGTACCGCACAGAACACGGGCCTCGGGCTGTACGACAACAATCTGTACAACGAAGACGGCAGCAAGCCCACTCCTGGCGCCGAGGCCCGTGCCCTCGGCAACATCACGAACCTGGAGGACCGGAGGAAAGACTTTGCTCCTCATTTCGAGATGACAGATGATTCGCCCGCTCACGGCAACGGAATCGGCAAGCCACAAGGCAAGCAAGACGACTTCGGCAAGGCTGCGGAACACCACAAGCAAGCCGTTAAGATGATGGAGAGCAACTGGGACACCTACGACACCTCTCCCGCCGCGCAAAAGGAGAACAGCAACCCCCACCGTAACGGCATCAAGAAGGAAACGGGCATCACCATTGCAGGTGATGGCATGGGTGGTCGCAAAGGAGCCGGCCGAAACTACCTAACCGGTAGCGAGAACGCCATCGGAACTGCTGGAGACGGCATGGGTGGCAAGAAGGGCTCCGGACGAGGATGGGCCATTGGTGACGAGAGTGACGAAGAGCTAGGCTCACGCCGTGCCTCGGGACCTGGTAAGAGGCAGGTAGTCCAGAAGTCGAGTAATTTCTGGGACTATTAGGAGACTCCTGCCTGACTATGTCTCGGTATCGTCATGGAGTTTGTCCTTGTTGTAGGGGTCGAGCTGGTTCTTGTACCGTAGCCGTCCTGATTTGGCTCGTTTAAGGCGCAAGGGTGTTGGCGTTATGTTAATGACTCCAAGTCGTCTTATGATTTTGGCATGGACGTGAGAAACATCATTGTTGAAAGGAAAGAGGCAGTGTTCAAGTCTGAGAATCTCTGTATGAATTGAGCTTAGAAACAGCTTCTTATACCTGTAGGATGTTTGCTACTTGCGCGATCGTGATGTAGACTTCAGAACGGAACAGACCCGAAAATGTCTCGAGGTACGCTGTCATGCCAAGGTTATCTGGGCGGTATATCATTTGAGGGTAGGCTGCATATCGCATGGCCGACGTAGACACCTCCCCGCATGTATACTAGCCGTGCTACATATGGGGTATGCTGTACAACACGGTTCAGCACCGCATTTCTGGCATTCTCTCTTCGCCACCCATAGAATATTTGTTTGTTCCTTCTACTCAACAACAACAACAACAACCGGTAACTCCCTAACATCAACATGTTCCTGCGTCCCCAGATCCACGACCCTAACCGCCTCCATCCCCAATACTCCTCTCCGCAACGCCAAGAACTTGAGGTCGACGACAGCACAAGCCCCCGGCGCCAAGGGACCGACCCTCACATCGGCACTTAGACACACCAGCTCCGTCCCAGCCTCTCTATCCCCATTCCTATGCAGGATACTCTCCTCGATCACCGCCTCCGCAAGATCCTCCGCTTCAGACTTCTTGTTCTTGGCCGGAAGCCTGGGAAGCGCAGCGTCCTTTCTGCGTTTGGGGATCGGTAGGATGGCTAATTTACGAGCCGACTGGGGAGTAGAAGGAGGTTGGTGGGGTAAGGAGGGTAGCGGTTTGACGCGGTTGACGACAAAGACCTCCCAGGTGAATTCCTCGCCTACCCTTACTGGTTGACGGGGTGCGGAGAAGGTCATTGTGATCCCCAAGTCTGGGACGGGGACTTCCGCACGGGTTGCAGCTTCGAGGGATGGGAGAGCGTCGGGTCGAATGTGGCGAGGGGAGATCAAGGGTAGAAATTCGGTGGATCCGCCTATGGAGAGCTGGGAGGGGCGGTGGGAGCGTTGGAGGGTTTGAGAGGGGAGTGGTTGACCGAATCCGGGGTTGAGCGGGGGGCTGAAGTCCAGCGGTGTAGACCAGGCCATTGTCAGGATTGGCTTACAAGCGGCAGATACCAGAGCTTGAACGGTGATTGTTATGTCGAGATCCCGCGGCGGGTGGTGGGCTTTAGGAGTGGTGGCAAGGTCCAGTTGTTGTGGGGTGAGGCGGTATAGTAGGGTTAGGTGGTCGTGGGCAACACAGCAAAGGGGGAGCGACAGGGATGCGGCTGTGTTGAGATCTTCCACTTGGCCATCGCTTATGGAAAGGCCAATGGTGTTGAGGAGGACTTCGCAGTCGAAGAAGGGCGTGAAATCCACTTCAAGCATGGCAATAAGAGCTGGAGATGGAGGTGTCGTGTTCGGTCGGGCGAAGCGTACCCGGGCATGTAGCACCGGATATATCTTGAAGGCAAGACTTTGAAGTCCTTTGAGCGGCCGTAGTTGGTCGGCTGATTGTGTGGCTGGTGCGACTCGTGATACTCGCAGTGCTGAGAGGCGTGGTTTGACGCCCTGCAGGGCTGGATCGCCGTTGAAGGACCCAAGGAGGTTCAGGCCAGAGGGGACACCACTTTGTAAGTATCCCTTCCTCGAACTACCAGACAGCTCTGAGCCGGCAATTCGCACGCTTGAAGTTGCTTGGAAGACGATCGAAGGTCCTTGTAGACGCATGCGTGGTCTCGCCAGCGTGACCGAGAGCTTCCATATCGCATAGGAATATCGAGCCTCTGAGCCCTCTTCAACACCCTCCGATACCTCATCCGTAACGATGAAAGGCTCCTGGTCTTCTCGAACAATGCCATTATATACTATCTCAGAGGCAGGTGGCGCATCTCTATCGGACGCGGGACTGTTGACAACACGGGCTTCCAGGGATATGGACACCCTGCTGAGTGATGATCGTAGTTGTTCTGGTTGGGCAAACGGTGTTCGGAGGACCATGTAGATGTCGGTGGTTTCATCTGGGATCTAGGAATGAGCTTGTGAGACAACGGTACGCTGCATATTTTGGAAGGTCATCATACCGAAAAAGAGCCATTCCCTCTGCTCTACCTTATCAACTAGACTCTTGCCTGTCCCATCGGCCTTGAATGCTTCACCCACTTGCAGGTCGGTTGCGGATGGAACAAGGTATGTAAGATACGATCTGTCCAGGAAGCTGTGGTCTGGGTTCGAGACCTCGCTGGTTGTGGGAACCTCCATATCACTGGCGGTTTGGTTGTTCCCGTTGCGCCAGGCGCTGTAGGCTCTATGCTGCTGTACTGGTGAGATGGAGCTTCGTGTGATAGGGGAAGTGGAAGAAGTACTTCAAGCCTGTTTAGAACAGATACTGCGTGTCTCCCTACCTCAAATTGAGCAAGAAGTAAACCAGCGCAACTGGCACTCGAGGTTTAAATCCAGGAAAGAGAATGCTACAAAGGCTGGCTTGTTGGTACTTGTTTCTTGAGCCAACTTAGCTTGTGATTATACCGATGTACATATGCGAGCTGGGGGTGAAGGTGAAGCTAGCTGTGGCCCGTGCACCTGCATGTGGAAGAGGACCATTGTCATCTCTGGGGAAATTTTGGTAGTCGCGTTCCTCGACCCTGACGAACCCTGAAGAAGTTCTTCCACGCGACAAAGGAGGCTACAACCCTGCACCGCATAAGACCTGATCGATATCACGAGTTGTATTCATTCGGGTCAGCACGATGAACGGGATGAATGGTGCCTTTCCGCCACCGGCGGGGACATGGCAGGAGCATCGCACTCAAGATGGTCGCATTTACTACTACAACGCCATCACCAGGGTCACGCAATGGACCAAGCCAGAGGACATGATGACTCCGGCAGAGGTATGTTTTTGCAGTTGAAGCCCTTGTATTGGTGATGGACGTTACTAAATTGGGTGATTGCAGCGTGCCCTAGCCAACCAACCCTGGAAGGAATACACAGCTGAAGGTGGCAGGAAATACTGGTACAACACAGAGACCAAGCAAAGTTCATGGGAAATGCCCGATGTCTACAAGCGAGCACTTGGTGGCGAGTCAGGGACGCCGTTGACTCCTGCGTGAGTGCCCATTTTACGATGGATCTTCTCGACACATATGTTAACCTTTTCACAGTACCCCCAATGCCCCCTTCAACGCTCCAGCCGGCCCTCAGGGTTATGACAGAGGTCAAGACCGTGGTTACGATAGGAGGGATGACAGAGGCCACGATCGAGGCTACGATAGACACGACCGCGGCTATGACCGTGGACACGGTGGAGACCACTACCGCGACCGTGAGCCGCTTGGAGAGTCCCGTATGTTAACTGCTGGATCTCATTCTCAGACTCAGGCATTCGTTCCTGCTTCTGATGAACCCGAGTTTGCCACACCTGAGGAGGCTGAAGCTGCGTTCATCAAGGTCCTCAAGCGCAGTGGTGTCCAGCCCGACTGGAGTTGGGAGCAAGCTCTGCGGGCTATAGTGAAGGATCCCCAGTATCGCGCCATCAAAGATCCTCGAGAGAGGAAGGCTGCGTTTGAAAAGTACTGCCATGACGTTATTGTGCAAGACAAGGAAAAGGCGAAAGAGAGGATGGCCAAGCTTCGTGCAGATTTCGGCACCATGCTCAGAAGTCACCCTGAGATAAAGCACTACACCCGCTGGAAGACAGCCCGTCCTATGATTGAGGGCGAGACGATTTTCCGGTCCACCAACAATGATGATGAGCGTCGGCAGCTCTTCAGCGATTACATCCAGGACCTCAAGAAGGCCCACAGAGAGCAGCAAACCTCCCTGCGCAAGAGCGCCATGGACGGTTTGATTGATTTGCTTCCCAAGCTGAGCCTGGAACCCTACACCAGGTGGTCTGAGGCTCAAGGCATCATTCAGAACACTGCTCCTTTCAAGAATGAGGAGAAGTACCAGACTCTGAGCAAGTATGACATCTTGACCGTCTTCCAGAACCACGTCAAGGCGTTGGAACGCACTTTCAACGACTCACGTCAGCAGGAAAAGAACAAGAAGCACCGTAAGGAACGCCAGGCTCGTGATGGCTTCAGAGCCCTTCTCTCCGACCTCCGCAGAGAAGGTAAAATCAGGGCTGGTTCCAAATGGAGCCAGGTTTACCCTATGGTTGAGAATGATGAGCGTTACAAGGCTATGCTTGGCCAACCCGGCTCCACGCCCATGGATCTCTTCTGGGATGTGGTCGAAGAAGAGGAACGTGCTTTACGAGGCACACGTAACGATGTTCTGGATGTCATTGATGTAAGTCATGGTACTATGTCCTCGCCGCACAATAAGCTAACCTTGATTAGGATAAACGTTTCGAGGTCACGCTTAAGACAACCTTCCCCGAGTTTGAGGCGGTGGTGAGAAGTGATCGACGCACTGCTAACATTGAAGGCTACATACTGCAACTCATCTTTGAGAGAGTAAGTCGTGCCTCCGTCTTGTTACGAAACCACTTGCTGACTGCCAACAAAACAGCTTCAAGAGAAGAAGTCCTCGAAACGGATTGACGATGACAGACAGGCTGAGCGCCATCAACGTCGCGCTATTGACGAGCTCAGGTCGTATCTGAAGCGAGTAGACCCTCCGATTGCCGTAACCGACACCTATGAGGGCGTCAAGCCCCGTTTGGCCAAGAGCGCAGAGTTCATGGCCGTAGCCACTGAAGAAGCCCGCCAGTCAGCATTTGATAAGCATATTCGTCGCCTGAAGGAGAAGGAGGACGAAGCGGAGCGTGACCGCCTACGCCGTCGTGATCGGGGAGACAGCTACCGTGACAGTAGAGGTGAGAGATCTCATCGTGGCAGTGTGCGTCCTAGGTCCCGCAGTCCTGAGCCGGATCCATATGAAGCCGACCGTCGCAAGGCTATCGCCGAACGCGAGCGCAACTATCGTAAGTCCAGCATGGCAGAAAGTCTCTTGTCTGACCGCAGATCCAATGATGGCCATCACGACACTATCCGTGACCGTGACCGTGACCGGGAGCGGGAGCGGGAGCGGGAGCGGGAGCGTGACCGCGATAGGAGAGACCGGGATAGGGACAGCCATCGTGACCGGGATCACCGGGATCATCGAGACCACCGGGATAGGGATCGGGACCGTGAGAGGTATCACGACGAAGACCGACCTCGTTCTCGTCGTGGCGATGAACTCAACCACTATGATCGAGAGAGACGCACACGGGAGGAAGATAGGGAGAGACTGTACCGCAGGCGAGTGGACCGCGATGTGAACGAACTTCCTTATGGTGACGAGAGACCCAGCTCATCACGTCGTCGGCGTCCGGAGGACGACGATGCCGACCGTCGAGACTCCAGAGATGCCAAGGTATGTTTACTCAAATGCTGATCCGTCCACGAGTGCTCCATACTGACCCTACCTACAGAGACTGAAGCGAGAATCATCCCGTGAGCGTACCCTTGAACGTGATGTGCCTACCAAGTCAAAAACACCTCAGCCGACACAACCCCTGAAGGCAGAGTCGCCCAATCGCAGCGTGCGCGCTGGCAGCGAGGAAGGCGAGATCGAGGAAGACTAAATACTGGTTAAGAAGTCACCCTGTGAGAATACTGAAGCTGGATTACTGTTGGAGCTCTCTTTCAAACCGCAGGTACTCACACGTCTTGATGTCTGTTTTGACCTTGTCAAGATGGTATCAGGCGTAACGGACGTCGAATCTAGCGCCATGCGGCTCAAGAAGCAGCTGGGAGCAAGAACGCGAGGCGATAATGGTGGTTGTGACAAGCTGGTCCGTGTATACCCCTCACCAGTACGTATCGGCTCGCAATCCACAAGGCTCTGTGGCAAGATGACCGCAATGGAAGCAGTGAAACCATCACAAACTCGATAGCCTCGACAACCTCGACTTTCGTCTTTTCGCCCCTCGATAATTCGTCATCGGGAGCCGCCCCGAGCCATCGCGAAACCGTCTGGAAAGAGGTTGGGAATGTGTACGTATTCTTCTTGTACCCTGTTCTGTTTACCTTAAGCTAGTCCTGTGCCGGTCGCCGGCCGTCCTTTACTTGGATCGCTCTAGATAGCAATGGCAGATTTATCGTAACACCGTGTTGGGTCCTGTTCGTGTCTATAAATGAGACTCGTCGCCTAGATCGCCCGGGTAGTGCTCGTGTGGGTTGTCCCCAGTCAGTATGACATGGGCCAAGGTTACTTGCTACGCTGGGCATCATCAGAGCCTCTTGCAAGCCATATGTACATTGGTTTAGCCAATTCGCTGGTATCCAGTCAAATCTGCATTTCTGTAAGAAGAGTCCCTCAACGCGTAACACCGTCGCCGTCTGCATGGCCGTGTCAGCCAACCAACTGCCAATCTATCCATTTCCCAAGATAGAAGAACCAAAAAAAGACTTGAACATGATCATGTTCTATTTTTCCTCACTCGCGTTAAAAGCACGTTGCGGCTCGTTAAGAGTACGTTGTGGCCGTGTTTTGCACCGCCACCGGTACATCCGTGAGATAGACCGTCCTGTAGTACAGCCTTGTGTGATATCCTGCCTTCTTCCCACCGTCGTTTTTGTTGCCAGTATCAGCCTTCCCGCGATGCCTTCTCCTATCGTTATTGACCTCACGTTGGATAGTGCCGACGACGTTGCCGTCGTTCTATCTGCCCCAAAGCCACAAACCTCGATGAAGACCGAGCCAGCCGAGCAAGATCCGCCTTGATTACTAGCAATCCTGCTGCCTCGAGCCTAGAACCGTCTGGTACATCGGTTAATATAGACGTCGAGGTTGACGATAGCTTCGGTACTGATGAATTTGGTGACGAGGCGGAGTTGTTCGAGCTCCTTGAAAAGATCGTTGCCTGCCCTATCTCACGGATGTACCGGTGGCGGTGCAAAATGTGGGCGCAACGTATTTTTAACGAATACGGAACGTGCTTTTAACGCGAGTGATTTTTCCTCCGGTACGGGGAATCGAACCCCGAGCCCCGCGGATCTTCTCAGACTCCAAGAGTCTTTTGAAAACGCGATATGTTAACCGTTACACTATACCGGATGTTGAGTACATTTCCTTGTCTTAAGAAACAACATGAGTCATAGACCATTGGGGGACATCGGATGAACTTTAGGGGGCACCCCCTCCGGGTTACCCTACACTAGCACATTACCTGCACGCAGCAGCTTGGGTCACGATGGAAGGTAGTTGTCTGCTTGCCCGATAAGATGTACTGTCTATGATCTCCAATGTGAAAGATGCAGGTTACAGGAATTCCATGGATAAAGAGGCGCAAACAAATAACGTAAACGCTGGGTAGGGATGGGGGGAGTTGTGTGAGCGAATTCCTCAGACGCAGCGAGAAGGTACTGCCGCCTTTCTCCAGCAACATGAAGAAGAACGGCTTGCGACGAGAGGGATGATGTGATTTTTGCACTATATGTTACGACATTTGATGAGGCTGCAACGCTTCACGAACGCTTGCACTGGCGGCCATTATATCCTTGGAAATGCTAGTTCAGGACATAGGTCGCATCTTACAAAGCAGTTTTACTGACTCAACAGATCGGGCGACAAATAGCCAAGTTATTGCTCTCGTCACCGTTGTGGGACCTGTGTTGTCTGATGGCTTCACGTAGTCTCTAGAATTCCTTGTGCGAGTCGGAATCTGACAATATCTACCAAGCACCCCATGGCCCACCCCACGCGCTGTGAGATGAGACCGACGACAGTGACCCTCTTGACCCGTTGCCCCTCAATCTATCCCAAGATGATCTCTCCATTCTCGTGTCCTCCGCCTATACCAATGCTAAGAAAAGAAAAACGCAGAAGAAAAGCCAACCGTGAACCAGGAGCGACCTCTCGAGCATAGGACCAGGCAACAGGGGATCCACTGCCGTCGCCTGCGTCAGTCGTCCGGATCCTCCTCGTCGCACGTGCCCTCTTCCTCTAAAGCCAAAGCAAGCATACCACCGCGGCCTTTTGCCCGCTTATTTTGAACGCCCAGAACGCCGGGACCCGATGCTTCATGCCGCTTATGAGGAGAATCACGCTGTTCGTGATCGTTGTTTGTCTTCTTCGGGACGCCCTCTTCAACTCTTGTTCTCGGCGTCGTTATCCTCCAAGAAGAAGAAGTTGCCGTTCAACTTCTGCTCCTGGTCAAGCTGAGAGTTGGCCTTGTTGATACGGGGACGGAAGTTGGTGGGGTCACGACGGAAAGTGACGTCCAAGTTCTTCAGGAAGGTGTTGCAACCAGTAAGGAGCGATTCGGGCTTGTTGGCATGGGCGTCGATACCTGGCTTGCCGTCGAACACGATGACACGATCGGCGAGGTAGGTAGCCATGATGAAATCGTGCTCAACAATGAAGGCCGTCTTCTTGGCGTGCATGATGAAGCGCTTGATGACACGAGCCGCAATGATACGCTGCTCGGAATCGAGGTAGGCGGACGGCTCGTCAATAAGGTAGATATCGGCAGGGATACCAAGAGCAAGAACAATGGCAACACGCTGCAATTCACCACCGGACAGGTTCTTGACTTCCTGGTCGATGAAGTCGTCGAGCTTCAGCGGCTTGACGACATCGGTCTGGAACTGGGGCGATAGGAAGGCGGCCTTGATCTTCTTGAAGAAGAGCATGCGAACAGTGCCCTCGAACTTGGGGGTGATGGTCTGAGGCTTCATGCTGATCCTCATCTCGGGAACACGCCTGGTACCGTCGGGCTTGATGGCGCCAGCAAGGAGCCGACAGAAGGTAGTCTTGCCAGTACCGTTCTCACCCATCATGACGATGATCTCGGAGTCGGTGAAATCACCGGCGTCGATCTTCAAGTGGAAGTTTCCGAGGGTCTTCTCCATAGTCGGGTAGCGGAAAGCCCGCTCTTTGTCGGCCATGTAGTCTTCGGCTCCCTCCGAGAGCTTGAAGGTAAGAGATTCCTCACGGAAACGCAAGTTCTCGGTGGGGATGTGACCGTCAAGGAAGATGTTGATACCTTCACGGACCGAGTGAGGCAGTGTCACAACACCATAGACGGCCGGCTTTCCGTAAAGAACGCAGATATAATCGGACAGGTAGTCGAGGACGGACAAATCGTGCTCGACAACGATGACATAGTCGTCAGGTCGGAGCAAGGACCGGATGATGCGAGCAGCACTCAATCTCTGCTTAACATCCAAGTAGGAAGACGGCTCGTCGAACATGTAACTATACAACCAGTCAACGGATATCCACCAAAGCGTGAATTGTGACAGCACTTACACGTCGGCCTTTTGCACACAAACCGTACCAATGGCGAAACGCTGAAGCTCACCACCAGACAGATGGGACACATCCCTGTCATAGATGTGGCGCAGCTCGAGGGTGTCCAGGACCTGATCCAAGTTCTGCATAGCGGCGCGTCCCTCGATAAGAGCCTTGACACTCCTGTCTGGCAAACGGATAGCCTTGGGAATCTGGTCCACATACTGCGGCTTAACGACGGCCTTGAGATCATCCTCCAGCAACTTGGTGAAGTAGTTTTGCAGCTCAGAGCCACGGAAGTACTTGATGACGTCCTCCCAGTCTGGCGGATTGTCGAAACGACCCAGGTTGGGCTTCAACTTTCCACTGAGAATCTTGAGTGCGGTACTCTTGCCGATACCGTTGGTTCCGACCAGACCGAGCACTTGTCCCGGCCTGGGCATAGGCAGGCGATGAAGCTTGAAACTGTTGGCCGAGTATCTGTGGGTGACCTGGCTCTCAAGGTTGGTCGGGAGGTTGATGATGGTGATGGCACCAAAGGGACACTTCTTGGGGCAGATACCGCATCCGATACACAGACTCTCCGAGATGAAAGCTAGGCGGGACTCGGGCGTGACCTCAATGCAGAGCTTGCCACTGCGAACGACAGGGCAAGACTTCTTGCATTCTTGACGACATTTCTTCGGCTTGCACTGTTACCCCAGCACCCTTGTCAGCCTACGTCTTCTCCATGCTTTGTTTATGCGTTCCGGATGTAGCAGGCGGGAATCGCGGGGCTCCCGCCAACTCGAGGACTAACCTTGTCGCTATTGACAATAGCGATACTGGAAACCGGGAGGGAAGGTTAGCCAGGTTGTCCTACTCAAGAGTGGAAAACGCAACATGAAGAGATCGAGGCTTTACCGAGTGAGTTTGTCGGACATCTTTCTAAATCTTCAAAGGTTGAGGCCCAGTACTCGAGCTGCTGACAATCCGTGAGGTCCCTGGCCAAGGAGAGTTTAGAAATATTGGACGCGACAGCTGGGAAAGGGTGTCGTCAAGGGAACCGCGAGATTGAAGAAGGGCCGTGACGGTGACAAGACCAAGAATTTGCTGGAGTTGTGGCGGGGTCACAGGTGGGGTGGAGTTTTTGTGCTTTGATTCAACGTGTTCTGATAGGACGCACTGTTAGTATTGTGACCACTGTACGCCGTAGGGTACCCAGAGATACCTGAAGTCCGTACCTCTACGTATGTAACATCTAAAGTGCTGAGTTGATGTGAGATATCAAACCAGCCCCAGGTCATTGTTCGCCAAGTTCGGGCGAGGCAACAGGAGCGTTGGCTACCGTGTAGACCCGAAGGATGCAAGCTTTGGTTGCTTCATCCTTCGTGTACTTACCTAAGTTGGAAACAAGATTCACAGGAATAGTTAGAAGTGTCACAATCAGATCAACTTGGTTCTAAGAAGACCATAAACACTGTCGAAGACTACACCAGCGGTTGCTGTTGAAGAGCTCCATACTTGCTGTTTCACAGTAGTGTAGTCTGGTTGTACCGATAGCTGGCCGCTGGCTGTTGTTCTATTGAAACAAGGTTCCAAGCTTCGAGGGGCATGTTTTGAACCATGTGCATCCGATGCAATGTATATACTGCGGGTTGTGAAGAATTGAATCATGCATCTTCACCATATGGAGGTGATTCAGGTCGTGGTTGCCTCAGGTGTGGACTGCGTTTAGAGTTTCCAGGTGGGGCATAATGTGCGCTACTGAACGTAGCACAGACCACAAGGCAGCCTTCAATGGAGACACCCTAGGTGCCCTTCCTCTTCCCACTCTCTACAATTTGATGTTCCGACCCAGAGCCAGAGCCATCCGTGACCAGGTTATCAAAACCGGCACCACCTCGACAAGCAACCATCACCACCGTCGTCATCGACAGTCAAAACGGTAGCCGCCTTTCCCGTGCCGGGAGGCTATTTGTACATGACTTGTAAGTGCTGTCGGTCGTTCATCCTTGCTCTTTCATGCCGCCATCGACAGTACTATCTGCCTGTCATCAGCCGTGTCGTCTTCCCATCGATACCAGCATATGATCGACGCGGCCAACATCTTCAGCCCTATGTATGGCCGTCGGATGCCTGAAAATCCTTGGAACCGGTGTTTCTTGATGTTGCCAAGCTGTCTACAGGTCTGCCATGGCCACGTATGACTCCTAGGAGCTTCAATTGCTCGCCCATCACCCGTTAGCCTCGCGTCCATCGCCGATCCATCTCCCATGCGACAACCGCGATATGTGGACATTGCTGGAATGATTTTGACCATTCACTCGTGTTTTTGTCTCGTCTGTGTGGCTTCTTCCCGACGGACCCGTTGACGAAGCTGGAAATGCCAGAAAACTCTGACTGACCTTGCTGTCTTCTAGCAGGTAGCCTCCGTCATCAGTATCATCATGTCAAGCCCGTCGGGAGTCAGTCCGGTCAACGGACATGATTCTTCGCCGGCAGTTGACCAGTCGCCTCCTACAGCCAATGGTGACGCAACAGATAGCGACTTATCCAACGTCGACGACGCCGAAGTACTGCCCTCGCCGGATGCGCCAGAAGAACCGGAGTTGGTGGTTCGCAAGCCCGAGCTCACCGCCGAAGAGACATACGATGATTCGGGCGAAGAAGACGATGCTTCGGCTGATGCCGACTTCGATGTAGATGACAGTCCACAGTCGCCTCAGAACGTCAGTGAGAACGACGAACAATCCTCGTCCAATGGCTCCAGACAACCCTCTAGACGCAAGGTTGATGTTGGGAAGGAGGACGATTATATGAGAGAGAACCCGGAACTATATGGCCTGCGGCGGAGTGTATGGCATTACTCCTTCCTGTCTTCCCATACCAATGCTGGAGAGCTAACGATGCTGCCTGCGTAGTCACGTCCCACTCAACGACGGAAGGTTGTAAGTTGAAGCTATACTCATTGCTGCTGTCTTTTCCCTGTACTGATACCCTGTCCAGGTTGACTCGGACGACGATGAAGAGAATGACGACGGCTCCGATTCCGACGTCGTAGCTGCCAACCATAGAAGTGCAAAGCGACGACGCGTGGAGAGATCACAACCTTGTAAGTACCCTCAGGGTACTGGCGTACCAGTCGATCCGACATCCATGGCCCTATCTAACACGAGTGGTTGTTCAGCCTCCAAGCGCGGTACACCCGTTCAGCAAACGCCTGCCGCAGATTCAGACTCGGATAACTACGGTGGGGCAAAGGCCCGCGCTCTCCAGAAGAAAGCTCGTCGGCAACAAGAACTCCAACCGTCCTTGTTGACGGAGAAGCGATGGTCGAGTCGTCGCGCCGCACAAGTCACGGCAGGTGCTTATCAAGAAAGCGAGGCAGAAGAAGAGTTCGAAGAGGATGACCAAACACCGAACTACTGGGCTGCTGAAGAGGACAATTCGCCGTACATCGAAAAGATCGTCCGCCACGAAGTCAAAGATGGTATTGAGCTCACACCCAACGCTACTCGTCATGACTTCAAATACTTTATCAAGTGGCAAGGGAAGTCACATCTTCACGACACCTGGGAGACCACCGAGTCCGTCGCTGGATATCGTGGTTTTCGGCGCCTTGAGAACTACTACAAGAAGATTGTGGAGGTTGACCTCGATATAAAGTTTGGCGGGGATGAGATAAGCCCTGAGGCCCGTGAGCAGTGGCTTCTGGACCGGGAACGGGAACTGGAAGCGCTGGACGACTACACCAAGGTGGAACGCGTCGTCGCCATTCGCGAGGGGGCCGAGGGTGACGAGTATCTCATCAAATGGAAGGGTCTTCAGTACGATGAGTGCACCTGGGAGGAACATGACCTTATCACTGTGCATGCTCAAGATAAGATTGACGAGTACCTGGAGCGTTCCAGCCGGACGTGGCTGTCTGATCGCAAGGAGACCAACCCAGACACCCGGTCCAGGTTTACCAAGCTGGAGAAGCAGCCTGACTATATTGTCGGCGGTCAGCTCCGTGATTTCCAGATGATCGGCCTCAACTTTTTGGCTCTGAACTGGACTCGAAGCAACAACGTCATCCTTGCCGATGAGATGGGTCTTGGCAAGACCGTGCAGAGCGTTTCATTCCTCAGCTGGCTGAAGAATGGCCGCAACCAGGAGGGGCCATTCTTGGTTGTCGCACCTCTCAGTGTCATCCCGGCATGGTGTGACACCTTCAACCATTGGGCTCCCGATATAAACTACGTCGTCTATCTTGGCCCCGAAGCTGCCCGGGCCAACATTCGCGAGCATGAGCTGCTTGTGAACGGAAACCCCAAGAAGCCCAAGTTTAATGTGCTGGTCACCTCCTATGACTATATCCTTTTGGATGCGGACTTTCTCAAGTCCATCAAATGGCAAGTACTAGCTGTCGATGAAGCCCATCGGCTGAAGAATCGCGAGTCACAGCTGTATTCAAAACTCCTCAGCTTCAACATCCCATGCAAGGTTCTCATCACGGGCACCCCAGTGCAGAATAACCTCTCAGAGTTGTCCGCTCTCATGGACTTCATCAACCCTGGTAAAGTCCTCATTGATGAAGAGCTTGAGTTGCTGTCATCGTCGGATAACAAGGAACCGGTGGACGAGCAACAAGACGAGGCGAAGCGTGCTCAAACACAGGCCAAGCTCAGTGAACTGCACAAGGCGATCGCACCGTTCATCATCCGTCGCACCAAGGAGACGGTTGAGTCCGATCTCCCCCCGAAGACAGAGAAAATCATCCGAGTTGAGCTCTCTGACGTGCAGCTAGAGTACTACAAGGCCATTCTTACGCGCAACTATGCCGCTCTCAGTGACGCGAGCAATGGCCACAAGCAGTCATTACTGAATATCATGATGGAGCTCAAGAAGGTCAGCAACCACCCTTACATGTTCCATGGTGCCGAGGAGAAGGTGCTAGGAGGTAGTGTTCGCCGAGAGGACCAGATCAAGGGTTTGATCACAAGCAGTGGAAAGATGATGCTGCTTGATCAGCTGCTCGCCAAGTTGAAGAAAGACAACCATCGCGTCCTCATCTTCAGTCAGATGGTTAAGATGTTGGACATTCTAGGCGACTATCTGCGCATCCGTGGCTATCAGTTCCAGAGGCTGGATGGTACCATCCCCGCTGGACCCCGTCGGCTCGCTATCAATCATTTCAACGCGGAGGACAGTGATGATTTCTGTTTCCTCTTGTCAACCCGAGCTGGAGGTCTGGGCATCAACTTGATGACGGCTGACACGGTCATCATCTATGATTCTGACTGGAATCCACAAGCTGACTTGCAGGCAATGGCTCGTGCGCACCGTATCGGTCAGAAGAGACCGGTCAGCGTGTATCGCCTGGTTGCGAAGCAGACCATCGAGGAGGAGGTGGTGAAACGTGCGCGCAACAAGCTTTTCCTTGAGTACCTGACCATTCAAGCTGGTGTTACCGACGACGGTAAGCAGTTGCGGGAAGAGATGAAACAGCGCGGTTTGCAGGTAGATGAGGCCAAGACGGCCGATGACATCCAACACATCCTGAAGATGCGCTCTCAAAACCTCTTCGAGCAGTCAGGCAACCAGGAGAAGTTGGAACAACTGGATATTGATGCCATCCTGGAGAATGCCGAAGTCACCAAGACCAGTGTGGACGACAAGATGAATCTCAGCACAGGAGGTATTGATTGGGACAACTGGATGCAAGTTACTGACGTCAAGGTTGACGAACTTGCACTCGACTGGGATCAGATTATCCCAGCCGAACAGCTTGCCGTTATCAAGGCGGAGGAGGACAAGAAGAAGCATGATGAATATCTGCAGAAGGCTCTGGAAGAGAGCGCTCCGCGAAGAGCTGCTCTGAAAGGCTCTAAGAGATCCACTGCCGAAAGCGATCGTGCAGAGCGGATTGCCAAGAAACGACAGAGAGAGCGGGAGGAACAGGAGGAGCAGGAGGAGCAGCAGGCTGTGCTTGCGGACCCTCGCCGACCCCTTAATGAGAAGGAAACTCGGAACTTGATCCGAGCATTTTTTCGGTATGGTGCCCTCGATGACCGCGAGGAAGAGATCGTTTATGAAGCCCGCCTGTCCGATCGTGACCGCGGCTTCCTGAGGGATCAACTCAACGAACTGATCCACATCAGTCGTGAAGCTGTGGAACTTAACAATGAGAAAGTGCGCGAGGAAGAGGAACGGGCTGGTAAGCCGTTGGCCAAGAAAGACCGAAAGGCTGTCTTGGTTGACTTCGGCGAGGTCCGCAAAGTCAATGCTGAGACGGTCATGGAGCGCCCTCCCCAACTCAAGCTCTTGCGGCAAGTTCTGCGTGAGCATGGAAACAACCAGACTTTCCGACTGCCCGAGGCCACCAAGGCGGCGCACTACTCTTGTGATTGGGGTGCGCGGGAGGATGGCATGTTGTTGGTCGGCATTGACCGGTACGGGTTCGGAGCATGGGCTCAGATTCGCGACGATCCTGAATTAGACATGAAGGACAAATTCTTCCTCGAAGAGCACCGTGTCGACAAGAAGGAAGAGCGGAAGAAGACGGAGGATAAGAGCATTGCTTCCCCTGGAGCCGTCCACCTTGTCCGTCGTTCGGAATATCTGCTGTCGGTTCTTTTGGCCAAACACTCCAACGACGCTGCCGCTAAAAAAGCGGTCGAGAATCACCACCGCAGTAAGAAGCACTTAATCAATGGCCATCGACCCTCGGTGTCAGCATCCCCCGCGCCTCAGCTGGCAAAGAAGCCTAGCCTTGGTCGCGAGCGCGAGCGTGAACGCGAGCATCATCGGTCTTACAGCAACGCTAATGACCGGGGCACCCCTCGGCCCGGCGACCATAAGCGCAAGCATACGGACGAATACGATGACCGGAACCATAAACATCGGAGGACAGAGGATAGAAGCAGTCACCGTGACGACCGCGCTGAAGGCAAGAACGGCAAGAAGAAGGAGCAGTCGAAGGTGGCTCCCGAAGTCCTAGAGCAACTTAAGCGGGCGCGCGACCGAGCAGTGAGCCGCTTCAACGATATCTCCAAGCTCCCCGATGCCGAGATTGACAGCTCGGACGACTTGCAAGTCGTCTGGTCCTTCCTTCGCCCTCTTCGCAGCAGCATTGAGCAGATTGTATATTCCAAGGAGAGATATCCTGCTGCCAAAGAGCGGGCCAAGATCCTGGGTGACGAAATCCGCAGCTTTGGTAATCATCTTCGCAGCCTGCGCAAAAACCGCCGAGATGAGGAGCTCGAGCAGCTGAAGAATCTCGAGCCCAAGTTCTGGTAAGTGTCGTAGATGTACTCTGCTTTTCATTCCTTGTCCCTCTTGCTGACATGTTGCCTGACAGGGATTTCCTTTCGTCCATCTGGCCACTTGGCGACTACCGGGTACCAGGAAAACAGCTGCAGCAAATGTATCAGAGATTATTGGATCGCGACACCAAAGACGGCAAATCGGGTGAACAGTCCTCGACAGTTAAGAAGCCTCGCCGGCCGGATTTAGAGGATGGCGAGATTGCCAGTGACCGTGAGGAGAGGCGAAACCGGAATCCGTATGGCGATGATCGTCGTGACCACCGTCGAGAGGAGCGTCGAGAGGAGCGTCGGGATGAGCGTCGGGAAGAGCGCCGTGAAGACCGGCGCGAGGAACGACAGGAATCTAGGCGCCCCAACTACTATGGTAACGGTGATCGGCTGGACTTTCACCGTCACCGGAGGGACTCGGACCGCATACCCGTTCGAAGCAGCGCATGGCAAGGTCAGGGTCGCAGCCCGCCTGCACGCAACAGCCCTTATTAATTGTATAGGGATGTCTCTTGTAAGAGACCTTATTTCTGACCGACATACTATGGCCTGGAATAACCAGGCTTTATCAACAGTTCTTTTGGTTCCTCAGCATTGGCTTGGCGTTTTGGAGCATTACGAATTGGCGGCATGGGTGAGTTCTGACGTTTCTAAACAAAACCATGACGAAACCAGGTATATTTCGTACCCAAGCCAACATCATTCTGCATGGTTACGGCGAAGGAAAGGAAGGGCTAGCTATATGTGACATGGCCTGGCTCTCCACAGATTGTCTGCTGTTCTTTTGGCTTGTGTAGGGAATGAATTCGACCCAAGCAGCGGCGCGAAAACTTTAGAGCGACGGAGTACGAACACCCCAAAAGGAAGAACGGGTCAAAATGCTTTTCAGCTATACATTGTTCGGTCTTAGATGGGTTGAATGATTGTATTCGGGCAATGAGCTACTGCAGCATGGGAGAGGGTATTCTCCCCTCACTAAGGGGGCCACACCAGCGTGATACTGGAAGGGATCAGTTCTCTTAGTGGTACAGTTGTTAAGTCAACATGTCAGCTTAGCCCATGTCTTATTGACAATGGACACGTCAAGTGGTTCATGCCAGTCTCCCGTATCACCACACAACTTGGGCGTGCTCTTAGACCTTGACACTTGGTAATACGAACTGTGGTCAAACCTCTGCTGCTAAATGAGATAGCAAGTGCAGAGCCTGTAACCACCGCTCGTCTTCTACCCACTGGGTCCAGCAAGCTGGTTATGGTACACATGGGTACCAAGCTGCAGCGATCCCCCGATCCGAGATAGTAGGAAAATCGGTAGCTTATGACACCCCCCTTGTTGCCGTCGCGCTCGGATAGGGATTCATAGGAAGTGGTTCGATGTTATGGTCACAGCGTCAAGACTTACTTTTCCCAGGCCGTGAACCTGGCGAAGGAGTGGACGAGATGGGGAACTGGGGATAGCGATGACGGAGGAACCAAGAGTTACGGTGGTCCAATTACGATGATCAGCAAGTCTTGTATTAGATCCATCTAGTGAAACGTACGAGTCGGGTCGGACCTGTAGCTGTATGGTTGTACGTCCTCTCACCATGCCTCACATTCCGCCGTGGATAGACCAACGACTGGGGACAAATCTGAGTTATACTCAAATATATATCAGGTCCCAGTCACACCCAGCAGCTCTTAAATCTCTCTTGTGAACACGTCTGGCATCACTCGAATCAGCAAACCTCAAATGTATAGTTAATTCGCCTAGGTTTATCCGACAACAAACGCTATAGATGTATGGGAGGTAAACCAGCCTCCAAGCTCCAGAAGAGTGACATCGAACAAACATGAAGGCTGGTGTCTAATTGACAGCTAAGAGGACTCTTGCGCCATAAAAATGCATCAACAAATATGCCTCCCTGCGTTTAAAAAGAGTCCCAATAGGGCTTGCCGTGGCAAGGCACATAATAATTCAGTCCGCGTCCCCCCTCAGATGCGCCTTATTTTCCTTTGACCACACCTCAGTCTTCATAATAATCCTCCTGGGTTGCAGCTGACTTCGTCAATTCTTGCTATACTTGTGTCCGCTGCACAGTTGAAGCATGCTGGTCTCAAACCCAGCGGACAGTTGAAGCATGCTGGTCTCAAACCCCGGGGGAAACCAACACACCCCACGTATTAAAGATTAATGCAGTCGATGAACGGACGCACGTTATCTGTTGTACACCACTGATTCTTGCTCCCTTCTGGGTAGGCTCAATCAAGCAAATGACCCATACTACGCGGCTTTGATGTCGGCGAGATGGTTCCCTTATGGGTAGAGATCATCGATTCCGGAGTCGTCTCTTTTCCCGACGCGTACTTGCCATTCAGGTTGCCTTGCGATGTCGGTCGCAGACTGGGAAGCACCGGAGCCCCAAGTGGAAGACTTGCGGACCGTGAGCGCGAGGAGCGGCGGAGACTATCCAAATGCTCATCGTGCGGGTTCTCCTTCTTGATGGAGGCCGCCACGACGTTCTTGGTGGCTTTGAAGGTTGCTGCCAGGTTGTTTCTGACAGGCTTGGGTGGTGCCGCCTTGGTAAGTTTGGTGGCCTTGGTCGACTTCCGTGGCTTAGTGCTCTTCGCTGGTGGCATGGTGTTGACCTTCGTGTTCTCCTTGGACACGGTTGCTGTACTTTCGTTGCCAAAGGCGAGCTTGCTCTGCTTCGTCTTGCCCTTCGGAAGTGGCTTGACGGGCAGAGACTTCCTCGGCTTGGGACTAGCGCTCGGGGTTGGTATCCCTCCACCTCGTTGGGCCTGTTCCACCAGTCTGGATGTGACATCACTGGAATATGTGGACTGAGAGCATTCTGTCTCCTCGGAGGCCTTGCGTTTCTGTCGAAGGAGGACTTCGAGACCAGATGCCCGGGCTGATCGTTCCTTCTCCTGCATGTAATCGTCTCCTATATCCTGCTCGTCCCAATGAGGTAAGTTGATAAGCTCAGCGACATGATCGCACTTGCCACGTATGACGAGGTCCCAGCAGTCCTTCAAGTCCACCCCTTGAGGCTCCGGGTCGAGATTGATCCACGCTGTGAGGCCGTCTCTTCTGCTCCGCGTGACTTGGCACATCTCCTTGACGATCCGGCGCACTCCTGGAACCTTGAGTGTTGTGCCTACCACAATCACTGCGTCGGGAACTTTCCGTATGTCTGCCTCGGAGACGCTGCCGATGGCGTCTTGATCCGGGTGGTGCTCATTATACAGGACGATTCTGGGGCGTAATTTGCCGACGCCGTGGCTTCGCTTCCCTGCATGTGCGATTCGCACTTCCTCCAGTTCCAGACATGACTTGCATGGGGGTGGCTCTGGTCCCTGGAACAACGTCGGATCGAAAGTTTCCAGACCACCACACTTAGAGCACACCATCTTATCCAGGCCTCCGTGAAGCTGGATTGTTTTAGGCCAAGGCCCCTTGTGATTCAGCGGTACAACGGTTGTCAGGGGCGGCATATTCGTGTCAAGACAGTCTATATTTTGCGTATAAAGCCGCAAGAGCCGCCCTTCTTGGGCAAGGGAGGCGAGCATGTGGTGGAAAGCCGTGGGCTTCGCCTGCGCCGTATGCGCCGCCAAATCTCGCAGCATGTCGTGGAAGGATGAGGTAGAGGAGTCATGTTTGTAGACAGAGGCATCGAACAGTTGCTTCCCGGAGCCTTTAAGCTTGTGGTCACCTCGTAGTGTTGTGAACAGACCGGTACTCGAACGGAAATCAGGAACTAAACGGGATATTGTCAGCAGCTGCTGTTGAAGAGTGGGAAAGTCAGCAATAACATACTGCCGGCTGACACAGAGATACCGGCTCCTGCAATGACCACAATCTTCTTCTTCTTTCGGAGTGCTGAAAATAGCCGTTCCAAGTGCGCTTCTCCCTGCTCGGTGGGATTCTCTAGGTCGACATGCTCGGTCGTCCTGACTTTAGGAGCCGCAACTCTTCGTCGCTTGGCAGGCGGCGGACCATCGGTCCTGACACAGATCTCCTCAGGTCGCTCCAGCTTCATAGGAGACGAGCTACCAGACGGCAGTGAGCTTGCACTTGGGGTAGGATAACGCAAAGACGCGTCTATGACACGAGATGACGCCTGAATTGGCGGCGTGGGTGGTGACGGTGAGCTGGAGAGCGTCGACAGGGGCGAAGAGGGTGCGGAAGATGGAACAGAGGAAAGAGGCGATGATGGAGTATCCGACTCCATGATTCTGGTTGAGGTAGTTGCGGTCGAGTTAAAGTGAAGCTGGCAGAAGTGTGGAAGTGCCAGGGGTTTGAATTGGCGGTTGACAAAAAGAAGGTGAAATAAGGTTTCCGCTTTGTTATATCATGTTGCGAGTTCAAGACTGTTTCCTTCCATGAAAATTGAACAAGGTTATGTGGTAACGGTTCTGTGTCTCGAGCGATCGGTCGGCTTTCCAACTCAGCGAACAATGGTACATATGGGAGTAAAGAAGGGGACTTGTTTGGCTTGATGTTGACGAAGGGTTGACGATCTATCCTGAGCCGCAGGTCACCAAGATCTGGTCTGGGGGAAACAGCGGCCCTTGCTGATTTGAGCAACCGGGGTTGTCAGGAGCTACAGTACATTGGGCATTCCAAGCCCTCTCTTTTGGGTCTCCACACGGCACTTCAATTGAACATTGCTGGTACGTACTTAGTAAAACTCTACTTTATGTCCAGGCCCCGGTAGTCTTTGCAGTTTTCATGGTGACAAACTTTGAGAATTATAGGACTGAATTACAAGGCTACCGTACAGATTCTCTGATAAAAAAGCGCAAGTACCTGGGGGTGACAAGGAACAACTTGTACATTTACAGAAGTCGAGGTACCAAAATGACCGCAGAAGCGATGACACAATGTGGAACTTGCATCGTGTCTCGGCCCACGCGGGTTGCTCGTGCAACGCCAACCCCCAAACCTTGCATTACCTCTAGGCGAGTTTTGAACCCACACGCTGCTGAGGTAATCCCTGGAACATCGAGACTTCCTGTCCGTTTGGTACTACCCTGCGAGTGGGAAGCATCTGGAGAGGACGTCCTATAAGCTACAGAAGAGCTTCATCTTGATTTTCACGATTTGCGAGTTTCAAATGGCGTGTCAGCATTCTTCTAACTTCTGCAGCTTCTTGTATTAGGCTTAGCTTTGTCTCTTTCGTTTCATTTTGGATATCTGATTGTGTATGAAGTCGTGCCCTACTACACCCAATCGTGCGGAGATGCTGCTTGAGCGTGCCATATCTACTGTCTATCGGACTGACGACTGATCACGATTGTCGTCGTCGTCTTACCGAGCCAGTTTTATACCTCTACCTAGATTAGGTTCGGAAGATGGCTGCACCTCATTTGGCTATGGATCTGGGCTCGGCCATGGACGTTGGCGCTGGTGTGGGCGTCAATGTCGGCTTGGACTTGAGTGTCCACCACTCCTTGGACCCTATGGACAACCAAATCCCCCTCAACGATGTCGATGATTTATTTGGAGATCCTTTGAGCATGCAGCAAATGCAGCAGATGCAAGGGCCCACAGTTAGCAAACGGTTACTTCAGCGGCTGGATGAACTCAGAGGTCGAGGCTGCTGTCAGTATGTCTTATTTCATCTCACCGTATACTCTTTGACCACACTCAAGCACAAGATGAACTGATCGAGACTGGGAACTATGTAGAGGTATTGCATGGTCAAGACAAGGAACTATTGCGTCTATAGCTCCGGACGGCCGGTCCATCAACTTTCAGTTCTTACGGTGCCATCCTCAAACCGGAGCATGGGAGTTGAGCGAGACCACGCCATGTCTTGGTCTCACTCCGACTTTACCTGGCTGTCCCATTGTACATCTGGCTTGGGCGCCCACGCAAAGTCCAGAGCTGGCCGTCATCGACTCGGTTGGTCGAATCTTCATTCTTACCTTCAGCATCACCCTGAACCGCAGTTACGTTGCCCGGAAATGGGACAATGATGCAGCCGATGATTTGAACGCCGTCGTCGGATGCTACTGGCTCCCCATTCTGATGCATAGCAAGAATGGGTGGCATCTTTCATACGGTCCCGCTGTCCGGGTTGGAGATGGAAAGGCGTACGAATACAAAAGTACTGTTGCTCCGCGCCCCAAACCCTTCCACCCGAATGCAGGCAAGAGTGCCTTGCTCTGCGTCACTGCCAACGGCACTCTCAAGCTCTTCTACTCGCAGAACAACAACAGGATCGAAGAGACCAGCTTAGAACTAGAAAGCGTGAATTGGTCGGAAGATATCATAACTCATGCCTCAATCATGTCGGATAAGACCGACCCGAAGGATGGTGGAGGCGGATTCCTTCACATTGCTCTTGCGACTGCTTCCAAGCAGCTTAAGCTCCTGCGCGTCGACATAGACTGGGGCGTCTCCGAACAGGACAAGAAGCAGAAGGAGAAGCAAGTCCCTGCGAGCATGGTCCTCAATCCCACCATGACTGTGACTCGTGTGGCCATGACGAGCTGGTACGAGCATGGCCCTAGTCCGTCCCGCCTGGACATGGCGATGACACAACTGTCTCATATCGAGCTTTTTCCTTTGGCGCCGGATTCGAGAAGCAGTTCGCATCCACACCAAAGTGCTCACTGGTCTTCGCCACTGGTGCTCACCGTGCGATCCTATGTGTCGGATCAGAGCACCCCCTTCAGCCACGAGCAAGAGAGCATCGTGGATCGTTGGGAACTACAAGACCACGAGCAGAAGCTGCATTCAGTCTTTTCACAGCTAGGGCATGGCTCTGCTGGTACATTGCCGTCACTTGGGCGCCTGCATAAGCTGGAACCCCTTATCCTACCAAAGATCATAGTCTCGGTTCATGTCGTTGAGCTGGGCAACGTCATATGCTTTGTGTTCAGCGATGGAACACTTCAATACCGTGACCGGCATACCTTTGCCGAGGTCTACACCGGGGTGGACCTCAATAACATCAGGTCTCCCATTGGCGCGGGATTCCATTTCACAGAGGAGACACCCTGCTTGCAGACGGTGTTTTCACCAACGGCGTGCTCCTTTGTCCAAATTTGCGAGGATGACAAGGTGAAGTGGAACTGCCCTACGTATTCGTCTGAGGATGCTGTGGGCTCTTCTCCACAAGATGGTTCGTTATTGCCTTCTTTTGTTCATTCCACGATTTCCTGTTGACAAGATTTTAGAGCTGTATTCGGCCATTCTGACGGCCTTGACTATCCCCTTGTCCTCCGCCACTATTTACGGCGGCTACCTGGATGATATACTGGCGCTGGGCCGGCCATTCGGCTTGAAGCATGAAAACTTTGCCGCGGACTGGATCACGGAACTGGCGCAGCTGGTAAAGGTCCAGATGGACTGGTCCTCGGAATCGGCCGACAAAGACTCACTGATAAGAAATGAGAAGCTGCATGTTTGCTTCACCATTCTCTACCATCTTGGCTTCCATGGAGAGTACCAACCACGATCTTTTAACAGCAAGTTTGCCATGCTTGCCTTGAACATACGAAACTGCGATATTCTCATTAGCGTTGCCAGTTACACGCCAGCCAATCTTAAGTATACTTTGAATCCCATGGATGAACCAGGTCAGTACTCCCATGATGACCAGGCGGCGCACGAAGGAGGTTTTGGACTGACGACATAAATCTAGAGGTGGTTGAGGTGCTCGCTGGCTGTGCCAAGTGGTATTTGGAGCTCATAGCCTACTTGACCAATGCCCTCTTCGACCTGCGGAACGAGCCAACGTTCTTGGAGATGCTCAACAATCCTCGGAAGTTTGCTAGTCTAGCTCGGTACTTACGGTCGGAGAAGAACGTGGCATTGCATCTGATGCTGTGCTCATCTACGCGTACGCTGATAGCCATGGCCTGCCGACAATGTAAACAGCTGGAAGCGCTAAGTCATCGCGCTATGGAGTTCTACGAGAAGAAGCTGGCGATGCATCTCGCGACAGACCCCAATGGCGCGGCCGCCATGCGAGGACCAAACCCCTTATTCGATGCCTACCAGAAGATGCATCAGCATTCGTCAAATAGCCTGGTCAAGCTGGCCGACTTTGAGAAGTTGGTTCAATTTCTGGCCCAAGAGATTCGATCCGCCTACGATACCAGCATGCTTGGCTTGTCCGTCCAGGGGAAGCAGTCGTCCAACAATCAACAAGGGCAAGGGGTAAAGGACAGGAATGACCCAGTCAAGCGAGCACTCGAGGAGTGCGAGATGAATATGCTCTTGGGCAAGCAGCCACCCCCAAGTTTTCATAAGGTGCTGGTCAACTTCTTCAAACAAGTCAATGCATACTGGTCCCAGATGAACCCGCTGAAGTTGTGGGAAGCCGACTACCCCCTGCTCGAGATGGAGGAGGGACAGAAGCAGTTAGCCAAGCTCAAGGCCAAGCATTTCTATGTTGACGTGTTTCAGCGATGCGAGCTTAATGCGTCAGACCGGATAGGGACCATGGATGAGATCCCTCCGGCAAGTCTGACGCCCGAGGTTCTAGACAAGCAGTGGAGGAGGTGCGTGAGATGCGCGGCCGTCATGCAGAACATATCGACAGGCAGCAAGCCTGGATTTACTTTTGTGCTGGGACAGCAGCGTAGGTGTGCTTGCGGCGGGTTCTGGGGCCTACTGCACCCGGGGCAGATGGTGAGCTAGGAATATTCATGCCCGGGCCTTCATTAACCATGAAGATTATGGTCGCAGCAACGTCAAAACGAGTTGATAACTTAGGCTCAGGCTAGTCCGAAAAGTCACCAGTACTCTACAACGGAACACTTGTTCATCATGCTGTCGCGAATTACAATTTCACTGTTTGCATAAAGGTAACGTACTACAAGTTTAGTCTGTTCCAAACTTATCCCGGAGGACGTGGCAGCACCCGGCAGAGCGCCTTTGTCCGTCGATCAATGCAAAATCGGTACCTGAGCTAAAAGCTAATTGTGTTGTCCTACTGGCCAAATGGTTATCGCTTATCGTCGTTCAAGATCAAATGCCCCTCCATCCCACTTTTTGGCGTCGGGTCGCAAATGTGCTAATGCCGTCACCCGTGGCCTTGTGTCAGACTAGGCACAAACTCTACCACTACGGAAACACCAATTGACGCATCCCACGTTGCGCCTACAGTTGTTGAACGGGATATACAATTGTCGCGATTATTGCCCATCCCATTTAGATCAAATCGAGCGTCGATCCACGTCTTTCCCATATATCGTTGAAGCCTCGCGACGACTACAAGATCCGGCGAATAAGGCCTTAGTTGACTCACTAGTTCCTGCACCAACTTACTCGCTCAAACCATGGATCTCGTCAACCAGTTCGTCTTCCTCCCCAGGTCCCAGCATGCAGCACCTTCTTGGGTCGTGTTTTCCAGCCTTGTCCCCCTATAACCTTGGCCGGTAGCCAGCCATGACCGCCGACTTGCTAATTCTCCGGCGCAGCCTAGAAGGACGTCTCCTGTTCGCGGTACCCAAGAGTGAGTCACCGTATGCTATAACCACACACCGCCAGTGCGATTCACTAACGCATATCTCAGAGGGCCGTCTTCTACAAGCCTCCCTCAACCTCCTGGAGGGAGCGGACATTCAGTTCCGCCGCGAAAACAGACTGGACATAGCACTAGTCAAGAACCTCCCCATTGCCCTCGTCTTCCTCCCAGCAGCCGACATCCCAACTTTCGTTGGCGAAGGCCGTGTCGATCTCGGCATCACAGGCTACGACCAAGTCCAAGAACATGAGACCGGCGTGCGGGAACTCGCCCGCTCAAGGCAATTGAACGGTGAGGCCATGGCCACCAGCCAGAAGCCACAGGGATGCGAAACGGTCATGGATCTGGGCTTTGGACACTGCAAACTGCAGGTGCAGGTACCGGCTAAGGGCCAGTATAAGGAGACGAGGGACCTGGTGGGAAAGAACATCGGGACCAGCTTTGTTCACTTGGCGTTGGAGCACTTTGCGAAGTTGGAGGCGGAGAAGGAGGGCAAGGAGGTAGCCGACATGGATAAGTCCAAGCTGAAGACAAAAATCATTGAATTGAGTGGAAGTGTGGAAGCCGCTTGCGCATTGGGCGTTGCGGATGGTATTGTTGATCTTGTTGGTGAGTTGCCTACTTGTCTCAACTCCTGGATATCCCGGTTGGGTACATGGCTAACCAAAGCAACAGAATCTGGCGAGACAATGAAGGCAGCAGGTCTCATGGCCATCGACACTGTCGTTGAGTCCTCCGCTATCCTCATCCGGAGTAAAGCCCCCAGCAACCCGGATATGGTTGAGCTGATCGCCTCCCGCATACGCGGCGTCATTACCGCCCAGCGATATGTCCTATGCCAGTACAACATCAAGCGCTCCCAGCTCGACCAGGCCAAGACCATCACCCCCGGAAAGCGGGCGCCGACTGTCACGTCTTTGGAAGAGGAGGGGTGGGTTGCCGTGTCTGCTATGGTGGAGAAGAAGAAGATCGCGCCTGTGATGGATGACCTCACCAAGGTGGGCGCTACCGATATTTTAGTCTTGGATATTCACAACTCTAGGGCTAGTAGCTAGGCGTTACAGGCAGGATAGATAAAATGGGATTTGATGATTTTCAAAAAGACTCAACAAGACTTCACTTCTCCTCCAATGCCGCCTTGAAGTTAATGCGCGCGTTGACGCAGAATACAGCAACATCGCGGGGGAATCCAGAGCGACATAAATACAGACATAAATACCCTGAGAAAACAAATGCAAAAGCTCGCCACCGAGCTCGAAGGTCGGTGGCTACGAAACCCCAGCCGTTCTGGGGTTTACTTCGTATGGGGGAACGGCGAATATGGGGGACGGCGGACGGCGATATGGGGGGACGGCGATATGGGGGGACGGCGATATGGTGACGGGGATCCTATCTGGTACCTGGTGAATCAAGGTATACCGGATGAAGGGCGACTCGAACGGGGCACCTGGCGGACATAGCATTTTAGCGTTCATGGCTGCGAGAGAAGCTCAGCTCTTACCATGTCCGCCAGGTGCCCCGTTCTTGGAGATCTGCCCTGGGTTTAGATATACATACTGGGTTCGGTACGTTCACGCTTACTTGCCAAGGTCTAGGCACTACAGGTTCTATCGGAACACAGTACCTCTTTTAAGCCTTTGCTCCTTCCGTAATCTGTAGTAGGTAAGGGATTTGATCGGAGAGTATAAGTACATTGTGTATCTTCCGCAATACATACAACACGATAACCTGACTACTCGCTTGGCTAAGAACCCCATGTGTGATAACCATACCACCAAGACCAATGCCTATTTATCCTCGGCGCCATCCATATGCCACCATCGCTGTGTTTACAGCTACGGACTCTACCATCTATCACTCCAACCTACAACCCAGCAGCATCTATCATATCCGCAAGGTCCCTCAACGCACACGCTCTCTCTCTATCTCCAAGCCAGAAGCACAATTGAGCTCCAAATGAGATCTGCTCGACCAACATCTCCACTAAGTCCTCCCTTTCGTCGGGTCCGTACGCTGCGTCCACATCCATCAGGAACTCTACCACGTCTGGGTGTGTATCCGTGACTCGACGTGATAGCACAATGTTCTCCAGGATGCTTTTCACTACCTCTTCGTCATCCGGTCCATCGACAGAAACCCTGCGTTTCATCCTAAGCCACATGAGGTGGTTTATCGCCTTGATATTGTTGACGAGGGACCCAGTCGGTAATGGTGGTTGGGGAGGAGGGTCGGAAATGCTGTCTTCGAGAGAAGGACGGTAGAGGAATGGCCGACGAGCCTCGTCTTTGTTGTAGATTGTGGCGAGATCGTTGGGCAGGTCATAGTAACCCATCGGAGCGCCGGGGAACAGTGTGTAGAGTCGTGGGCTGGGCACATTGGGATGGAACACGGATGTCCATTGTATGCGCTGGAGCATAAGGTACCTCACACTAGCTCCCAAGCATTGCCCGATGACGAACTGTGGGATGTCGATGTAATGTGATATGTCCTTGTAGGCGGGGTCGGAGTCAAGGAAGTGCAGGAGGCTGCCATCTGAGGATATGGAAGATGTTGACTCCACTTCCTGGCTATCCTCATGGTCTCCTACCATGCCGGCCACTCCATGAAAAGCTGGAAGAGGTAGAGACCCCAGCGTCGATGACCTCAGTCCCTCCACAGTCCGCGAGGGTACGAAACCGCCATCCGATGCTCGTCTCGGTAAGACTGGGCTATAGCGAGTGAATGGAGACACATCGGGTGACGAGCTATGCCCGGAACTCGAATCTGGAGTATGTGGTGATCCGTTTGACGAAGCTGCAACTGTTGGGGTATCTGTAGGTCTAAAGACAGTGATTGTTCCGTCTCCACGGCCATTGAGGGGAGTCATTGGAGCATCAGTCATGTGTGTATCAGATGTCGACCTCGCGTAATGATCGTCAGCAGAAGTCGTGTGCGGTCGTGTCGGCTCCCCATGATCGTCGTAAGGTCCCTCAGAGGCTCCTGGCCCATAGGCGTTGGTCAGCGTCAAACCCATGGTCTGTCCATCCATGTTCCGTTCGCGAGCAAACCCTCGCTCGTAGATGAACCAGCTCGGGGAAGGAGGACAAGGAGCAGGGCGAAAGGCCAGATGTTGGATGATGTTGTCCACGTTTGGTTCTGGGTTGTAGGTCATGTTGGTAGTGTTAAGTGAATACGGCCAGCAATGGTTTGGTAGGAAATCCTACACGCTGCAGGCCAATTGCCCCAACTTATCTTATAGCTGCCTTCCAGTTAGTCTGTCATATTGGGAATTAAGCCAGGCAATCACTGGCAGTTACTAGCATCAGTAAGACTTGTCAGATAAAACAACAGAGCGAAAGGAAAAAGGCAGCTGATAATCATCAAAGGGGTTGATAATTGAACTTCGAAATCTTGATTTGGCTTTGACTGCAGGCTGCTATGATTTGATCTAAGTGTGCCAG
The DNA here is from genome assembly GCA_003635345.1 of Coniochaeta pulveracea. Lineage (NCBI taxonomy): Eukaryota > Fungi > Ascomycota > Sordariomycetes > Coniochaetales > Coniochaetaceae > Coniochaeta > Coniochaeta pulveracea. Next base: position 99,884 of record QVQW01000058.1, on the reverse strand, counting down.
ATGACAACTCTTCCATCGACACCACTGGCTGTAAGACTGTTAGTGAATGTTCAATCGTCAAGAGGAATTGGCTTGAAACTTACTGCTGAACTTGGTTACTGAGTCACCCGAAGTCTCATAAGCCCGGACAGTGTTGATAGTGTTCTGGTGAACAGTCTTCAGTTGGGTGTCATCCTTCACCTTTCCTTTCAGATCCATCTGCCTGAACATGTTTAGAGCAGACTCCTCACGAGCATCTCCCAGCCCTGGTCTTCCCTTGGATTCCAAGGTTCCAGCAAGCTGCCATCCCTGAGGCCCGCCCTTGAAACGGAACGCCTCGCAATCGTAGCCAGCAGCAATAATCTCAGCCTCACCGTTCCAGATAAGGCTCATGAAAGGAAGAAGCTGGGTGTTGACGCTGACAATGGCCTTGGGTGGCTGATCCGGCCCGTTAGGGTAGACAACCGTAATGCTGCTGTCATGAGCAGCAAAAGCCAAGGCATCACCACTGGGAGAAAAGGCCACAGAATGGACCCAACCGGCAGAATTATTGAGGTACTCGCCGCAGACCGTATTGAAGGGAAGCCTCTCTCCCCAGACACCGGGTTCTGGGCGTGCGTCCACATTCTTGATGAAGCTGGACAAAACTCGGGCGTGTGCATCGGTAGAGCCGGCCGCCAGCAAGACCGAGTTGGGATGCCAGCTCACTGTGGTGACAGTGCTCCTAAAGGGCTTCTTCAGGTGCTTGGACACCCACCAGTTGTTCTCATCCTCGAAGTAGCAGACAGCAATGGCGCGGTCTCCAGATCCTACGGCGAACTTGTTCTCGGAAGGGGCCCAGCGAACAAAGGTAGCGGCACGGTTGATTCGAAGAAGAACGAGGGTCGGCTGGTACCCTTCAGGAGTAGGCTCCCATACAAAGGCGTTGCGGTCTGTCAGAAGTCCGTGTTAAACCCCCTTCCTCTCACATCGATTAACGCCAGACAGCCAGTCCTCTCACCTTGAGAGCAAGACACGATACGGCCAGAATTGGGGGCGATATCCACGCTTGTAACGAGCTTGTCATGGCTCTTCAGCTCCTGCTTGAGCTTGAAAGCATTTCCGACCCTGCCGTACAGCTCGACATTGTTCTCTCGCGCAATGGCCAGGGTCTTGCGGTCCTGCGAGAACGAATGGTCCGCAATGGGGTGGTGGAAGAGGTGGTGGACTTCGGGCGCAGCCATTGTTGCGATGCTCTTGCGATAGGAGTAGCTCTCAACTACCGCTGGGTTCTGGATGTGTATCAACGAAGCTGGAGCTACGGGTTCCTCCTTGGTGATAATGGTTGGTTGTCTCCCAGCCCAGAAGCGGTTGCGTAATGTGGAGGCTGCACCGTGGGGTTAGTAGCTGCATGGATTATCTTAGCGTGTGCAAGGGTATGTTGCAGCCTTCTTCAGCCCCGATCAACCGCTGTCAAAGTTACATCAACAGAAACGCGACGCCCCCTCCACGTGCAGCATCTACGAGAGCCAGTCCAGTCAATACACAATGACCACAATCGCGAGCAGAGGGCCCCCTCCAGCTGGGTTACCTGCCAAGGTGCCGCTTGTGCCGCCAAACCAGACGTGAGCAATCAATCATAGAGTACTGCACCCTCCCTGATCATCGCTAACAGCGCTTGAAACAGTCTCTATATCACAAATCTACCGTCCAGTAAAATACAGAAGGATGACTTGAGGACAGCACTCTACATGCTCTTTTCCACATATGGCCCGGTTCTCGATGTGGTGGCTTTGAAGACCATGAAGATGCGAGGCCAAGCGCATATCGTCTACCGGGATATCCAAACCGCTACACAGGCAATGCGGTCCTTGGATGGGTTTGAGTTCTTTGGCATGCCAATGGTATGTATAATCCCTCTGGATGTGAGGATCCAAGATAGTCTAACAAGTCTACCAGAAAATATCCTACGCCAAGTCCAAGTCAAACATCGTTGCGAAGCTCGACGGAACGTTCAAAATGCCCACGACCGCTTCCGCCGCCCAAGTCGAAGTCACAGACCTCCAACAAAGTATTTTCAATGCGCCAGTACCAGGTCAAGCTACGGCTGCGCCTGCCCAACCAACGAAACCGAGTGGGGATGCCACCGCGAAGGACGCCCCATCACCTAAGGGTACGAAGCGGCCAAGAGAGGAGGAAGACGATGAGAGCGATTCCGATGTTGCCATGGAGGAGGACAGCGATGACGAGTAAATACCCTTTTGGACACCTCAGAGCCAGATTGAGACTGGCGAGGAGCATAGCCTCCTGTTGATGGGTCTAACGCCCGTTACTCCCTTCAGCTGAGCGCCATTTCTTTGGGAACCCACAAACCGACACAGCCGCCGACGAGACCCAGCCACACCATGAGATAATTTTCCTTGGTGCAGTTGAAGTTGGACATAGCTTCGCCGAGGAGGCACGGATGGACGAAGAAGCTGGGAACACCTGTAATAGGGTGATGCTAGAAATGCAAACGAAATGGTTTGTTAGTCTAGATCTTAGGCTTTCAGGGGTCGCCTAGTTAACTTTTAATGAACAGCATGAACAAACGAAAGGAACCCACATCTATCGAGATGCCGCCCATGGGCCCGTTATTACGGAGAGCATCTTTGTACTGGTCCGGTACTAGACGTCTGAATACTGTATCGATGTCGAAGGCTAGCTCATCCGGGCCTAGGCCGTTCAGTTTGAACCATAGACATGGTGCTCTGTATGTTGGATGAAGATGGATTTCATAGGTAACATAACCAAAGGGTTCTTGCTTCACTGGAGGCTTGCGGAGAGCGGACTGCATACAGTCGTGAGCCACAGCAATACGCCAGGTTACTAGATTGCCATACTGTATCATTTTCTTCATCCACCATGTGCTCATCTGCATCGACTGTACTAGTCGGCTCTCCAATTCCAGGAGCGTCGAAAGAAAGCTTGTCTAGTTGAGCTGAGAGACCTTCATCATCAAGCTCGCCGTCGAGCGGTCGGATGATTTGTACGTATGTGCTGTACTCGGCCAAGGGCGTGAAGGCCATCAGCAGGGCAGTGTTGGCTCTCAGTTTCCATTGCCGTCTAACGGGACCTAAAGTGGCTTGACAGTACCGCCGATCCAGGTGATGGCACGCCTCGGCAAACTCTTCAGCCGTGAGAAAAGGGTAATTCTCAAAACTCGATGTTTGGTTATGGGTTGCTTCCATGTTGTAAGCCGATCAGAGAAGTTCGGCGGTTATCTTTGTGGCACATCAAGAAGCTCAGTTGCTAGAAATGGTCTAGGCGACTGAAGTCATCTATCCAGAGGTAGGTAAGGTAAGGTACCTAGGTACCTTCAGTGCCCAGTATGCAACCCCAACCCTAGCTCCGCCGCAGGTACGCACATGGATCTTTGCTGGCTGTTGAATCACTGCCGTCTGCATCCCGCTGCCATTTGACGACTCTTGGATAACCAAGGTAAGAGTACAGCTATGTTGTATTCTCACGGTGAACTTACTACCTCTGCATCTGTGACAACAATAGTGTTGCTCTGACTCGTCGCTATCCCACAACTTACAAGTCGAAGCTTCGATTCGCACCTAGATGTGTTTAGCCCCTGCTCTTATCGTTATCGTCACCACGTTTTTCATCACGGCAGATCTGGAGTCTGGACGGTTCTAAGCGGGGAGGGCCTCGACGGTCTAGACCGCGTCAGACTTCCACACAAGCATTTAGAGTTGAAGCATACGATGCACGACCGAGTGCGGATTGGCCGAGTGTCAAGCGCGTAGAGCAACCCCCAGATTTCGCTGCACATCAAGTCCCGAGGTCTTGGTAGCAGACAAGCGTCTGAAATGGCATTTAAAAACGCATGAAGTGGTACTGTACCTAACTGAGTAGTGGTCGGTGCGGCTCTGTGTCTCAATGCAATTCCGTCTCCTCCAAAACTTAAGCTTCTTCCTTACATTCCTACACAGGTGTTTTACACTCCTTCTTCAGCCACTTCACCACAAACGACACTGTCATTCTTTGCTCTTTCCACCTGTGGTACTTTTGGAAGACCCCCGTTGTCGGATGCCACGGCCCATCACAATCTCGGACATTGATCCGAGCTCTCTCGAGGCTGTGGGTTGAGGTAGCCTTGGCCACCGCGCGTGTTGGCAAGGATGAGGCACTTCCGGCGAGTTGTGTGGTCGATCATCATATCTACCGCCTCCTGTCTCCCGGACTTCTCGTGTATATGCGAGAAACAAAACCTCAACGCCTGCGCAAAGACATACTCGTGCCGGCTGAACTCCACGCTCGACCTGAGCGCCGCGGAGGCGCCGACCTGGGTGACCAGCACAGAAGAATCACTCTTCCGCAACACAATCAACGATGCGAAGAATAGCCTACTACGACCGCAATTCTTTGCTTTGGGGAGGATGACATGGGAGGCGAAACTTGCATGCAGCGATGACGACGGGCAGCTACAATGGTACCCCGGAGTTGACCAATGCCAGTATGGTACGAGGACGAACGCGACAGGAACCAATTCGACGACGGAGAGAAGGATGTACCATGGGTGGGCCAGCCTGGGCTTTCATCCTTTGGGCAGGGAACCGGGCACCTGGTTAACACAGATCCTGGGCGAGATTGAGGATCCGGACGACTCGGACAAGGCGCTCTTGCGAGCCACGTGCGCCAACACCGGGCTCTACGTGTCCGTCTCTTATATCAATGCATCGGAGCCATATGACCCTCGATTCACATCAGCAGGTCGGTGGGGCGTGCTGTATGCTGGATCGCATGCATATCCGGTTGGGAGCCAAGGCGTGCCGAGCTATAGGACAGACAACGACTTGATTGAAAACGGCGTGTCTCTGGATTGTGTCGGGTATGACACGACAGGAACGGTATGCAAACAACCCAGCTGCACCGAGCCGGCCAACCTCACGCATTATCAGTGTCCGGCTGGGCTGAACGGATTCCCTGTTGGCTCTGCGAACTGCTCGAGGACATATATGGTCAACAGTTTAGCTGAATCCAGCACGACGAGGTCCCAGGCTCAGTTGAGTCTGGTTACAGCAGGTTTACTGGTCAGCACATTTGGGCTCTGGTGATAGCCTGAGCTCCAGTGGTGTTACTATGGGCTCTAGAGCGGACATTCTTCAGAGGACCGCAGTTGCCACGACATAGCAACATCAGTGAGGAGAGTCGCTGCACAGCAAGTTGGGAGCAAATTGAGAGCTAGGTCTACCAATATGGAGACAAAAGCGAGCGAGCGTTTTCCTCTTTTTTGTACATTGTCGTATATGATATCAGGTGGTGTTAGCATGCATATGAGCTTTTTTGGGAGGCCCGTGTTTTTTCTCCGGTCTTGGACAGCCACAGGCGTATAAACGAACAGGATAGCGTATAGATCTTTAATGTTTTATATCAGGAACAAACATTTAAGAAAGTTTGGACCATTTATACCGGTTCGAATCGCTGGTGTAAGGGTGCCCTAAGCGGAAGGGGAGTGTAGGTGCATAGACGTAGTGGAGTTGTGTAAGGCTGACAGGGGTGGAGATGCTAAATTAGTCTGAAGAACAATGATGGCTTGCTTGCTGGCTAAAGAAAGCTGTCCCAAAGCTGCTTCAATTCAAGCTACTGGGTATGCGACTTTCCAAGCATCTACCCATTATCTGTTCGTACAAGATGGTTAAGCTCTGTTGAAAATATTGAATTATCATTGTAATGTGTTCAATGTCTTCTTTGATATACCAGATTTTGACGTAGCTGCCACGAGTGGGACAGACGGTACCCGGACGACCCGGCCTACCTCCCGCCGAACCCGACGACACCTGCTTCGAAGCCCAGCAGGATACTGACTGTCACTGAACGGCAAGGGCTGAATCACCTTAACAGTGTCTCACAATTCTTCCTGTCAGCAAGGGATTCAGCAGCTCCGCGTGAGTGGTCGCATCTTTCCTCCAAGGATCCACGATACAGCTATTGGAGGAAGGGCCCTTGACAGGCAGTTGGAAGAAGGGCGAAAATGTCTTTCAACATTCCTAAGAACGTGCCCGCGTTCAGCAATCCGCAACGGCAGCTAGAAGACCACTTCTGGCCCTCGTCAGGAACGGCGACCTCCCGAGCGTCAACATTCAAGAGCAAAGTGGGAGGATTAATACAACACAGCGACAAGAACAGTCTTCCGATGTACAAGGACAAGCCGGCCGACTTCTACGCGCCACGACGCCGCTCGCCGTTCCGTACCAAGCGGATCATGATGCTGATCACCGCTCTGGTGCTGACGGGCATCTGGTTCTTCGCGCCTGGTTTAGACGATCACAAGGAGAGAGCTCGTGAGAAGGTTGGCGGCTTGGGCTGGTTGAAGAAGGATGTAAAGGCCAAGAGCAAGGCGGATTGGCGCAAGCGTCAGGATAGGGTTGTCGAGGCTTTTGAGCTTAGCTGGGACGCGTATTCGCGCTATGCTTGGGGTAAGTTTGCCTTCCCGGGTTGGGAGGTAGGTGTTGGCTCAATTACTAACCTGGGGCTTTGTGCAGGCTATGACGAATTCCATCCGATTGCGAAGACCGGCCGTAACATGGCTCCCAAAAGTGGCGTGGGCTGGATCATCGTCGACGCTCTCGACACCATGATGATCATGAACCTCACCTCTCGCCTTACACATGCCCGCGACTGGATCTCCCACTCGTTGACCTGGGATCAGGATCAGGATGTTAACACCTTTGAGACGACCATACGTACCTTGGGCGGTTTGCTGGCGGCGCATTACCTCTCGACCGAGTTTCCGGACATGGCACCCATCGCTGAAGACGATGTGGGCACCCCTGGCGAGGACCTGTACCTCGAGAAAGCCAAGGATCTCGCCGATCGACTACTTGCTGCGTTTGACAGCGAGTCCGGCGTTCCGTTTGCGAGCGTCAACATAGGCACAGGAAAGGGTATCCCGTCGCATGCCGATGGCGGCTCTTCCTCGACGGCTGAGGCCACTACTCTCCAGCTGGAGTTCAAATATCTGGCGAAGCTTACGGGCGAGAAGCTGTACTGGGACAAGGTTGAGAAGGTCATGCAGGTGGTGGACGACAACCGCGCCAAGGACGGTCTTGTCCCTATCTACATCAACCCCAACAAGGGCGAATTCTACGGCAACAACATTCGTCTTGGCTCGCGCGGCGACTCCTACTACGAATACCTCATCAAGCAATACCTCCAAACCAACAGACAAGAGCCCATATACGGAGCGATGTGGGCGGAATCTCTGCGAGGGATCCGCAAGCATCTGGTCACCTACACCCAACCCTCGGGCTTCACCATCATCGGCGAGCGTCCCAACGGACTCGGCGGCGAGCTCTCGCCCAAGATGGACCACCTCGTATGCTTCTTGCCGGGGACCATCGCCTTGGCAACCACAGGCGGCTTGACCGAAGCTGAAGCCAGAAGGTTGCCCACCTGGAACAAGCAGAAGGACGCAGATATGAAGCTGGCGCGTGAACTCATGCAGACCTGCTGGGGAATGTACAAATACATGGCCACCGGTCTAGCCCCCGAGATCACCTATTTCAAGATTGCGGACCCTCCCCTCCCCGAATCCGCACCCCATAGCCCACCCTCAACCTTCGACCCGGCGACAGACGCCCCGTGGCGCCAAGACTTCGAAGTCAAGCCCATGGACTCACATAACCTCCAACGTCCCGAGACGGTGGAGTCGCTCTTCTACATGTGGCGCATCACCGGCGACGTGCAGTATCGGGAATGGGGCTGGGAGATGTTCAAGTCTTTCATGAACTACACCGCCGTTGAAGATGGAGGTGGTTTTACGTCCCTGGGCAATGCGAATGTGATCCCACCGGTGCGCAGGGATAACATGGAGAGTTTCTGGTTGGCGGAGACGCTGAAGTATTTCTACCTCTTATTCGGACCGGACGATGTCCTGCCGCTGGATAAGATCGTTCTCAACACCGAGGCACATCCGCTGCCCAGGTTTGACATGGGGAAGTTGTTCAGTACGGGGTGGAAGAGGAAAGCCAGAGATCACTAAAGGACTGGGTTGGTGGGTGGCTTTGATTTGCTTTACTTGGTATGCATAGAGTTGGAGGACAGATTCTCTGCTCGAGGTATTGGACGGCGTAAGACCTAGCCCGGCTTGTATGCAGCAAATGGTTTCATATCGCACACAAGTAAAACAACACGACAGCTCATTGCGCAGCTTGATCCAGCTGTCAATTTCCTTAGTCAAACGAATGGCCCGTAAAGTGGAACTTTTGTCGGTGACTTGTCCTCACCAGCCAGATTCTTTTTGCAACGGTTTCCCGGACACATCAGGAACGTGATGTCAGCCAAACTTCTCGGATGTACGGGCGTCCCTCAGTGCAGTGGTGCCATGATTCCCCCTTTCAGGTGACAACCTGCTCCAATTCATTCAGCCTTGATGACCGAACCAGGGACATGGGTGCTTGAAGATACCCCACGCAGCGTTAATGACGGGCATCCAACCCCTGTTTAGCTTGAGCCCTTTTTGCACCAAAAAGTTTGTCTTTCTTTCCTCTCTACCGAAAGTTCGGTTGAGACGAGGGGGAACGACGAATAGGCGGCCAGATCTACGGTAACCGGCCGCCGCTTCATCCATGGGTCAAACCACCACCACCCTTTGCCAAGCTTGCGCATGGTTTGACGATAAGGCCGGGCCCCTGTTTGATGTAGTGCTACCTTTCCTTTCTCTTTGCGCTTCTGTTCTTTGCTCTAATCTTTGTTTCTCCTCCTCGTATGTGTGCATCCGGTGATGTTTTGTATAACGCTTATGTTGCTGACTTGCCCAAGTTTGGCTGTAAGCATGGCCATGAATTGAAAACGTGCCGACGAAGCCGATGACTGCTCTTGTTTACGCCCGAAAAGTACAACCGGCCCCTATCTGGCTTATTACTTCTTGAAGGACAGGGCTCCATGGAATACATCCTGCTGCTAGAGGAACGGATTGGGACCAGTATTCTTGGTGACATCAATTCGTTAAGCGTTACGTCAAAGCTCGTGCAAACAGCCAGCGCACCTTGATGGGCCGGCCCAAGGAGATCATGGATTCCACAAGACAATCTTCCTTCGCAGCCGGCTCCAACTACAGCACCCATCATCGTGAACCAGCATACAACTCCCTCTTCCCCTTCCCAACCCGAACCGGACCTGAACCTAGCCAGCTCTCCCGGTTCATAGACTCCTTTCGGCGCGATCCACACGCCCGGGTCGCCTCTCGGCGCTGTGTTCCGCCTCGACCAAGGTCCAGTCTGAGTGGTACAGGTTCAGATAGTACCGATGTGGAGGACGGTCGGTATTATGATCACAAGGGCGCCATCTACAACACCGCCAACCCTCTACTGGCGAGGGAGTTGAAGGGCCGACACTTGCAGATGATCGCCATTGGCGGCTCCATCGGCACAGGGTTATTTGTTGCGAGCGGCAAGGTGTTGTTCCTCGGTGGTCCGGCGAGTGTCTTGCTGGCGTATACATTCATCGGAGCCATGTTGTACTGCACCGTCCAGGCCCTGGGAGAACTGGCCGTCGTCTTTCCGGTGGCCGGGTCGTTCAGTGCGTATTCCACCCGCTTCCTGGACCCGGCCTGGGGATTCTCCATGGGTTGGAACTATGCGTTGCAGTGGCTGATTTGTCTACCGTTGGAGATCATTGCTGCGGCTGTGAGCGTGGAGTATTGGAATCATCATATCGACAAGAGTGTCTTTGTCACCGTCTTCTTGATAGTCATTCTGAGCATCAACCTGTTCGGGGTCAAAGGGTATGGTGAGGCGGAGTTTGTCTTTGCCATTGTCAAAGTCACTGCGGTCATTGGCTTTATACTGCTCGGAATAGTCATCAATATTGGGGGCACACAGGACCGCGGGTACATCGGCGGAACATACTGGTCTGACCCTGGTGCCTTCAACAATGGTTTCAAGGGCCTCTGTTCCGTCTTCGTGACGGCGGCCTTTTCCTTTGCGGGCACTGAGCTCGTGGGTTTGGCTGCTGCCGAGACGGCAAATCCACGCAAAAGTCTGCCCACCGCCATCAAACAGGTCTTCTGGCGGATTTCACTATTCTACGTCGTCGCACTTACTCTGGTCGGGCTTCTAGTGCCCTACACCGAACCCCGTCTCCTCGGCGCCAGGTCCGCAGCCGATACCTCGGCCTCACCCTTTGTTATCGCCATCGAGAGCGCGGGAATATCCGTCCTGCCCTCTGTCATGAACGGCGTGATATTGGTAGCTGTCATGTCAGTCGGCAATTCGGCCGTGTTTGGCAGCTCACGCACCCTCGCTGCATTAGCAGACCAGGGCCAGGCGCCACGCATCCTGTCCTACATCGACCGACGCGGCCGTCCGCTGGTCGCCATCCTTGTCTCTTCTGCTGTTGGCCTCCTGGGCTATCTAGTCGACCTTCCACAATGGGCCGACGTGTTGAATTGGCTGGTGGCCATCTCCGGCCTGTCTTCCATCTTCACCTGGGGCAGTATCTGTCTAGCGCACATCCGTTTCCGCCGGGCGTGGGCAGCAAAAGGTCGGTCTGTCTCGGACCTCGCCTTCCGAGCGCAAGCTGGGGTTGTCGGGTCTTATCTCGGACTAGGCTTCAACATCCTCGTCCTAGTTGCACAATTCTGGGTGGCGGCATGGCCGATCATCCCGCCGAATGCGTCGCAGGAGGCGAGGACGCCGAGAGGCATTGCGAAGGAGTTCTTCTTGCAGTATATGGCCGTGCCCATCGTCATGGTTTGCTATGTGGGGTACAAGGTCTGGTACAGGACGAAGTGGGTGAGGATCCGGGATATGGATGTTGATACAGGAAGGAGGGAGTTCAACCTCCCGATCCTGGTGGCGAGGGAGAAAGAAGAGAGGGAGAGTTGGCCGGCTTGGAAGAAGATCTACCGAATGGTCTGTTAAGGCGCTGGTTGAACCCCAGGATGAATGCGAGATGAGGGCGTTGGAGTTCGGATATATAAGAGCCAATTGTCTCTTTCAGTGTTTAGCGTGCAGAGATACCATTTTGGTCTGATACTTTGTTTCTCCTCAGGTACCAGTGGCTCAAAGGGCCATCATTTCTATAGCGAGATGATAGATCAGAGGGTGTTCGAAATCATGTAGGCAGAACCAAGTGAAATGTCCCATGGGCACCATTGTATCCGGCTGAGAGGTTTCAAGCGCTTGGGGAGATTTGCGATGAATCAGATCTCATATGTCTGGCAACCTTGTTGACGCCTGTCTTGCCGTTTCTTCTGGAGGCCATTGTACAACAGGCTGCGGTTTTGCCGTAACAATATCGGGAATATAAGTAGATGAGCATGCCTGGACAGAGACCTTCCACTTCAGAAACTCAAGACTCCAAAAACACCATGCTCAACGCCAAGGTCATGGATATAAGCCTTAGGAAAGAGGACAAGTCGCGATGGAGCTCAACGCCAATGTCTCCCCTAAGGTCAACATTCTTTGGAGGCGGTTTGAGAACACCGGAATATGACCCCTTCCGCTGCCATCCCTATGCCTGGGCAGGGGAAGAAGCGTCAAGCAAGGTGTTATGTAGCCTACACACACCTCACCTCAAGACTTTGCCCCGTCTGTCGAGCAGTAAACCAGTTGAGTCCCTCATTGAAGGCGATCCAGCAGCCACCTCGAGTCCGAGACGCCCCGACAATGAATCTCAGAAACCACCATCATTGAGCCATACTTCACCCAATCCATCCACATTTCGCAACACTTCGATCACCTCACCGAGTGTAGGGTTACCGGAGCTCGAGTATGATACTGCGACATATGACGATTGCCAGCCATGCTTGGACCGTCCGAGCAATATCGGCCCTCGGACACAAACTTCATACTGTGCTGTCTCAGTCGGAACAACCAGGTTGCGGTACAACCTCGAGCCGATAGCCAAATCTGAGGCTGATTCAGACACTTCACCTGCTGGTACGATTGGCTTCCCTCTATCTCGACAAAACCGTTCATGGACGCCATCATACCACGCGAGAACGTTGGGAAAGCCGTCATCGTCCAAAACAAATACAAAGCAGAGACGCACTCGATAATAGACCGCACTGTCCTCAAACAGCCCTTGTGTGAGCGGCTCCGTCTGCGCAGAAGACAAAATCTACCAAGATGGTGAGCATGCCTGGTGTCGGAACTATCTGTGGAAGATTGGATGGAACAAAAGCACATATGAACATCAAGATATATCTGGTCTTGCCATCTCCAGCTTTAGGAACGGGTTAACCAAGAATACTTCGACGATAGTTTTAAGGCCCAGTGTAACTACCTATAGTCTCCGGGGCAGGATCGATTATTCCCAACAAATTAACCAGTACAAGTGACTGACGGGGCAGTGTGCACTTACCCCCAAGCCCAAGCACGAACATCTTGGTATTGGTGATACATGACAGGTAGAAGCATACCAAGCATTACATCCTAGAATTCAGAAATGATGCCTAGCAGGCACAGAGCAAGTCCGACAATCGACCGAACCCAACATATCAAGCTAAAGCTAGGGTGCATCTTTCACCAACGGGGCACCTGGCGGTGATGGTAAGAGCGTAAGCTCCCAACCAGCAGCCAAGTCCAACAATTCACCGTGCCGCCAGGTGCCCCGTTCGAGTCCCGCTTCATCCGGCATTTCTTGACTCACCAGGTGCCCGATAGGATTCCCCTCCTATATATGTAAACCCCAGAAAGACTGGGGTTTCGTAGCCGTCGACCCGCTAGGTTCGGCGGCGAGCTTTTTGCTCCTTCTCTGCACGCACTCACCCGTTCTATGCAACCCTGAAAACCGGGTTGGTTCTGGTGGCGGTAGAGACCATGTTGGAATGCAAGCTGTCGTGGTGTTGTACATTTCCAAGTACCTATATTTTCCAATACATGTATAACCGACGATTGATGATGCTAGCTTTGTACCCAAACTCCGGAAATGAGCAACCTGAAACCCAATGCAATGATGCCATCCAAAATAACCTGGAGCATTGGCAAATCTACTATCACATCTATCTCCTCGCATCCAACCTCCTACATCAGATCCCCAGTAAATCTCTTCCCCCCATTTCTCCCCTCTCCTTCCTCGCCGACCTGTCCACCATCCATGCCCACCCGAATCCTGCCCCGTAGGTCATTCCTCCTCCGCTCCGCCTTGGTCTTGATCCCGAGCACCTCACAGGCCCTACTCCCCAGTAGTTCGTTTGTTCTCGCGGCCCAGACACTGACCGTTGTCCCCACGCTTGTGCGATTTTCGTCCCCTGCTTCTCCATCTTCTGGCGTCTTTGTCACTAATGACTCAAATACAGAGGAGTGAGTTGGAGGGATAGGGGCTGCCCGTGGGGTATGGACAACATCATCGATTGTCATACGTGTGGACGAGGTGGAATGCGAAGGAGTGTGTGACGGAGATCGGGATTGGGAGGTCTCCATCAATGGGGAGAGGAGTTTGGACGATGGAGCGTGGGAGAGGTTGACTTTGGGGCTGTTGCTTGTATGAATATCGACATAGGGTGTCAAGGGCCGTTCTTTCATCTCTCCTTTGCCGAATGTGCTGGAGAATGGTTTGAGTGGTACAGGAGGAGGTTTCTTTCGTCTTCCAGCATCCATCTGCCGAATCCTGTCACGCAGACGAAAATGCGGCTTGGCTTTGTGGCCCCGACCGGTGCCAGATGGTCTCCTTATGTTCGATCTCAATGTGGAAGTGTCAGCGGCTGTGCTGGGGAGGCGGTTCCACACACGGTTCAGCAGCGACGGTCGTCGCATCTTGGAGTCGTCGTTTGCAGCCCGGGAGAGCCAGCGGCCGGTTTGGGGATGGGGAGTGTCCGGGGTAGAAGGACGGTTAAAGGGATAGGGTGTCATGACGGGGGTTTTATATGTTGATGCTTGGAGGAGCTCGAGCTTGGCTAGTTCGAGTGGTTGGGCTGTCCTCATGCGTGATGAAGAGGAGCGGTTGAGATAGGTTGCGTGGTGCTTGTTGAAGGGCGGTCTGGGTGTAGGTGGACGGCTGCTGATGTTGAGGTTGTTGTAGGCTGTGTTGCGGGGACTGATTCTGCTGCTTGATATAGAGGGAGGCCGGACGCACATGGCGACAGGGCCGTTGCGGGCTAGTTCGCGCAGTGCCTCGTGGTAATCACCAGCATCGCGGATCTTCCCACTCCGGCTGCACGTGCGGTTTGGTTCTGGCAAAAGATGCTTTGGCACAGCGGTCGGGGGTGGAGGGGCAGGTGGTGTAGGAGAGCTACTTCTACTGTCGGCCTTGACGATGTTGAGGTGTGCTGGAATTGGCACGGGACATACGGAAGGGTGTCTCCAGGGTTTAAAGGTTGGGGACACTGCTGATTCTAGCTCCATGGCATCCTCGATGGCTGGTGGAACAGCTTCGCTCGTTGAAGTCTGGGCCTTGGGCGTCTCAGCCCCAGTAAAGCCCGCCACGTCCATCTTTACTGCCTTGATCGTCTCCGTATCAGGAGACACAACTGCGTCGGCGCCAGGACTATAGTTGCTGCTCGCATCACTGCTGAGCGTGAGGGGGGATACCTCTTCAACCACGTCCATCGCACCTTGGTCCTGTTCGGTGGCAACAGCGACGCCCATCAACTGCTTGATTTTGTCTCGGGGGTTATGTCCTGAAGGCACGGCAGGGGTGATGCTTTTCAGAGGCAGTGCCCGTTCTGCCCCAAAAACCTGGTACAACTTGCTGATTGACTTTCGCTCCATCATTTGTGGTTGCTGAAACTTCTCATGAGGCAGCTGACGCCTATTGGGGCTGAGAATCTGAGTCTCAAGTGCTGGACCCGTGCCATGTGTTCCATGGATGGAAGTCTCTCTGTAGTACTCCTTGCTCTCCCCCGGTACCTCCAATGCGCCCCCAGTCTTGCTGTGAAGTGCGCTCGCTTGAGATGATCCAGAAGTCCTCGGCGGAACAGGGGGGAGCGGCTTGACTTCGTATGCCTTAAGCGTGTTCGGCGAAGGCGGCGGCAAGCTTTGCCCGGGAGCGAGCCCTATTTCCATACCGCGCAGTGAGGAGCTGGATGTGTTATCCAACATCCACGGTTTCCGTGGAGGAGGTACCAATTGCTTCGCTGTAACCATGTCGATTCCGTGATCCCGAAGGCTGTATAGTTTGCATCCGTAATGAGTCTTATACTAAGGCGGAAGGGCATATACTGGGTTTTAATGTTGCCTTCATACCCGCTGTTGAACTTGTATTCGAGGTCGATGCACCACAAAGAATCACGCTTCAGTACCGATCTGGATGACGATGCTACACCCCTCTGGTTGTTAGCCATATTCGCGTGGCCTCCGAGTTCCTTTGTTGGCAGCACCGAGTAGAGCAGATCAACAAAGACACGCCGCACGAACATCAACACCGCCCACCAGTTCTTAGACAACCCAAGATGAATCAATGAACCGGAGCTGGCAATGAATACTGCATGATTCTGACTGGCCAATAAAGAGAGGCCGTGTTTGTGTCTCGGTCCTTTTTCCCTTCACCTTCCTGGAGCTAAAGTTGTCCGAAGATGGACGTCCGTTACCCAGTCCAGCAAACGACAATCACATGCTGGAAATTGTTGGAAAGGACTAGGTTGTTGGCTGAGTCTTTGACCCAGAACTGGAAATCGCTCCATGTCTCTATTCATCCTCCCGTAACTCTGAAACCAAATAGCTGTCGCTTCGCATAACCAGTTCCGGGTTGTAGATGGCTGACCTCCCTCTATATCATTCCTATGCCCATTGTAACTCCTGCAAATGCTCAATAAGACACATTTTAGTATCTTCCTCCGGAAAAGAAGGTCTTTTGCCATATTTCAATCAGTCTTCATCCTCATACTTTCCTGGTCTGTCCCAGTCGCCGAGGAGGATGTCGTCGATTTCCACCCCGTTTGACGTGTTTCGCAGCCACTCCGTCTCAATGCGGAAGAAGATCCAGATCCAGCGTCTAAACACCTCCAGAAACTGTAGTAAGAATATTGAACTCTCAAAGTCCGTGAAGTGATCCAACCGAGGACTCAGCTTCAACATCCATGTACACCGAAGCACGAGGTCCAGCCCAATGACAGCATAGTAAATCACCGGCTTGTGTATCAGTAGCCTCCTGCGCAATCCATAAGGATGCTCTGGCGAGCTTCTCTCTCTTGCGTCCGAAAATAACGTCAAGTCCCAATCCTTGGCCACGTCCCAGTAGAAAGAGTAAAGCGAGTTGACCAGCATGGCCACTACCCATGCGCGGTACAAGCCCGTCGAAACAGCCTTGTCCTCGGGTGAGAGGTTTCTTTGTAAGGCACTGAATATGATGACCGGGAACGCCGTCGAGTACTTCAGTGCGTTGGCAAGGTGCTGACCGCCCCATCCTGTTGATTCCTTGTAAGGAGCATTCCGTACGCGCATATACTCGATCAAGCACTGCCGTAACCGGATCATGCTTGGTACGGCCATAATCAGCGGCACCAGCACATCACCGCCGCAGTTGCGATCAGGCCGTTTCGTAGCGCTTCCCCCACGCGACAAGAACATGCAGAGACAGACGAACAGATCGCCCAGTATCTTGGCGTAACTGGTGAGCACATCCGCCATCAAGATATCGCCAAACTTTCCATCCTTTGCTTCTGCAATACCACCGATACTGACACGTTTGAGGGTATTTATGAGGCGGCTGCGCCCTGTGTGTGATATCGACAGGCTGCGGAACGGTACGACGAAGACAACAGCTAACACCAGGAGGTAGAGCATGGGCCACCAGTCGTATTCAATAACCAGCTTGGGGTCGCGGTTGCTGAACAGCCAGAATATAACCATGGACCATGCTAACGATATCGAGAGGAAGGTCGCGAGGCGGTAGGTAGACCTGTGATGCGGCGGGTGTGAATTCGAAGCTCGTTGCGGGTACTTGATTAGGGATGGCACGTCAATATTGAGAAGGTAAAGATAGTGAAGGTTGAAGGCCCATCCCCAGACGCCTATGGCAGCCACTTGTTAGCAATTGCAGATTGTGAACCAAGGATGCGTGCATACCTAGCACGATGATGAATGCGATGCGGTACGGCAAGGGAAACGTCAGACTGAACGAGTCCAGCTGATCCTCGACTGCCGGGTCACCATCCATTCTGAGATGATCACTGCTACCTCCTTATTCATCGGCTTCGGAACAACGGGACAAGGGAAGCAGGAATACAAACGAACGACAACGTTTGGCGACTAGCATGAAGCACAAAAGTCAATTCCCCCTGAATTGCGATACTGTGTCCGCGTCGGCAGCTAAAATACAGTGGATACCCTCACGACGTCAGGCTCCACCCGCCTGATAGCGTCCGCACAAGCGAACTTTAGCGGGGACTCAATGGGCAGTCGCGTGATAATCCCTGTCACAGCTTCGGCCGAGGTTCATCTCAAGTGCCGACGGGGAAGCCATCACCATTGCCGTTCAGCAGTTAGTTCTCGCAAATACCCAAAAACAACAAGGTTCCCGAGAAGTGCATTTGCCAATACTTCTGCTATAGTTCTGCGAGGTGTGATTTTTCAGGCGCGGCGATCAAGACTGAACGATACTGAGCGCGAAACATCCAGCGGTTGACTTACACGAGCCCGCTGCAATGGAGTCCAAACCGTCACCACCACCACTAACCGCATCGCCGTACCCCTACGCCTCCGCCCCTGATATAATCCGCGCCCACCAAAAAGATGCCTACTTCCAAGGCGTGCTGACAAACCAGCTCTCCGACCTCCACCGCCGTCTCCTAGGCGCCCGATCCGCGCACGCATGGGCAGCCGAAGCCCGTTCGTTCGCCGATGCGCTCTACCTCTCTCTCACCACCCTTGTCGGCAATCGTACCCTCGGGGAGGAATACTGCGATCTGGTTCAGGTGGTCGAACCCTCGCGGCTATGGCAAGGGGAAGGGAAGGACGGGCAAGCAGCAACAACTGGGGCACCACAACTTCCCACCATCGGGAAACGCGCGAGTCTAATAGGCACCTCCGTGCTGGCGCCCTATATCGGCTCTCTCCTCCTACCGCGATTGCGACGTAGACTACGAGCCCGTCTCCAACAGCGACTGGCCACCCTGACGAAACAAGGCGCGGGGCCGAGCAAGAGATCACCCGGTTCACGAGCATACCGTATCCAGCGTTACCTTCTCGCGCACCTCTTCGAACTGACCTCCTCGAGCCATATTCAAGCCCTTACCCTGGCCGTCTTCTACTTCACTGGCGCATATTACAGCTTATCGAAACGTCTCCTCGGCTTGCGCTACGTCTTCACCACCTCCCGTCCCTCTCCAACCCCGGGCAATGACAGGGTAGGCTACGAAGTGCTCGGCGTTCTGCTTCTCGTCCAAATGGCCGTCCGAGGCTGGTTGCACCTCCGGGCCGTGAGCTCAACGGGTACAGAGGCCGAACTCGAGACCGAGGCGGAGATAAGAGAACGTGCGGGTCTGGTTCCCAGGGATGTGGACGTCAGCCTAGATGTGAACAGCTACACCTCCAACAACGAGTTACTGGGTGGTGATGGAGGGCGGATAGTGGTGGGCGGACAGAGGACGTTGGAGGAGATCGGCAGGACTACACATACACCCGTGACAAAGGGGGGCAGGGCGAGGTATGACTTGGGAGGAGACGAGAAGACGATGGCGTGGATCAAGGGGCGGCAACAACGGAATTGTACGTTGTGTCTGGAGGGTATGAAGGATCCGGCTGCTACGCCTTGTGGGCATGTCTTCTGTTGGACGTGTATTGGGGATTGGGTTAGGGAGAAACCGGAGTGCCCACTTTGTAGGAGGGAGGCGTTGGTTCAGCATATCTTGCCCTTGAGGACGAGCTGAGGCATACGCAAAGGAACAATACGGAAATGCGAATGGTTCGGGATGTCAGAATGCTTGTCTATACCCAACGTATCATTACTGTACGATCCGATCCTATCTTTGACTTAATGACTCGAGGACAATCCCATAATGGTTTCAAAAGTGAAAGGAAAGAAGGAATTCCTCCTGTCTATTCTGGTATCAGATTTCCCATGAGATATGTTGTGTTACAGCCGCAAAAAAATAAACGAACGACACATAGACCAAGCCTGTGAGCCTCAAAGGCAATAAGACAGAATAAAGAAATGCGCACATGTCCAATTGCTCTCCGTATTGATCCCCGGAACCAGCCGAGAGCCCTCGTCATGTACGCGAATGAGTGAAGCCAGGAATATGAGTATCCTGAGCTTTCCCATCCCAAGAAATCTCGCCCGGTGAATCCAATCCAACAAGATGAGTCTGCGACTTTGCATCTTGGGTATCATCCCATGTGTCATGAATGCTGATGTGAGATATCAATGACCATACCACGTATTAACTCCAATCCTTCATCTCTTCAAGCCCATTTCATGTACAATGCAATCCATCTAAACGGAGAATAGAACAATCTCTCCGCGGTCATTCTTTCTTAACCGTAATGAACGCCACAGCTCTTTCTCTTCGCTGGGCTTGCTCAAGGTGCTCTGACCTGAATCGCTCCGTTCGCGATGATAGCGCTTGAGTGCCTTGTGTAAACTGATGCCCTTCTCGCTTTCGGGACCCTTGTCAATGAAGCCAAGAAACTGCTCGGCACGTGGCTTGTACAGAATCATGGCGCCATGTGGATCATTGCCGTCCTTGGACCCAGGCCGGTACTCGAGCAACTTCTGATCCTTAGGGCCTTCAAGCTTGTGACGGTGTTCTCCTGACTTTTTCGTTTTCGGGGATGTTGACGATGTAGAGTGCTTCCTCTTCTTGGTCTTTGTTTTTGTACCAACGATCATAGCCATCAAACTGTTCCCGATGGTGGCCCCCTCTGTCCGTTTGCTGTGCTTGTGTTGTTTGCTTTTCTTGAGCGGGCTGGCAGGACTTTCGCCTACGTGATCTCCTGGATAGCCGGGGGATGACGGGAAGACTGGCCGCATCAGTTTGTTCAAACCACCAGTCAATCCTGTGTGGAGAATAGGCGGCGCGTCGGTCATACTTTGGTCCGCGGTATCGACGTGTAACCGCTTGCGCTTCTTGTCCTTTTTCGGGTCAGACTTGTCGCTGTCCTTCTTTTTCCTGTCGTTCTTGGGCGCAGGGGTATGGAAGCTCGATACATGTACTGGCCCCGTGCCATACTGAACCAAAGCGTCGACCTGCATCTTCTCGTCTATGTCGTGCATCATTCCATTCTTCTCGGCGTCAAATCGTACTAATTGGGTATCCTCGCTGAGCTGCACAGGCATCCTTGGAAGGGAGACGTTTGAGGCGGTAGGTGTGGCGTTGGTCACAAGGTAATCGAAGACATTGACGTTCACTTCGTCCTGAAGAGGAGGCGTTGGTGCCTCCGGTAGATTGGCCGGCGACATCTTGTCATCACCGCTGTCGTATTCATAGTCTCTCCACTGGCCGTACTCCTCCGCCACATCTTCGACATAAGCTGCATGAGCCATCTCTTTGGGTGCTTCGGCTTTTGGTGCTTCAGGCTTAGGTGCTGACGGTGTCGATGTCTCGCTGGTTTTGGCTCTCTTGTTCTTGTTGTCCTTGTACAGAGCACCTTGATACTTTTGGGCTTCGCTCATGCAACTCTGCGGTCGGTGTGTCAGTGATATCAGGCCGAGTGGTGGAGGGGATGTGTAACACAGGACATGTCATACAGTATGAGCACGGTAGTCCGTTCCCGGGAAGTACACCATGCAGTCAATACAGGTGAAGGTGGCTCCGCGACAGCGATTGCGATGCGGATCAAGCTTCTTCTTCGTCAAAACGTCACCACAGTTCTGTAAGAGGCGACGAGGCAGTTGTTAGAATATGGTTCAAGTCGCTGTTTTGAACGTTCAATCCAGGAGTCGTGTCTGCATAACGCATAAAGCAGGTATGTTCGCGACAGAGTAACGCAACGAAAGATATGTGATACAGCAACTGGAGTGTGATGAGCAGGAACAACAGGAATGGTGACAAGGGCAACGGAACGGAACAGGAGACCAGAGCAAGATGTAGGGAGCATCAACTCAGACACAGACGTAAGGAGGGGCGTGTGTCTGAGAACTTGGGGGAGGCGTGCGGTCTGTCAACGCTGGCCCTGTCCCGCGGTGGTGGTGTGCGGGAATGCGTGTGTGATGTCAGGGTAAGATTGCGGGTTCTGGGGTACTACTAGGATCACTACGCCCGGGGAAAGGCAAGGAGGGGGGTTTTCCGAAGATAGTGAAATGGAAATCGGCAGCAACGGCTTCAGAATGGTGCAGTCTGGGACAATCGAGAAAAGGGATGAGGATTAGGGAGGAAGGACTCGCAGAAAGGTGTCGGGGGCAACCGAAGGAAAACTGCAACATTACCTCACAAGAGAAGGAAACCATGTTTTCTGCCCAAAGACACAGAGCGCTGTGCTGCTGAGTGATGTGTTGTTTCTGTTAAGAGAGGGATTCTGCGATTGGTGCTGTCGAATGCAGGAAGTGAAGCTGCTCAGATTTTCACTGGATCAAAACATCAGTTGTGGATTCCAGAGGTAACCTTCTTGGACTGTGCCTATCCGATAATGCAGCTTTCGCCTCGCAATCGGCCATGTGGATGGGATGATCCAAAGAGAGAGTTATTTACCTCAGACGTTATGCCCGGCCAGTGTGTTTTATGCGTTAACAGAAAGCGCGTGATATAGGTGGGAAGACTTCTTAATGGAGATCTGAAGTGAGAAGGCGAAATCCGTGCTCGAGAAAGACCACCCCTTTGAACAGCAGACGGATATCCTGGTGATTTGTTTGACCTAGAACTAGATAGCAGCTCAAACTGACAAAGCTAATGGTGTTTGCGAACGGGTTCCGAGTCGCTGCTCTGCGGTGCTAACGAATGTAGCAAAATCTGTTTTGGCTTTTAGACTAGATCTGGCCAGGAAGCATCCAAAGGTGCGTAGTCGCAAAGCCGAGGAAGCTAGGCGGGATCCGTTAGAGCGACAAGGCTTTTGTTCCTGCGTCCAGGTGGATGCCGATACTGAGGAGGCTCTTGAAGAGGCCGATCGGGCTAAGGATCCAGTCTGTTACGACGTGATGGCGGACTTGGGTCTAAACTGCTAATGGTACCCTTATGTCTATCACAGCGTACTGGTACCTGGCCTACCGGTAGTCTGTCCGTGACGGTTGGGTAGGTGTGACGAGGTAAGGATTTTTTTTGGCGTGTCGACCAGACTCGATGTGGATATCGCAAGGACAAAAAAAAGAGCCGTGTTTGGTGTTTTGGGCCTTGATGCATTCGCTAGCCGCGTTGCTGGGCACTGGCGGGCTCCACTTGCCATAAGCAGCCCCTCCAAGGCGCAGATCAAAAAGTCCAGGGACCAGGGTGTGTACCGACTTCTTCTTGAGACACCCCTACAACAGTGGCCTTACCGCAGAAGGAAGGGAGGGGTGTCCAAGTCAGACGACACCCAACCGTGCCATGCGCGTAACGGTTGGTCAGAAGACAGGAGCGCGTTTCAATTAATTTCAAAATAGCAGCAGCAACTGGACAATGGATGAACATCACGCGGGTTGATCTCGAGAGTCCGTTCAGCTTTGCCATCGTGTATAGCACCCTTGAGCTATATCCTACCCAGTCTCTACTCAAACGTTCTCTACTCAAACATGCTAGATAAGAGACCTTTACTCTGACGATTCGTCGTTAGGCTATTTCGGGTACCTTGGAGGCACCGATAGCCCTCTCCCCCTTGGTCAGATATGGCTTCCGCCAGTGTACGATGAATGACGCGCCTCTCTCGATGGTACCAACAGGTAACTAGCGGCTTCACGAGACTACTTCAATGACTATACACACCCGTACCGGTATCATACAGATGTCCGTCTCGTTTCCCGCCCATATTACTTGTCTATGTAAGGGTGCAAGGGCCCAACATGCACTGGCCGGAGTGCATTCCATGATAAAGAAGGGAAGGGTAAGCCTGGAGTCTTCCGTGGTTGGACACCAGGAGATTCATGTTATCTAGGCGCGCGCGCCATGGCGCAAAGCCTCTGGAGCCCAAGAACTGCCCACAAGAGTTGCCGGGCGGCATTGGTCAAGATCTGTCTGATCCCTGAATATCTGAAGGAAGTCTTGACTACATGTTGGTAGAGGTTTGGATTCTGAAACTGGGGAGAAAGGTCAGGGGTGGCTCCATCCACACCCCTTCTGGAAGGCTGACACAAGCGAGTCTCCAGGTCTTGCCAGTCACGGTGCCAGCTCATCTGACAAGCCTTAGTACATAGGAGCTTTTCACCATCTTTGACCCTACCTCTACTCTACTTAGGCACGTAGAGTTCGGTACATCCATCCTGGACTGCTTGCAACTTCAAGCTTGCTCCCTTGCTTGATGAGCCATGTGTCATTGACTACCTCAGGTACGCAGTAGTACCTTACCTTATGCGTATCCATAACTTGGATCACAAATAGCATTGTCGGAAAAGGTTTACACACCGGATACCTGGACTCCTCAATCGCGCGGCTAGGAAAAGGTTTACACACTAGATACCTGGACTCCTCAATCGCGCGGCTAGGAAAACGTTCACAGCAGTTTACCTTGAGTCTGTACGCCGATTGCTCTTCCAGGAAGGAACGAGCCCCGTGCTGTTTGGTGTTTGGGGCAGAACAAAGAGCAGCTTCCGACCCGCCCCAAATGCTCCGACAAAGGACGGGTAGAACCGCGCCTAGAGGCCTTCTCCGCTCACCTCCACGCAGAGCTACTCCGGTCCGTCTTCCTGATATACCTAGAGGCCGTGGAGAAGTCTGACAAAGGTGAATGGTTGACTGATTGCGGATTCGCGGTACATTTGTCGTTGCACGCCTGTAACATACCAATGACTTACACAGACCTTCGATCCGTAACTGCCTCCACGTGCATTAGGCACAACGCATTGACCCACGGGCTGCGCGTGTGCCCCTGAAGCTCCAACTTCGTAAACACCAGGGCTGCCACGTTTCGGCCCCTGTTAATTGTGCATCCTCTATCCATATTACGGAGCTCAGCAACCCGGCTTGTCCCCCAGATGACGAGGAATAGCTGATTCTCCTTTGAGTGTATTTGTCGTTTCTTCTACACTGTAAGGTAAGATACCTACCCACAGGTATCTACTAGGCTTGGAGCTTTTGATTCTCCATACCTCCACTATTGGGGGCTCCATCCAAGCACAACCAGTTAGCTCCTTAGCTCCTGGCACTAGAGCGAGCCACCAGCAAGCCCCAAGTGATTCAACTTGTCGGTCGTATGAGTTTCAGAACAATACTTGACAACGAATCTTTTTCTACCTTTCCTGTCATCATGTCGGCCTCTCCGTCCTCCGCCTCTCCCCTGTCGACGTCCACATCGGCAACCATCCTGGGGACCGCCGTGTCTCTCGCAGGATCCCTGGCAGGATACATGCGCGTGCCGGCCATAGCTACATCCGTATGACCAAACCTCTTCGTCTGTCCCATGCCAGGCCATGGCTTCACCGGCAGCATCGCCGCCTGGCCGATGGGGCAAGTGTTCTAGATGCTTTGTCGTCCTCCAAGTGGATCCCAAGCTAACCGTGGCTCTCCTCTGACTCCAGGGCGCTGCAGCCGTGCTTACTGCCCTGCTCTACTTCAAGCAAAAGTGAGTCCGCTCCTGCTTTTGAAGCATGTATTCCCTCCAGGGAGATCCTGGACAGGCTGTTCGTCAGTGTGAATCACGAAGCTAATCTCCAGTCTTCTCGTCATGTTAGAGCCTTGATCTATCCGTCGCATCTACCAGCAAACTCGCGTACAAACGTACCGCGGCCTAGTGACTACGACCTCAAAGATTTCGAGGATCTCCTTATCCCGACACCCGATGGCGAGAAACTGTCGGCCTTCTATATCCGTGGGCCGCGGGGCAGTTCGGGAAAGAGTCCCAACGTGACCATCATTATGTTCCACGGCAACGCGGGGAATATTGGACATCGGATACCAATTGCTCGGATGATGATAGGCTCGACCGGTTGCAATGTCTTCATGCTGGAGTACCGAGGCTACGGCTTGTCGACCGGCGAGCCTGACGAGGCCGGCCTGAACCTTGATGCACAAACGGCACTCGACTACTTGCGGGAAAGAGCCGAGACACGAGATCACAAGTTCGTCATATATGGACAGAGCCTGGGCGGGGCTGTCAGCATCAAGCTGGTGGCCAAGAACCAGCACGCTGGAAATATACACGGATTGATTCTTGAGAACACATTCCTCAGTATGCGGAAGCTCATCCCGAGTGTTATACCACCGGCGAAATACCTTACGCTTTTCTGTCATCAAGTCTGGGCAAGCGACTCGTTTATACCGAGCATCACCGAGGTCCCCATCCTGTTCTTGAGCGGACTACAAGACGAGATTGTTCCGTGAGTGGTGTCCTTCAACCCATACGGTAGTTTCCTTGTTGGTTGAACTGTACTAATATTGACTTCCCAGGCCATCGCACATGCGGCAGCTGTATGAGCTTTCGACGGCACCCACCAAGATCTGGAAAGCCTTCCCTGGAGGGGACCACAATTCGAGTGTCATCGAGGAGGGCTACTTCGAGGCCATCGCGGACTTCATAAGCCAGACTACCGGTCAAGCCGTGTTTCGCGACGACGCAGATACCACAGCAAGGGAAGCGGAAGCTCGCCCTCGACAACGGATGCAACCTCGGCCTTAAGACAGGCTGACAGCTTACGGCCAGAATGGATTAGATCGGGGTCTTGGCGACTATGCTAACCTAACCGATGTTGGTACCATCCAGGTAATTCAGCACGTGGGACTTACCGACATTGCCATTCAATCGCAATAGAATCAGCTACAAGGGACTGGCACTCGGTGACACCCTACAGGGCCGGCGTCGGCTAGTCTGCCGACAAATGAAGGGGGTTGGGGACAAGGAACCAGGTGCGGTCTTGGGAGGGTTCCTTTGATGATTATAATGATACCCGTATTCTTTCGTATTGTTACGCAGAAATACACACATATCCGGACTTAGCCCGGTACAGCCCAAGTTCACACACTCCACATAACTTAGGATACAAGAAGATCATGGGACAAACTCACATCAGATGCAGCGGGATATGAGCGGGCGTTGAGGGAATCTTTCAAACGCTTACCGCAGATGTTCATGTCTCAGAGAGCGTAGAGATGCGCCAACTCGCGTAGGTAGGAGATGGATCGACAAGCAACTCATAATCATCATTATCCATTATAGCCACCATATCCTGTTCCTTGAAAACAAAAATAAGTCATACGAGAGGCATTTGCGACGCCCTTCGCTTGCTAAGTTACAGCAAAAGACAGATAATAAACAAGAGGGAATAGGTGAGCGTCCGTCCGGGGGTTCTATATCATACTTAAGACCCAACATAGCAGAAATGAATTAAGAGACATTATCCCATGGGTAAAAGCCAAGACAAGCAAAACATCAAGTAAAGGAGAAGACCTTAAACACCAGGAACCGTAAAGTCCGGATACTGAGGCCAGTTCCCCAAGCCGGCCGGATCCCCTCCGATCCGCACATAGACACCCACAGCCGGGACCCCGCCGTCGAGAACGAAGAACTGGTACCAACCCGGAGGACAGATATACTTCCCGGGCGGGCTGGTGACCGTGCAACTCAACCCGTTGCAGCTGACAGCCGGCATCAGGGTCCTAGCTCCCATGCTATTGCCGTGCGTCGAGCCCACGGCCCCAAGCAAGGTCACTGAGATGGCACCGTTGACGGGCGCGTGACCCAGAGCAAAGGTGTACTGGCCACCGTAGTTCCAGTCCGTGGCGGCGAGGGAGAAAGTCGGACGCTGTTTGCCGGAGAGGAGGTAAGGGGGCAGGAAGACCTCGACGCGGTATTCTTCGGGGTGGATTGCGTCTTCGGGGTTGGAGCCGGAGATGAGCACGCGGCCGTCGAGGAGGGTAATGGCTTCGGAATGGTAGAGGCGGGCGATGGTGGTGTTGGCCATGACGGTGATGCGGGAGCCGACGGGTTTCGTGGGGTCGTAGAGGAGGGCGTTGAGGTTGGGGTTCGTGGCTAGGCCGAAGCCGGCGACGCCGTGTTGGGCGCCGTTGGCGATCAGGTAGGTGCCGTCCGGCAGAGGGGCCATGCATGGCATCACGCGAAAGGAGGGAAGGCGTTCCAGGGTCCAGGTTGGGTTCGGGGCATCCGGGTAAGTCGAGACGCAGTTATCTAGGGCATTGGAGACTCCGTTCGTGGATCCGCCGCAGATGAGGACGCCGAGGGGATCCGAGTATGGTGCCCGTTGTGGGAGAAGGACAGCGGCTCCTTCTAAGGGGTAGGTGCGGCCGGCTAGGTCGTCGTTGACGGCACCGGGGGCGTTAGGGAGGGTCTTGATGGTGGCGAAGGTGCGCTCGTCAAGGATGCGGGCCTCGTTGTAGTAGGCCACAAAGATGCCGCCGGAAGGGAGGACGCAAATGAAGGGGTACAGGTTGTTCGGGTTGGTGCGGTCGAGCCAGTCCATGTAGAGAGGTGCAGTGCCAGTTCGGGGAAGGACTTCGATAGAGGGCACGGCAGCTCCATTTGATCCCACCTCGCCACCGATGACCATGATGGATCCATTGGTCATTACCATGGCGCTGGGATACCACCGGCCGACCTGGAGGGAGAGCTCGTTGACATTTTCTTGCCAGTCGTGCGTTCCCCAGACGCCGGCACTGCCATCGGGCCAGTAGAGACGAACTCCTTCTGTGGATTCACCGGACCAGCCGCCGACTGTTAGTTGACGGCCGCCTTTGTCGGGCAGAACGATACCAGCAGCACAGAAGACGTCCGTCTTGAGATGGAGGGCACGCCATGCCTTTGCTGGGTTGTCGAGGACGGAGAGATCAAGTTCGTAAGCGCCTGTTTCGTTGGCCGGTCCGGTGCCCCATTTGGAGATGAAACTGACTTTGCCGTTGATGCCTTGCATGGTCATGAGTGGAATGGTGACGCCGTCGATGAGAAACTGGTACTGGCCAGCACGGTAGTCTTGCGGGAAGTCCCAGGTGTAGAATGGCGTACCGGTCCAGAAGTAGGTAGACAAACGACTGCCACCACCGCAGTAAGCTGAAGAGTTGCCGGCGCAGAGGACGTTGCACTCCGTCTCGGGACGCTTGGTGGCGCCGCGGTCGGCGATGTTGGCTGGGTCACCACAGTAGCATTCCTGGCCATACTCGAGGCCAGCAGCCATGTATCCGTACTGGGCGCATCGATTGAGGCACTGGTTGGCCGTCATGGTGTTGGGGAAGTAGTTCTGCCAGAAGAAGGTGCGCTGTTGGTTGACGTTGTCTTCGTAGCAGCCTTGGTAGGTCCATGAGCCATTGAGCCCTCCCACCTGGACGGCAGGAGGCAGGACCGCGGCCGGTGCGCCTAAGGAAACGATGCTCATTCTGCCGCCAGCACCGCACATCTGCTTGTTATCTCCGGAACAAGCAGTGTTGCAGTCCGTCTCGACGCCCTTGAGGCCGCCATTTATAACGGTGTTGCCGCAGAAGCATTGCACAGACCATTCGGTTCCGGAGATCTTGTAGCCCTTACTAGCGCATAGGGTGGCGCATGACTGTTGCGTCAGAGTCTGACTGTCGGGTGCTTGATACTCGAGGATGCGGCCATTGGCTCCGTCGACATAGCAGCCTTGGTACGACCATCCTGCGGGGAAGCCCGTACCGACAGGAACCGTGGAGCTCGTGGAGGTACTTGATGACAGCGTCTTGGAGGTGCTACTTCCGGTGCTCACCCCTGTTGTTGTTCCTGATGACGAGGTTGAGGCTGAGGTTGTCGAACTGGATGATGATACGACGGTATTCTTGGAGTACACAGACAGGCGGTTGCCTGCACCGCAGTACTCGAGGTTATTTCCGGGACATAGGAAATTACAATCGGAAGCAGGTGCAGGGACCGAGCCCAGCTCGAACTTGTTACCGCAGTAACACTCTCGGCCATACTCGACACCAAAGTAAGCATAACCCGAGGACGCGCACAAGGCCTGGCAAATCTCCAATGTCATCGTATCGGTAGCCTGGGTCGCACCGCCAAGAGCTCGTGCCCCGGTGGCTTCGGTCTGACAGCCATAGAAAGCCCACCCATTGACCGTGGGTGGTTGAGCCGGCCCTGTAGGCACCGAGGCTCTGGGGGTCACGCTTGTAGCGCTGCTGACGGTGCTAGAAGTGCTGATTTGACTTGAGCTATTACTCACCACGCTGCTCAAACTGCTCGAGACACTGCTGGCCGAGGTGGAGCTGACAGTTGATGACGGAGAACTGCTGCTCGTCTCGGTGGAAGTAAATGATGATGTAGGCGCGGTAGAGCTACTAGTGCTAGGATTGGTTAATGAACTTGGGCTTGTACCAGTAGAAGCATTCGTGCTTGAAGTGGAACTGGTAGCAACAGTAACAGCCCTGGACGGAGGGGTACGGGAACTTGTGGTTGGCTTAGAAGACGCGCCAAGAGGAGCTGTCGACGATGGTTTGGACGTGGACGTGAGTTGGTAGCCTGGGAGTGGTCGCGCTGGATGTTGTGAAAGTCTTGGTAGTCGAAAGTGAAGAACAGCAAAATGACATGTGAGTCTCGTGAACAGGAAGCCACATCTGCAAGTGCAGGTAGCACAGACATGCACATGACGACAAACACCACGTTACAAGGTAGAGAAAGCTTAAACTTACGAGATCGCGGAAGTCGTGGCCACGGTGCTGCTGGACTTGGTGCTGGTCGAGACAGGATACTGCATAAGATAGTCATAGACGTTGAGTCTGCCCGGGCCGCCACAGATCTCAGTCTGATTACCATTGCAGAGCATGTTGCAACCGTCGGTGGCAGGTGCGCCTCCACCTCCGATTGTGTTACCGCAGTCTGTCAAGCCACCAACTCGGTCAGAATGCGTCTTTTTTCTGGAACCAGCTGATGTTAAACCAGCAGCACTTACAGCATTCACCACTGTATTCCACACCGGCCAGGATATAGCCAGCTGCCTTGCAAGCTGCGGTGCACTTGGCAACCGTCATGTTCGCTGTAGGGATCACATCCCCGCCAACATCATACGGTAGCGTACGCCCGGTTGCCCCCTCACTGGTCACTTCGTCAGTCGCCCTCACTCAACGCTCTCCAGGGTCCATTTCATGCGGGTAAGGCTCACCTGTAACACCCGATGTATGCCCATCCATTGACACCGGGATTCGGCTGAGGTCCGACGGGTACGGAGCTGTAGAAGACGCTCAGCCTGCTTCCTCCACCGCACGGCTCGGTTGCATTTCCTGCACATGCAGCATTGCAGTCAGACTCGGCCACTTTCGCGGTCGCAGGAGCAAGAAGGCTCCCGCAATAGCACTCGTGAAAGTACTCCAGTCCGGCATATTGCAGTCCTCGTGAAGAACAGAAGGATATGCAGCTCTCGACCGTCATACTAGTGTCGTCGACATATCCTGCAGCGTCGAGTGTGCGACCAACATCGCTGTGCCACGTGTAAGCTTAGTCGTCTCTGTCTCTACCTAGAACCGATTGGCAGTCATGGTGCGTCTCACGTGTAGCAACCTTGGTAGTTCCATGCGCCTGGTAGGGCAGCGGGCACCGTAAGTGCCCGCTTAGCCACAAGACCTGCTGCAGCAAAATAGGACTGGCGCTATCGTCAGTTACCTTTTGTCATGCCACAGCTTCTGCGAGATCACGCAAAACTTACTGGTGAGAAGAGGAGAACGAGTAGCAACGAGGGAACGGGGGTTCCTTGTGTGGCCCTCATTGTGAGCACTGCGTTTTCACGAGCTACAGCAGGACCAACAAGCAGTCCAACCAGGGTCTAACGAGCGACAGGAACGGGTAGTGACCGAAACGAACAAGAAAGAGAGACGGAATCGACCGTATCCTATATGAAGGCGTGAACGGCCATAACGGCCCAGGCCGAATGAAGGTGGATTACGGCTTAACCAGATCGGTGGCAGAAGGCTGCATGATACGAACTTTCTAAAAGCGGATCAGAGCATCTCAAGTCTCTTCACCACGGAGAATATGATGGACAAAGGGGGCGAGACCCTTGTCACTCTCCCCCATGCATGAATGGATGGATGACTGGGGGAGGTGGTAGCCCGAGCGGATATGTTCGCGCGTGCTAGGGGGCCATATCTCAGCTCTCCATACGCAGCAGAGCGCCTGGAGACGACGGTCGTGAGGCGGGAAAGAGCAAGATGTTGTGGTGGGCTCAATTCTGACATGGACGTTATGAAATGGAACGAGAAGATTGAGTGAGAATGGCACGATGTAGTTACGGCACAGCCAAGTGTTCTCTGTGATGAACTAACATCAGGAGTAACAGCTGAACGACATGAAGCGCAACCACCATTACCCGGGTCAGACCAACTCTGGTTCATGATCACCCTGGCAAGAGAGCTTGAGCTGTCTGACCAGCCAGTCGGGACAACCCGTTACCCGGCTGGTCGACCGCCAACTTGATTGTGGTATGATTTGTCTCTTAAGGCTGGTCAGTTGAACGGGATGGAGGTGTTTGGCTTGTCTGGATAAGATATCATTGTACTGCTAGGTACCTTTGCAGTGCCGTAGGGCTGCCGGGCGCCCGGTACGTGATAAGGAGGCGTGTTACTCAACAGCAGCCTCTGGCTCATATGTACAGTCTCGTGTCAGACGCCCGAATCTGACGTGCGGGTGTCGCCGGGCTAAATGATGTACCAGCGCAATGAGATGCAGTTCGTCAGCCGGTCATCGTACGAACAAAACGGGTGTCTATTTGAGAAAAGGGCAGAGCGATCACCAGAGGGTTTCGCGAGAAGTATGCAGGTTACAAACCGGCAGGAGATTGCAACTGTGATGTTGAAGGTGGGAATGTCTAGGCGATGCTTCAGCGGCGCAGTGCCGCAGGGGCAGGGTCCAGATCCACTTCACACCAAGAGGATCCACTCGACCAGGTTACCACGATCTCGCCAGCAGGTACTGTAGACTGCGCCTAAACAACGAAGATGAGGACTGGCAGGAAAGTCCCGTCCGCATAGCGCCCAGCTCTCCCATCGTAGATTGCCAAGCCTAAGCAAAAATCAATCAGAAGGATCGCAGAAGACGCGTGCTGCAGCCAATGAGCTTGCAACTATGAAGGGAACCTATTAGCTGGTACGATCAGAAGCCACTTAATCTCAGATTCTGGGGGATTCAATGAACTGTCGACCGGACCGATCCTGAGCGTGTCGCTGGACAATCGAGCCAACCCTAATCAGGGTAAGGCTGCGGACAGCTTAGGGGAAAGGGGGCTGGGCCATGGAAAGGGGGTTGTCATCTGCATGCGCTATCCAACTCCGGGACATGACAAGAGCGTCTCAATCGTATCATGGTGCGGACGATGAGATGAGCGACAGTTACACCTGCTGTCTTTTCTGGGCCACATGTTCGTGAGGTTGTTCTAGTCCTGAACCTACGGCAGATCTCTCTGTGGCTGGTGCAGCCGCCTCCGTTGGCGTCACGAAATCTGGGGTCATTGGTTCCACGGTTCCACGGTTCCACGACTTTCAAGTAGGAAACTGTATTGTATGTGATACACATACGTAATAGAGGGCCACGGGCTGTATTTCATACAAGGACCGGTATCTGTATGACGGCTAAGCCTATTTAATAAATATGCCTTACTCGAACGGGTAAGTGGGGTACCTTAGGCGGTCTTTTCCATTCTGACTTAGCGTTGTATCCGAAGTAGGAGAAATTCCAGGCGCCGCAGGCGGCGATTTTTCGAGATTCTTGCTTATCTAATTCATTGCACGTTATTCCTAAACGGGTATAGCGTATTACAGCCATACCGTACGAGATACCCTACACCTGTATTGAAATACGTACAAAATCTCGATGTTCCGTAATTACAGTTCCCTACTTTCAAGTTCCAACGACCGTGGAAACTTAATCTACCAGGGCGCCTCACAGTGCTTCCAGGCATTCAGAGAACACTACACAGTCAGTATGGAGACAATCTGGGATCCTGGTTAAGATCTGCAGAGAGATACGGTCAAACCAGTTGCTCTCTTGTCCGAGTCCCAACCGCAATGCCACATAACCCGTGGCCCCATGACAACACACCATCACTATAGTGTCCCGTTTCTTGGTTGTGCGTCAGACTAGCGGTGATGAGCAACCTTCCCACATGCTCACGTTCAGCTTGATGTATTCCGTGGCCCTCCTCAGCTTACTATTTCAACGTTATGACTTAGTCTATAACTGTCTCTTGGTGGAATCCCGAGCTTGTGCACGTCTGTACCCGTCTATACCTGTAAGACTATGCCTCGGCGTAAGTTTGGCGTGCTCACTGCCCAGACGCCTTCATCTGGACATCCAGTCATTCTTCACCATCATGGCCAGACGAGGCATTTTAGAACGATGAGGACGTGGGGCTGCGTCTCGTCGTTGCAACAGGCTAACGAAGTCGTACAGCACCATTCTAATGTCGTAATGCATGCCTATCCTGTGCCGGCTCTCTGAAAAGCCACTTTCGTATCCGCCACATCACCTGTGCAAACAACTATTCGTCGGTGATCCCATGCAACAGAGCGCAGCTCACATCCACCAGCGATACGGCAATGCAACGGGAAAACGGTCTGGGATGGATTTGATGTTGACGTGGACAGCACCCTACGCTTCTGCCAGTTGACTTCACACAGTAAACAGGCGTGCACCCCTGACAGTGCTCACCCCAGACGCAAGCCACAAATGCCACACGAACTCTGCTTGGAGGAGATATACTTTCGCAATCCTGTTTTGTCCCACCAAAATAGTTGTGATCACCCCAAGTACAATGATATTGCAACCCTCATACCTAATCACGGTTGCACTATGGGCGATGGACACGATACTGTTGGTTACCCCCCGCGGAAAACTCGGCAATATGTGACGTCTGCCGGTCATAGGTGTGGTCGCCCACTGTTGCTACATTATAGCCTTGTATGAGCTCGTATTGTCCTCAGCCCCATGCAGCTAGACCCCAAAGGCCATTTTCACGCAGCATGCCAGGACCAGTAAGAAGGCTGCTCAGGCCTTTGCGCCTTCGGCCAGATATTGCTGCGGCTTACATACAGCTATATCCTATGCATATAGCAACCAACATCGTTCCATCGCAGACTGATGATGCGTTTGACTCAGGCGGCTAGGTATGTCTCGATGATTGGTGGCATAGTTTTGAGTGCCAGCTTCTGTTCGTTATATCCTTGGAAAGGCGGTGAGCAAAAGGTTACCTTACTCAGAAAGCCGTTGTCGGGTTGGATCTTGCTGGTATGGATGCCATATCAAAAAGGGAACATCTTATGCAGCCTGTTCGGACGTGGACGTTACGGCGCAAGCTCTCTGGCCTGTTCCCATGTAACTATGTGATGATGATGTGCGGCTGATGACTAGGACGGAGGTGGTCTTGTCCTTTCGCTACTTGTTGTACTCGCAGACCGCCGCAATGCACACTCGACAAAAGAGAAGAGCAAAACACTTCGTGTGAGAGATTATAGACATACGTTCGTGCATGGAGCGTTCTCAAAACCCGACCTTATCTGGTGTGAAATTTGAATACTCCCTCGAGTATTAACCTTTATAGGACTAGTGCAATACAGAACGTGAACCTTGAGGCTAAGGAAAAGCCATCTCCAAGACAAATCATATTTGCGTGTCGGCAGAGAAATCACAGCGTGTTGTTCTGTGCCAAATGATACTTTGGTTGAGTAGCATGAGAGAAATCAAAGTGACTTCGGAGCAAACCCGGTCCACCGACGCGGCATCCGACCGGCCCCACATATGGCGGTCCGGAGCCGGGTCGGGATTTATGGGGAGCTCACAAGCCAACTTTTGCCGCTTGACTCATCTTCACTCATCTTTGAAATCATGGAGGCAGCTTCCAGCGCCGTCTGTTTGCCACTCCTAGCAAATTGCACCAAGTGAACTCTTGAACCTTTAAAAGACACAAAAAGCCTGTGCGTGCTATTGACCATCTTGCACTTGTCTTTGACTCCTGCAACCTGACCCAACAGCGGTGCAATTGCTTTTCATTCCCTTGGACCTGACTCTGTTTTTACTGTTTTACATCGTACGAAGTCGCTATATATGGAAAGCGCAGTTATCCAACACCAATTTTGGAGTTATCTAGAACTTTCAACCAAAATTACCGGATCCATTATATCGAGTGCTAATCATCAGCTTAGCATGGCTGAAGTACAGACTGCGCCATTGCAGCCAACATCTGCCTCGAGGGGCAATCACCGTGGAAGGGGCCGTCGCAGCGGCCGTGGTGCCAGAGGCGGAAGAGGACGCGGAGGAGCATCAGGACTACAAGGACCACAAGGCGGTGATAGAGTGCAGGACCCCGCAACTAGTGCTCAACCCACTGTTTCGGTTACTGCTCAGACGCCCACTGAAGGTACACCACCACCAGTACGGCAAGCGGAGTCTCAACGTGGTGGCCGAGGTGGCCGTGGAAGGCGAGATGGGGGAGGTCGCTCAAGAGTTGGTGGTCGGGGACGAAGCAATACCACTCACATGGTAGGCCAAAGAGCATTTGGTGGGCACCTGACGTCCAGCCACGGGTCAGATGGTTCTGCTCAAGCCGTACCCCCATTGAGCGCCGATGCGCCAACGTTTGTTCCAGGCCAGCCAGTTGATGCAGGGAAGCCATCCTCCAAGAAGGCAGCTGCTCAACCAGCCCGCATGCCCCAGCGAAGAATGTCAAAGTCTTCAGCACAGGATTTACCTACTAGAATCCACGAAGATATCGACAATGGCCAGTACGAATGTGTTATCTGCACGAGCGAGGTATGGCGGGATTCGAAGATCTGGTCGTGCACCATTTGCTGGACGGTCGTGCACATGCACTGCGTGAAAAAATGGCACAAGAACCAGATCAAACAACAGGAGGAGAATCCGAACCCAAACGCGACCCAGCCAGCCGGGTCATGGCGATGCCCTGGCTGCAACACGCCGACGCAGGACGAACCTGGACCGTATCACTGTTGGTGCGGGAAGGAAGTCAACCCGAAGCCCATCCCGGGCCTGTCACCACATTCGTGCGGTCAGACGTGTTCTAAAAAGCGGCCGACTTCATGTCCGCACCCGTGTTCCTTAACCTGTCATGCCGGCCCTTGTCCGCCTTGCACCTTGATGGGTCCTACACAGACTTGTTTTTGTGGCAAGAATACCTCGACGAAGCGTTGTACGGAGACAGACTACACAAATGGTTTCAGCTGTCAGGAGATTTGTGGTGACCTCTTGCCGTGCGGTGAGCATACTTGCTCTCGTCCTTGTCACCCCGGGCTCTGCGGTGGGTGTGACATCCCTGTACCGTCTTACTGCTATTGCGGTAAGGTGAAGAAGGATATGCCGTGCGACCAACGTGAGACCCCGCAAGACTCCTTCAACCACGGTCAGTTGGCATCATCCGATCCGGATGCTTCCCTAACCTGGTTTGAAGGCTGCTTTGAATGCAGGCAGGAATGTGACCGGAAATTTGACTGCGGGCTTCACACTTGTCGAAAGACGTGTCATCCGCAGGACGAAGAGGCCGCTCACTGTCCACTTTCTCCCGACGTAGTGACACATTGCCCATGCGGGAAGTCCCTACTGCAGGAGATCTGCCCGCAGCCGCGGACCTCATGCCAGGACCCGATTCCATACTGCGATAAACCCTGCGACAAACTTCTCTCATGTGGTCACCATTGTCCCGACAAGTGCCACACTGGAAATTGCAGACCATGTATGCAGAACGTGGACATCAGCTGTAGGTGCGGCAGGACAACGGTCAAATCGGTGTGTCACCAAGGTCATATCGAGCCGCCGATGTGCTTCCGTGTCTGCAGAGCACAGCTCAACTGCGGACGTCACGAGTGCGGCGAGCACTGCTGCCCGGGAGAGAGGAAGGCTGCGGAACGTCGGAAGCATAAGCGGACTGCGAACGAGAACTACGAGGCAGAGCACATCTGTGTCAACGCTTGCGGCCGTATCCTCAGATGCGGAAAGCATACTTGTCAGCAGCTGTGCCATCGCGGCCAGTGCGGGTCATGTCTAGAAGCTGTCTTCGATGAGATCAGCTGTGCGTGCGGCCGGACCGTGTTACAGCCACCTCAGCCTTGCGGGACTAGGCCTCCCGAATGCCGCTTCGAGTGTACGCGACGTCCGGCTTGTGGTCATCCAGCCGTGCCACATCAATGTCATCTAGACGACGTGGAATGTCCGAAGTGCCCCTTCTTGGTCGAGAAGCCGTGCATCTGTGGAAAGAAGACGCTCAAAAACCAACCCTGCTACTTGACTGAGTCCCGTTGCGGTCTGCCCTGCGGGAAGAAGTTGAAGTGCGGCGCACATGAGTGCAAGAAGCTCTGCCATCGACCGGGTGAGTGCGAGGATGCCGGTGTCCCCGGATCTCACTGCGCTCAGCCCTGTGGCAAGGTCCGCAAGTCCTGCGATCATACCTGCAGCGATACATGCCACGCACCGTACCCATGCAAAGAGGATAAGCCGTGTCAGTCAAAGACCTTCATCACCTGTCCTTGCCAGAACAGGAAGCAAGAAATTAAGTGTCAGGCAACCTGGAACAATCCCTCTCCTGCCCGCGATACCCTGAAGTGTGACGACGAATGTCTCCGTCTCCAGCGCAACCGCCTACTCGCCAATGCACTCAACATCGATCCCGACCACACAGATGACCACATTCCATACTCCGCCACAACGCTCAAGTTCTACCGCGACCACGTCAACTGGGCCACGACCCAGGAACGTGAGTTCCGCGTCTTTGCCGACGATGTCGATGAGAAACGGATGCGCTTCAAGCCCATGCCAGCTCATCAGCGTGCATTCCTGCACTCCCTTGCAGAGGACTTCGGACTGGACAGCGAGAGTCAGGACCCGGAACCGCACCGGCACGTGGTCATCTTCAAGACGCCCAAGTTTGTCTCGGCACCCAAGAAGACCCTGGCACAGTCTCTGCGACTAGCCAAGGTTGCTCCTCCTCCCGCTGCGACGGCCAAACCAACAACGCGCCCGGACCAGCAACCCTTCAATGCCCTCTTGCTGACAGCGCCCCGTTTCGGTCTCACGGCAGATGAGCTGGAGAAGGCGCTGGTCGAGGATATTGGGCCTTCGTCACACAAGCCCATCACTTTCTCTACCACCTTTCTCTCTGATGAGGTGCTCATCCACGCTCACGCTCCCCTTACGGCCGCTACTGTAGCAACTGCATCGGCTACTCCTCAGGCTGTTGAGAATCTCCTGAAGACAATTCGTACCTCCATCTCACGCAAGGTCACTGCCCAGAAGCTCGCGGGCTCAGTGGTCTTATGCAGCGTCGATGCTAACGGGACCGTTGTCCGTAAGGAAGGCGGTGCTACAGAACCTGGCTGGAGCGCGGTCGCAGGACGAAGTGCGTGGCGACCAAAGCCTGCTGAACCCGCTGCGCCGGAGAAGAAGAAGGGATTCGGGTTCATTGCGCTCAGGAAACTAGGGACTGGAAAGGAGCAGGTGAAGAAGGAACCGGTTGTGGAGGACTGGATGGCGGAGGTTGAGAAAGAGGAGAAGGAGGAGACTGGGCGGAGTGGAAGTGGCTCCTCTGGAGATGAAGAGGACGCGAAGGTGGACGATGCCCCTGTGGTAGAGGCTTAGTAAGGAACAGATCCTAGCTTCCGAAGAATCACTTCGTTATGATGGGCAGCCATATCGTAGCTTGCTTGTAGCAACGCTGGTCTGGCGCGTCCTTGATAGCATTAGTTATAAGCATGAACTCATTCGCTTAAAGCATTATTCTGCAAAACTGTCCGTTCAACGCCGTGCTCACATCCAATTCCTTTTCATGACTCCACCTGTCCGACAACAACCTCGATGTTCAGATGCCCAGTTTAACCCCTTCTCATCCCATTTTACCAGTCCAGTAACCCAAACACCGCGCTGTACGCCAGAGTTCGCCCTTCCGGATCCAACAATAATATACACCCGTGCCTGCAAGTATACGCCCTTTACAGCTCGTCCTCATCCTCAAAGCCATACCTTCCCCTCCCCCAATCCCAAGGGTCACCTCCGGGCACACACAGCCCTAGCCGCCAGAAGTAATCCCTATGCGCGAAGAAAGCCTGCCATGGCCTCAACCCCATCCCATTACCAGCCCCTCCGGCGATGCACTCCGGGTCTTCATCGCCTCTGCACAATCTCAAATCCGCAGGCTCAGGCTGTAACTCCCGCTTTTCGATAAACACCTCCCCGCCATGACTTGCATAGCCCCATTCTCCCAAGGGCAGCAAGGGAACCGGGTCCCCGACATGGGTGACCCGTCTGTAACTGCGCTTCTCCAGATCCGGATCATAGCCATCCAATGACGTGAGATTGAAGGCCTCATCCAGATATCCCGCAAGCGCATGGTTGCCGATACGGGGCTCCCCGAATGTGGTCACGGTCAGGTTCGTGACGTTGTGCGACAGCTTGATCTCCAGCGCTGCCAGGGCCGCGACCGCACCGCCCAGACTGTGTCCTAGTAACTGAACGGGGTAGGTTGGGTGTTCCTTGATCGCCTCCATCAGGCCTGGAAGGACATATTCCCTCGTGCCCTGCCAAGAGGTCAGGAAGCCCGTGTGGACGGTGCAGTTCTCGCATTTCGGAGCCTTCTTTCCCTTGCCATCGTCTGGGTCCTCTGGGTCGGAGGGATAGGGCACGTACTCCTGCGGGATGGTGGAGAGGTCGATCACGGTGTTGGTGATGCTGTAGGTCCCTCGAAAGGCGACGATGATGGACGGGTGGGTGGGGGACTGGTCGACAGCGATGTAACCGCAGCTGTCGGCCAGGGAGATCAGACCGGTCGACCAGGTTGAGATGAGCTGGAGGGTGGGGAACTCGGAGCAGCGCGAGATGCAGGTGAAGGGCGGTGCTATGCCAGTGGTGCCGACGCAGTAGGTTATGTCGACCAAGCGGGAGAGACGCTCTAGGGAGGAGAACAAGGTGGGTGACACGCTAGTTGTTGTTGAGAGGGTGGAGGTAGGTGATGAGAGGGGAAGTTGGTGGTTGTGAGAAGGTGATGCCACGAGCGCGGCTATACCGCATATCAGAAGGGAGGCGGTGGAAATGAGAATGTAGAGGGTTCGTGAGCTCATGATGGATGTGTTTGTGAGGAGGGAGCGCTAGTGGTGTTGTATGTCGCTCTGACAAGCATAAGGAGTTATCCTCTGCAGTTGATTATAGAGCATCACCATTGAGAACGTTCAAGATATAAGCCTGGAATATAGGTTTGGTCACACTTGAAAAAGGTGGTGAGGTCTGCTTCCTGTGAGCAGATCAGAAGACCGGATCGTGTTGAATCATGACTGCAACAAGTCTCGTGATGTCAATGATCGCCTCATATCATCTTGAGCGCAATCTTGAGCAAAATGCGGGGTGTGGCAGGGCCACTGTGCCTGTCAGGCCATCGGATGCATGGAACCTGCCCCTGGGATGGATGTGGGTGGAACTGTAGTTTAGCTCCCGCTTTTAGTGCGTGCCCTGCTGTTTGGACAGCTTGTCTCATCACCTCTTTCCACATCGTCTTCGCCATCACTGTCGAGTATTATTGCACTCGGCTTCTTACACTCACATAATGCGTATCTTCAGTGAGGTCAGCACTACGTCCTGTCTTGACCCGCCAAACCGACCCTACATCACACGCCTGTCAAAGAGGAGCACAGACGGTGCACGCAGGTTCTCATCAACTGGCGCATGAACGGATACAATACCTTGTGTCTTAAGCAGCTAACGACGTGCTGGTTTTCCTTTCGGCGAGGATCCTAAGCCGGTCGACAGCGGACATGAACCGGAGAATGAGGAAAGCGAGCAGCTTGGTGATCAAGATTCCGTTCCAAGGTTCGAGCGCTGCAGAGCTTACACTCGATTGACTGACTTGCGAGACACGCGCTTGCAGCAGTCCCAATGTCGGTAAGCTCGAAAGGATGAAGACGGAGTCACCACTTTGCTTCATGTATCAATCTGACATCCCAATCCCGTCAAGCCCGCCTGCGAGTCGGCCATTGTCCAGAAGCTACGAGTGACCTTACAGTAAGTACCTAATATTCTCGGAATGGTGGTGCTCACAAAACGATGGAGGATGGTCCTTCGGTCGATTAGTTTAGAGTTGGTGGGACGTCTCTCACTGGCAACGGAAGGATATCTTTGGACTCCACAAAGATGGTGAGTAAGTTGGTAAGCTATGCTAGTTTGCTTATAGCCTGGTTCCATGACCATCCTCCGATGCAGGCTAGCTCGGTCTACCTCTTTTGTTGAAGTAGGATACACACGAGCCGGCGTGCGTTACCATCAGGTTCGGAGTTCATAAGTTTCTATATCCCTCATACATGGGGCTTCTCTTTTCGCCGTGGTTTTCATGCGTTTGCCTCCTCCAATCCCGAACCATGCATACCCGCCTGTATTGACAGGTAGAGGTTGTTGTTGGGTCCTTCAGTCCTACCACACTTCAAGGCGGAGTCGGCTGAATGCTGGTGAAGTTGCGCTGGATGCTGGGAACACTCGAGACACACTGGGACACATAGCCCGTTGAGTTACAAGAAGCAGCAGCGCAAGTGAGATTTGGCACGGCTGAACCCGCGGCTTCCCAACGGTTGGTGCTATTTCACTATTGTCAGTGTCTTTGGTTCGATGTCACACCAAAGATGGGATAGAAAGAAACCCACCCAGTGGTTCCAGGGCATGCTACCTCGAGCATGGTAAGCTTGGGGCTTTGCCAGATGAACTCAACAAGCGAGTTGTCACAAGCCCATCTCGGCGCAAGGTTGGGCTTCCCGACGTTCTTGGAGGTAGCGTTGCGTTGGCAGGTGGTCTGGATGTTGGTGCTCTGGTCGAAGAAGCCGAAGTGGATGTCAACGGTGCTATCGTTACCGCCAGTCGGGGTCAAGGTCTGGAAGTTCTGAATCTCGAAACTCTCTGGATAAGTGCAGGCCGCATCAGCAGAGTTGGCGAGTAAGATTCTGGATAGGCCGACGGGGATCTTGTAGCTGGGGAAAGCGAAAGCCGCAGGCAGGGCGGCCACCATGAGGGCGAGGCTGCTGAACTGCATTGTAGTGACGGCAGAGTTTTTGTGTTGTATGAAGCGAGTCTTTTCTACTGTTGTGATAACCTTTTACACTGAGTTGCCGCAATGAGAAGTGGTTGTTTGGTTTTGATTGCAAAGTGTTTTTGTCTGGAGAGTCAAAGTTGAAAAGCCCAGGCTACCTCTGGGAATCACTGTTTCTTAAACGTGCGCCCAACCCACATCTAGCATGGAAGGAACAGGATTCATCTTACGGAAAGTGCAGATCTTAACCGGGCCGCTGGAAAGCCCTTTCCTTCAGGAACAACATCAACGGCCACAAATGATTGTCAAAGGGGGCCCTGCCTATCCCGTCGTCATTGGGCGCAGTACCTATTTTGAGTGTTTCATCGCCCCCGTACATGCCATTTCTAGTCCACTGAAATGTGGACCAATCACGGCTGTCGTAGCCTCCCTGATCAGCAATGTGCTTTCTGTGAAACATCCCGTACCTGAATTGTTTTCCCATAACAGAAGTGCAAACTCCCGCAGCATCGTAAAGGGGAAATATAAACTACCCGTAGACTCAGGACTGGTTCCTGAGTGCAACTGATACCTCGTTGAGGTCAACAACTATCTCCGCCTCAATAGCTTGATGAGAAGCCGCCGC
Source organism: Coniochaeta pulveracea (assembly GCA_003635345.1). Taxonomy (NCBI): domain Eukaryota; kingdom Fungi; phylum Ascomycota; class Sordariomycetes; order Coniochaetales; family Coniochaetaceae; genus Coniochaeta; species Coniochaeta pulveracea. The sequence continues at coordinate 57,355 of QVQW01000058.1, read as the reverse complement.
CCGGAGCCACACACAGCCGTTGGGATTCAAGATCCTGTTGTCGATCCAAATGGCAAATCCACAAAAGGGAGCCTGCCTCAAACAGATCCATCCTGATGACATACTACGAAGCGGTGGGACGACTTGGCGGTTACCGGTGACACTCCCGGTCGGCATCCTCAGTAATTGTGCAGCTTCTTCAACTCGTATTCTGCTGCTCATACGAGCTGGTGTAGCGAGGAAAGCCAGGGACCGGCTCGATACCGGATTGACTTCGCCTGTTTACCACAAGGCAGGTTGCACAAAGCCATGTCGCCCGTGGATGTCATGGAACGGACCTGACGGGAGGTGGAAACGTGATGGAAGCTTACCAGCCCCAGCCCAGCCACAGCAATTGCCAAATTAGGAAGAGCAGCGCACAGACCAGTGCCGGCAAAGGCGGAGAGGCCCGGAACCCGCTTTCTGCCTCTGATGCCCCTCTCAGGAACCCTCCAAAAAGTTTGTCTCGTCGGTACAGGCTGGGCGCCACTCTGTCGGTGATAGGACACTGAATATTGATTTACCGTTGAAACCAAGCACTCCAGTATCGCTTTCAACCCATTGTAACGTACTGCCTTTGCCTAAGCGGAAGTATGCTTGTCAAACCTCATATGATTACGTTTGTCTATCGCTGCCTTTGACGCGAGCCATTCTTCCAAGGCTGCATCTTCTACTTCTAGCGCCTTGAACGACCCTGACCGAGCTTGAATAACCTCAGCGCTCTCGACCCAGACGCTCCCTCTCCGCTCATGACGACTTTAACGGAGTCTAGGCGCAACATGGCTCTATCGTCAAGTCAAGTCCTGACGCCGGTCAAGCCGATATTACGAAAACCGACGCGGCTGCACGATAAACGTGGGAGGGAGTCAGACGAAGATGATGCCGAGGGTCCGGATGCTAAGCGGCGAAAGACGGTTGTGTTTGACGAGAGCTTGAATATGGTCAAGGATTTCTGCAGCAGGTCTCTAGAGGAGGTGAAGCGGGAAGTCAGGCTAGCTCTGGAACGACATGCGGCCGGCGATGACGAGGACTACGACAATCTCAAGGAGATATTTGGTAGCGACCAGAAGTCACGATCACGACCCAACTCAGACGACGAAGATGAAGCCACCAGATCACAAGATCTTCTGGCTTATGTTGTGGCATTGACAAGCTATGTGCCGCTGCTTGGGAGAAAGTGTTCAGGCCTGGTTACTAGCATACTGAAATGCTCGTGGCTCGCACGAGACGATGTCTTTGCAAAGGCTTATATTCAGTTTCTCGCAGCGTTATGCAGCGCACAAGGTTCATACCTTACACAAGTACTCTCCATGATGGTCGACCAGTTCTCCGAAAGTCGAATAAGAACGCCCCCGAACTGCGCATCCGTCAGTACCGAGACGATGAGACAGCGATTACACATGGGGCTGCGCTACCTTCTTGCTCTTTTCCCTGCTGCCCGCAGTGTGCTCATCGGCATAGTCACGTCCAAGTTCCCATACTCGGAGGAGTCGAAAAAGGTACATCTTGCTTACGTTGACAACCTGCTCCGGTTGAGGAAGCACACTCCGGAGGTCGATCGCGATATAATGGAGTTGATTACCAGCAGAGTGGTCAAGCTGGACGTTGAGATGCAGCTGGATCTCGAGGACGCGGACGATTCGACCACTGCGGCAGTCATGTCACAGCTACGATCGGAATCGAATGGCTTGCTAGAGGACGACGATCTTGACGATAGCGATGCCGAGTCGGTGCTTAGTGATGCTTCTGATCTGGACGAGGACAGTGCCCGTGTATTGGCAATTAGAAGTCACGTCGAGAAGCTGGATGCGATTCTAGACACCATATTCGACCTCTACAGCCCATACTTCGAAGACCCGAACTCCCCGGAGGCCATCAGCTGCTACGAAGACATGCTCTCCGACTTCTCTAATGTCGTCCTCCCGACATACCGTTCCCGGCACTCCCAATTCCTCGTCTTCTACTTCGGCCAGAAATCTCCTCGACTCACAGAGATGTTTGTTGGCACTCTCTTCAACATCGCCTTCGAGTCCAACCGGCCCAGCATAGTGAAACAGTCTGCCGTGGCCTATCTGGCCAGCTTTGTTGCCCGTGGAGCCCGGGTAACCGGTGACCAAGTGCAGACAATAGCTACCACTCTCCTTAACTACATGAACTACCACCGCCACAACTACGAACCCGAATGTCGCGGACCTGACCTCCGACGCTACACTCAGTACTACATGAACGTCCAGGCCCTCTTGTACCTCTTTTGTTTCCGCTGGAGAGATCTCATCATTGACAGCGAAACCTCCCGAGTTGACTACGATGATCCGGCGTCATATTTAGGTCAAGACCATGACTGGATGCTTGGTCTCAAACAAGGTCTCACAAACAACATCTTCTCCAAGCTCAACCCCCTTAAAGTCTGCTCTCCTGGCATTGTCGCAGAATTCGCCAAGCTAGCCCACCACCTCGGCTTGATGTACATCTACCCCCGTCTCGAGTCAAACAAGCGCATTCAGCTATCTCAGTTTGTGGGTGCATATAGCACTGGTGGAGCACTGAGAGACACGGGATATGATCCCCAAGACGAGAAGTGGACGCACCTCGACCCATACTTCCCCTTTGATCCATACCAGTTACCCATCAGTCGACGTTGGTTGGAGGAGAGCGAGACCTATGTCCCGTGGACGAGTATACCGGGGTTGAACGGGGTGGATGAAGAAGAAGAAGACGATGATGAGCGGTCTGAAGCCGGAGATGTGGAAGACGAAGAGGACGAGGAAGATACGGCCACTGACGACGAGAAGGATGTTGATTAGAGGTCTTCGCCTACTTTTGTTGGTTGGGCGACCTCGTTATGACCTTGCATGGCATCAGGGGAGTACGGCGTTGCATCTAGCGGTGTTCAGCGATGCATTTGTGTCCTTCTATTGATATAGCGCTACTGAAGTATTGGTAGCATAAATGTTGTAGTTTCACTAAGCGCTGAACAGTAATTTTGATGGCCAAGAGATTCCTACTTCGGAAATTAAGCATATTATACATGAATTATCTTTGTATACTTGCGTATATCATCGTGAACTTTTCGACCGCTAAACCGGAAAGCTGACCTTCCATCAATCACCTTGTCACCTGAACTGGCCGGTCACCGACAACTTGAGGAACTAAGTCACTCCTACACCTTATCAGAGGTTCAAGAATGTGCGATGGGGAGACTGTTGAAGAAGTGATAGTGTTTTGAGCTGTGTATAGATTCCCTCGAAGGGAGCAGTTCAGTTTTTATTGGGTGTACTACCACTGGAATTGGCGATCAATCCAGACGAGGATTGGGGTAAACCAGTCCTCAAGACACAAGAAATGACACGAAAGCATACATCGCAGACGCAACGACTAAGAGACATAAGGAAATCAAACCATGTTCCACCACCAGCCTCGAGTCGATCCAGAGATTACCGTAATCGTCTAGATGATATGGAGACACACACAAGGAATAGACATAGTCTGGATGGTGTCATATTGCGTCGTTCCTGTCTCTCCGCCCTAATATCCATCCGCTAACGGACCGAATATTAGCTTGTCGAGATGGATAAAAAGAAAAGACCATGCCCTGCATTTTCAACCTGCAAACAACCAACTCCAATTCCCAACCTTCCGGAGAACCAATGCCATGATTGCTTGTCCACCGCTCTGGCTAATGTAGCAACGAAGTACTAGGCGTAAATCTTGTCCCAGAGAGGAGCAAGGGTTGAGTCGAACCAGCTGCCTGACCAACGGCGCTCCAAGACAGAGAGCAATTATTCTTGGTACGGATACGCGAAGAATGGAGCAACTAAGACTCAGGAGCAGCCTCAGTCTTGGGGGCCTCGGCCTCGGTTGTCTCGTCACCCTTGGGAGCCTCCTCCTTGGCAGGCTCAGCGGGAGTGGGCTCGGTCTCGGTGTTGTCGGACGAGGTCCAGAGAGTGAGGTTGTCACGGAGAAGCTGCATGATGAGGGTGCTGTCACGGTACGACTCCTCGGACAGGGAGTCAAGCTCGGCGATGGCATCGTCGAAGGCCTGCTTGGCGAGGTGGCAGGCACGGTCGGGGGAGTTCAGAATCTCGTAGTAGAAGACCGAGAAGTTCAGCGCAAGGCCGAGACGGATAGGGTGGGTGGGGGTCAGCTCAGTCTGGGCGACATCGGTAGCGCTCTGTTAATGTGTCGCCATGTCAGTCAACTGTGCACTGCCACAGAGTAGATATGAAGTCGTAATCACCTTGTAGGCATCGTGAGCAGCAGTAGCGGCGACCTTGCGCTTCTCACCAGAAGCGAACTCGGCAAGGTAGCGGTGGTAGTCACCCTTCCTACAGGTTGGAAGAATTTGGTCAGCAATTGACGCCTAAGCGGTGAGGGACAGTAGAACGTAAAACATACATCTTGTGGTAGAAGACCTTGGACTCGCCGGTAGCAGCGTTGGGGATGAGGGACTCGTCAAGGACATCGAGAACATCCTGGCAGACCTTCTCGAGCTCGGCCTCAATCTTGTGGCGGTACTCGCGGATGGTGGGAACGTGCTTCTCAGAGCCCTTGGACTCCTCCTTCTGCTCGATGGAGGAGATGATGCGCCACGAGGCACGGCGAGTGCCAACAACGTTCTTGTAGGCGACGGAGAGGAGGTTGCGCTCATCGACGCTGAGCTCCCCGCCGAGCTTGGCGACCTCCTTCATGTAGGTGACCATCTCATCGTAACGCTCAGCCTGCTCGCAGAGGCGAGCGAGGAAGGTCTTGCTGTGAGATCAGGCAAGTCAGCGGGAGTTCAGGCAAGGTCTGCCCTCGTGCTTCGGGCACATGTCAACAAAGTACAGATAGGTGAGAACCAACCTCTCGCGCTGCCATAAACCGAACTATTAGCATGGATTCAGATGTACAAGGACTCATTTGAGCAAGGGCAGTGAGCCTTGAAAGTTATCGGTGTCCATAAGGAGCAACCGAGGACTCCAGGCAATTTGTAGGCGGAGGGTACACAGGTGCCCAACCAGGTCGGAAGTCAGGTGGGTTTTGGGAACTTACTTCGCTGGCCATTTTGTAGTGATTAGATTCTTCGTCGACGATGTGTGACAATGTGTAGACTTAGAGCTGAGTTATCTGTGGTTGCGATGGAGGTTGTGAAAAGGGTCGTGGTGATTGTTATTATGATGGGGGGGAAATTGGGTGGAAGTTGTCGATCAAGGTTCAATGTGTTTTGGCAAAAGCGGAAAGAGCCAGCGAGGGTTTGCAGTCTTTTCCCACTTTGGAGGGAGGGACGTACACATGGCAGGTCCAAGGGTTTTGGGGAGCTTGCTGGAAATTTTAGCGCCATATTGTGCAAGTACCCTACACACCAAACTTGGCGGCCAAGGTACTTGCAGCAGCCTAAAGGTTGCAACTCACGCCTGGCGACCTCACTTCCCTTAATCTTATTTCTACACAAAAAGCAGCCTGGAGTGAACGGAGGACCACCGTGGCATGATACATCGCACTAGCAGTCCTCACATAGGTAAGGTGTCTTTAGATACGTACCTCCATCTTGTTATTGTCACAGGCTAGAAACTTCATAAAAAGACAGCCCCGGTTTCATAAGCTGGAGCATATTGTACACAAGTGCGACTTATCTTATCTTCACGTATGCATGGTTCGTAAACCTTCCGGTCAACTCCGAGCTAGACTAGCCAGCTTACACGTCCTAAACTAGACTACAGGTAGACACATCATGAGAGTGTTCCACTCGCACGATCTACTCCACATTGGGATCCTCAGGTACACCCTCAAGGCTGCTCTTGAGGCTGTCCATCTCATCATCGAGCTCCGTGGGCGAACAGCCACACTTCGCCGTTTCAAAATCTACCAAAACCACGTCGTGTCCGTCCCGCACAAGGAAATTATGCTTGTTGATATCACCAAGCTTAATACCAAGTTCTGGTAGCCGTCGATATGCCCTGGCCCCGCGGCCCTTGGGCCTTGCACCCAACGCAGTGAGTAATGAAGCCAACCACCGCCCATCTCTGCCCTCGGTGAGATGCCCCAGAAACTTGGGATCGACCGCGCTGTCACAGACCCATTGATACGCTATTGCCTCAACCTTGGTCGGAAGGTATTTTCTATGGCCAAACTGCGAGTTTGATGAGCATAGGTTTGCCGCTTTGCACATCGGGATGGGTTGCGACGTGGACTCGTTGCTTCACTCGGTCTTATCGCGTGAACTCCAGCTCGTTGAGCTTCACGGGATGTCAAACGTCCTTTACCCCGGCAGGTTGCACTGTCTCGGTCATGACAAAGGTAGGCTTCCCCCACCTGGGGTCCCTGGCTAGGTGGGCGTTATTCCGGCTCCCGGGTGGGAATGATGGAAGGAGCTCGCTGAGCAGGATGGATTCAAAGATACGGTCTTCTTCCGCCCCAAAGAACGTGTCAGGCGCTGTCGATATGTACCTCATATGTTGGTCGTTAACGAGAAAGCGGTACACTGTCGTTCGTGTCCTCCATCGTCGACGAGGCATGCGAGAAGCCGGACGTTCGCGTTCCACTGTTGATGGGCTGTCATTGCGAAAGTGCAGCCCGGTGATGACGGAGGACCTGCCGAAGTCGTTGCATAATGTGTAGCAAGCACATGGTGCAGGTGGAGAGAGACTTTGAGGGTGCCATGCGTCAGGAGTGATGGCCTGTCTACAAACTCCGCGCAGGCGGGCGTGTATGTCAAAGACGGCGCATTTGGTGCAACAGACGTTGCACGACCAAGGAGAATGAAAGCAGTCACGTAGCGAAGAAGAGCCTGTCGTTACCGTCAAGCTGGAGTGACATGCATGAACCTGCCTGGTATCCTCGGCGTCTCCTTCACTGGTCCATACTTAGCAATGTGTTCCAGAACCTCTTGTCTTGTATATTTGATCCTGAAATGCTTCGTTTCTTCCTCCTTCTCGTCCTTACAGCCAAGGCAGAAGTATCCCCAGTCAGCCTGCAGGCCAAAGTCGAACAGATATGGTGCGGTGATGATGGCCATGAACCTCTGGGGTTTTCTGGTGGTCTTGTCTAGTTGGGGAATACCAGATCCATCCAGATCCTGGATCACTGCGCTCCGATCGAAGAGTCGAACCCTCTTCCGTATCAAGTTGCCACCTCCACTTGACCAGGCGGTACAGTACCGTCCTGGCAGGCTGAGGACGCTTGGAGGATTCGCCGCACGTAGGCGTTGTCTTTTGGTAATGGTACCACGCTGCTGTTTGTCACCCGAGTCGAAAGAGCTGGATGCGCGGCCGATGGTGAGGGGAAAGTATTCCAATCGCCGCGTGAAGCAGAAGTAGCAGACTCGACGGCAGTCGATAAGATAGAGATGGTCACCAAAGCGCTCGCACGTAGAGCATCGAATTGTGCTGAGCGTTGTGTACGGTGCACCGCAGTCATACGCGTCTGCCTGGATGCTGAGAATGGCGCGGATGATGTTTGGACAATGCCTGATGATGGCGACGTATTGAGGGACCGAGTCGACGAGCTCCATTGCCCGGCGGTTGACCCGACGGAAACGGGTCAGGGACGGGACGTCTGTAAACAACAGAACTTGGACAAGAAGTTCTGCTGGAAGCTGGTCGAGTTGACCGACGGAATGGCGCACGCAAGTTGACGTGTCGGAGCATCGCCCATTGTCCAGCGGACACCGTGCCGCAAGCTGCGCATGGTCTAGTGTATTATCGCAGATGTTTTGCTTTGTATATGTTGTGAGGTCGAGCATACCCGTATTCATACCCTCATCCGGGTGCGCGTTGAAGCCAAACACTATCTCAGGCAAAGCAGAATAGTTAAAGGCAGAGTCGATGTAACGCTACGGTGATGCAAGGAAGACGTGTAACATTCGATGGTGTTTGCTCCCTCAAGGTATCTTGGTGTCCATTTACTGATTGCTTCTCATTCCTTCAGTTCTTGGGAAGTATATGTAACTTGCCTTATGCCTCGTGTCTCGCTCGGCAATAACGTCTCTGTAAGTCTCGAGGCCTTGAGCACCGGAAGAGGCAGATCAGGAGAAGCATGCGTAAGGACTAGTTTTATCCGCTTTCCCTCTTACGCCTTGCGACTGATTGCCCGCGTCTTCCTGGAGCATTTCGGCAATGTGACACAAGTATTTCCAAGCAAACAGACAGCCGGAATATGAAGTCATACTCTTCTGACCTAAACTATAGCACTTCGTATACGCTGCTCCACAGCGCAAACCGGTATACCTCTTCATGGAACCACATGGTCACCAATGTCTGCGTACTTAGTAAAATGATAGGGACTGTCCAGGACATCTGTGTCCCCACTGAGGTCGTCAGCCATTCGGGATGGGCACCTGAGGAAATGAGGACGGGGCCAGAGCTCAGAGACCTATGGTGAGGGAGGTTCTCAACTATGTTAACAATAAATATAAGCACTTCATATCTAATGGGTATCATCATCATCCTCCGGGCTCTCCTACAATCTCGTGGTATCGCTGACTTCTTTCCTGCCACCATTGGCTAGAGCTCCTGGTCCAATCATAATCCAATGCTCGCTTGCTTCGCTGTATGTATCAGAGCTCTTGCTCAAACTACCAAACCGACCAGCTCGATCCTCAGGCACCGGCGGCAACAGGGGCAGTATCCCCCTTAAGCAGCTTCTGTGCTCGTCTCAGCCTGGCCCGTCGTTCAGCTATATCTTCTCCCGGCCGCTTCAACCCCTTGCTCGACCGGCTCAGTTGGTCCAGATTGACATTCTCGTCATCTTCATCCATGTTCTCATCAGCCACCCATTGTGCGACGGTCTGTTGCTCGAACGCACTCAACTTGAGCTGTCGTCGCCCACCAAATATACTCTTTAGGACGACTTTGCATCGCAGCACGATGCGGTTGGGCCCGGTGGAGAAGACGAAATCCTCCCCTGGTGCTATGAGGGGTGAAGGTTGTCGTGAGCAATTATGGCATTTGGCGAAGCCAACCTGCTTCTTAGCCTTAAGAACGTCTCCTGCATCTGGTACTTCTGGCGTGCCACTCGCAACAAAGTCCCCTACGTCGGTGCCAGTACTGCTATCTTCCCGCTTATCATGGTTGGGAATCTCGTCCATGACCTGGTAGTTCTTTCGATCTCTCTTTTCGGAGTAGGCCGCAGAATTCTTGAAAGACTTCTTCTTTTTCATCTTCGAGGCCGTCGGGGTATCATGTTCTCTTGGGCAAGCCGTACTGTCAGCACAGGCGCAATAAGCTTCATCGCCCAACTGGCCAATATCCTCCGACCAGCCCTCGATCCATGCCGCCAATTTGTCCTTGTTTGTCCTCCCGGGAACACTCTGGTAGCGAATCGTTTGCCAGTTTGGACGCCGAGGCGGACAGGTTTGTGGGATGTCGGCGGGTGATGATCTGCTTCTCGACATCGGTTGCGGTGGTTGATCTTGATTTGTCTGTCTGAGTGGTACATAGTTTGTCTCTTGATAGCGAAGTGTGGTGACAAGTTTGGGTCGGGAAAGCTTTTGCTGGTCGCGTGCTTCCTCTTGCGGCTGATTCGTCGTTGATTCATTTCTCCCAAGCTCCTGCCGGTTATTCATAGGTGAGATGACGACCTCATCCTCGGAGTCCTCCTCTTCGTCTTCTTCCACCAATGTTCCCATGCCCCGGGAGTAGGAATGCGTATAGATAGGCACTTTCTGGTCGAGGAAGTCGTGTAGCGCAAGGAGCGGTGTGGGATCATACGGCGAGGCAGGACGGCCGGAGGAGATCGACATGGCATCTTCGTGCATGGCCTTGTCGTTGGAGTCTCTGGTCGATGCTTCAGAGACATGATCGGGAGGTGACGCCATGGTGGCCGCTGCGTTGTTCTTGAATCCCTCTCCAATCTCTGGTGAGACTGGGTAAGGGAACCGACAGCTCGGATCAGGTTCGGGCGGTACCCACGTGAGACCGTTTTCAGGCGACAGGAAATAACCGCTGATTACACACTGCTGCTATTCTTGCCGGTATGGAAACACACACTGAAGTAATCTCCTGCCGTGAACCCGGTATAACAATACAAAGAGTCAACGGACTAATTTAGAGGAGTGGATGGCCAAGCTGAGCGGGCATTCGGGAATTACGACCCCATCAACAGGAGCATGGGATGTGTTGCCACACAACAGGCAGGAATTAGCGATCAAATGCGAAGTTGCTAGCATACGCTGTAATACAAGTAGAAGTCAAATGGAAGGTCCTTGCTTTTAAGGGTTCTTTTAGGGATTAGGATGTGCAGGAGTGGAGAGATGATGATCGGATCTGCTGCGGGCAGATGTCGGCAAAACGGCTGTCCTTGTTGGGCTGCTGCTTCCTGTTTCAGTACAATTTTCTTTACAAAATTGAGCAATGATCGAATATCAGCCCATTTCAGGCGGCACGTGGTAACCGACCAACGGAGTCTGAGTTAAGGACCACTAGGCAGTGCTTGGCCCCGGAAAATTATGGGAAACCGTGGTAAAAGTCCAATGTTTGACCGGACCCTTTAAAAAAGAACTACGAACTAGCGACCTTAGGTGGACGGGTAGGACGGCGGGCTGAACTGTCTTTGGATTTGTGGATGGCTTTGCATTACCTGATGGGGTGATCCGCCGAGGTTTAACAAAGGGCAGGGATTGTTGGCGTCAGGTCAGGGTCATTTTGCAGCGGGATCCGAGCCGCTATGACGTAGGAGGCAGGACTTTCATGCCTCATGCACATGGGAGTCGGCCGCCCACGTGAGGCGCGTCTGCCGCACAGCCGCTAATGCTAACCTGCGTCTTGGCACAAATACTGTACCCCTTTTCGTTACTACAGAGTACGGTAGACGCATTTCCGATGCCAGCACGCCTTGACGAATCTTTGGGGCCAAGATGAAAACTGTTCATTCAAGGGCAATCCTAACGTTGTGCAATGCATACATGATTCTCGCCTTTGTCCTGGCCGACCATCTACCTCATGCTTAGACCTATGCACAATGTCACAGAGGTAGTCATGCTTTCCTGTACTCCATGCCAAGTTTTACACAACTCATTACGTCTATCCGACTCTTTACTGTCGCTCAGGACGAGGTTGGCTTCAGCGCCTCCCAGCCACCGGTTCCAACAGCAACAGCATCATCACCTAGCAAGTCCACCGGCTGCGAGACCATTATCGGCTTTTTAGCAGGTGGTTTCGGCCAGCCATGGCTTAGACCTCCAGAGGCAACACCTGCTGCGGGTGCTTGTCTTCCCGAAACTGGGGTTGGCACGTTGGTGACCTTCCGGCGTGGTAGCTGCGGCGCTGACTCTGCCAATTCTCTGCTGAGGGCTGAATGTAGGGTTTTTGGTGACGCCTCAGCGCCGCCACGGCCCGGCCGCGTTGATGCTCCTACCAATTCCGTTGACGACCGTAGCGGTAAGGGCGGCCTTGCTGTACCATGACCATTTATTTCCGGGGTTGTAAGTGTTGGTGAACCGTTTGGCGGTGAAATAGCGGCTAGATGGGCGGGTTTTCTAGCCACCGCTGGAGGAATCTTTGCCTTGGGTGGCTGCCGAGACACTAACGAAGCGGTACGGCGCGGAGGTGGTGCTGGATCCGGCGTTGGCACCTGCTTCCTATAAGTTGGATCGACTCCCGTCGCATGCGGCATTGTCTGCACTTGGTTGTTCCCCTGAGCAGGAGTCCCAGTCTGTCGCCTTGGCGGCGGGGGCGGGGGAGGATCATCACGGTATGGAAGGGCGTCTCGGTCAACGGCCCCCCTGCCCACCTTGGCCGGCAGCGCTGTTGGATCGTAGGGTGGTGGAAGCTTTCTTTGTGCCGAGCTTGACGCCGAGGTAGATAGTATCGAGGAGTGGCTGACGTGTTCGTAGGGTGAGGTCGACATGCTGGAGAAGGACGACAGGCGGGACCTGCTGGGTATGCTGACCCAGTCGGGTTCTTCCGTGGGAACAAATGGGTTATGCGGCCTCTTGGGGTTCAAGATCGTCTCACTAGAAGCATCCATGGACTTTGGCGGGGTGATGGTCGAACGAGCCAACTTGCCGTTGTCCAACCACCATTTCTGTCGATCCGAGCTGGCCGGCGGAAGTCCGGGTTCAATGGAATCGTAGCCGATCAGATCTTCGTCATCCGTTTCTTCCGTGTCGATGTTGGCTGTCCGCTCTCCGACCTCCGCCTTTCTTCGTTCGTAGATCTCCTGGCTGATCTTGTCGCGCAGGGCCCCGTTCACTATGCTAACCGTGCACTCAAAGGCCGCATACACTGGTCTGTGATCCGAGAACTTTAGAGGTGCTGAGTTGTACGCGAGCTGTCGCAAATTGGCACCTTTGCGAAGGATTCGATCTGTCCACGCGGGGATACGTGCTTTGTCGCTGCATGAGGTTAGCGACGGCCTCCAGAGCACAGATTCAGAAAAGAATGTACGCACGATGTATCGTAGGTGTCAGTACCGACATCATATTTGTAGGTAGGCATGAAGGTTATGCGAGCCTCTGAATAGAAGCGAAAAGCGAGCCCCGCAACCATTTGTAGGTTCAGCTGTCCCTTCGGTCAGTCTTCACGGACCGCGCAGATATGTTACAGGATGGCCAGACTCACTTGGTCATTTTCGTAGAGCTTTTCGAGGTCCTTCTTGCGCACCAGTTCATGAGCCCGCTCCAGCCCCAGACCAATCCTGTAGTTGAAGTCTCCGCACCAGATCACAGCTTCTGTTTGGGTATATGTCAGCAACAATTTCAGTTGGTAGCCATGCGTGGTGCCATGTCCGTACCGTGATCATCGATGCCTCTATTTCGTTGAAATCGTAATCCATGATATATCGTCGCGTAGTCCTTGTTTCGTTCCTCATAATTGGCAAATCCAGCCGCCAGATGGGCTGTGACAAAGCAAATCGGTGTGTTTGCGTACTCAAATCTGATGGCCACTGCGCCCTTGTTCCCAGCCATACCGGAGAGGCCAGTCTTCTTCACACTGCCTTCCACGTTTTTGATATTGTGTAGTACTGATGTCCTGACAAAGATGCATAATGCTGCTCCCACGAGTTGTCCGCTCCTCAATAGGACATACCTCTCGCCGCCAATCTGTTTTGCGTGGCGGTCAAGCGTTTTCTTCACTGCCTTCTCCCAGAGCTGTTTCCTGGTCGGGTCGCTGTTCATGATTTGTTGCGGGCTCAGTTCTACTATTTCCTGGAACCCGACTACCACGATCTCTGGTTGCTTAGAGCCCATTTCCGGCGGACAGAGCCATGGTGACAGGTCTTCGTCGAGTCCGTCGGTTCGTCCATTCAGGTTAAAGGTACCAACCCAAATGCAGATCTTCTCGGTCGAGGAGTATTCGTTGCTTCTCTTCTGGAGCTCACTATTGACATAATCGCTGATAGGGTCATAGAGTACGACGGGTGCCTGGCCGACCAGCCGTCCGAGCAGCATGTCAATGGTGTTCTGCCTCCCCTTATCCGCAAAGTTGTTGATGTATAGACGCGTGGCCGATTTACGAGCATCCGCAATGGCACCTGCTAGCGACATTTTGCCATGTCTGGTGAAGGATGACTTTAAAGCCCCTGTGCCGGCGTATATCCGTGACAGAGCATCCCCGTTGTCGGCCCAGAGGCTTGAGTGGCGCATCCAGAAATCGGCCGTTGCGTACTCCCCTCGGTGGTTCAGAAACGCCTCAACGGCCATTTGGGAAATCATGGTCTGAATGAGGTTCGTTCTGTCCAGACAATCCAGACAGTTCGTCCGAAAGACGCCCTCTTGCTGCAACACCACCACAGTGCGGCGGTGATGTTGAGGCACGCCATCCTCCTCCTCCTCGACGTCGTCAGTGTCCTCCGCCAGAAAGTAAGCGAAGCCGTCTGCCGAATCTTCTATGTGGCGTCGAATCTCCTTCGCAGCTTCATAGCCCATGGGTCCTTTGGTCTCCGCGTGGAAATCATATTCCGTAGACTGCAAAAGCACGTGATCCTGTGACTGACCGGTTGTTCGACTCATTGGACAATGTTTGATACCGTTTCGATAGTGCGTGCTAAGCTCTGCCTCTCCGGGCTTGGTTGCGCTAAGGAGGTTGACTACATGCACCGCGCCGTAGGCTTGCTCCAGATCCTCGAAGTGCTTGTTGAAGGCCGGTTGAGTACCATCGGGCGACCGAGTTATCGTGATCTTCTGTTGACCTGGAATGAGACCGGCGGACTGCTCCCAGAAGACAGGCACTGAACCCCGAACTTGGGCATACGAGAAGGTGGTTCCGGCAGGGCTCCAATACACCGTCTCTGTCTCTACAAAGTTGGCTACGTGGCCATCATCGTCAATGCCGCGCGAGTTAAAGCGAGTTCCGGCTCGTTTGCAAGATAGGCGCGATATCACGGTAAGGTAGGATGGTAATCCCGTGTTTCCTGCCCGAAGGGGCGCGGAACTTTGTGGTATTGCTATGGTGAGGCAGAACCCCCGGATAGCGGACGTCAAGATCCTCGAAGCATCAAGTATCTCCCGTTCGTGCTCTTGTAAACGAGATCGGAACTGGACGAGAGGTTCTATCATATAGGAGTTCCACAGGAAGGACTCGTCAAAATTGTCAATGTCAAAGGTCGCTGAGTCGATAGTTCTAAGAGTCGTCAGTAAGCTCTGTGTGCCCTCCACGTCGTCCGACGTCCTCACTCCTGGCCGTATGAAACAGAACCTACCTGTCCTGAAGTCTGTTCGTGACGTCGAAATCGGTGCTATAGTAGAAGCTACCATTGCTCAAAAGCTTCTGCAGCTCCAGGCAGGGGTGCTCGACTGGGTTCTCTCGACGACTCAGGTTTTGTCCGTACATGGACGCGTCCGACTCCGCATCGTATGGATCAATCGACACAACATCATCGTATTCCGACGAATTCAGACAGAAGAACTGCACACTGAGAATCCTCTCCACAGTCTCTCCGGGTCGTAATGTAGCCACCCTCGAGGCGTGCGTGATAACGCAGAAGAAAACGTCGCGGCCCAACGCTATCAGACCCAACGTCCCATATATCGGTCTCGGCGTCAACGGCCGGTAATCAGCAAGCATCTGCTTGGAAATTAGGGAGAACTCCACGATGCATTTCGGGTGCAGTGTTTCCGAGTTGCCGGTACTAGAAGAGCGCGGTCGGTTCGACGTTACAGAACTGAGAGAGCCATTGGCGATAGCTTCGCCGGTAGTCTGGCTGTAGCGCAGGATAAGGGCATGTGTCGACGAGACAATGGCGATCGCTCGGTGTGGGTAGTCTCGAACCAGGATCTGGCTCGACTTCTCTGGCGATGGAGTCTGACCAGTCCACAAGGTCGAAGACGGATGTTCCATGCTGGTCAGCCGAACAGCTAATAACAAGCATGTGTCGGATAGCAAGGAAGGTGGGAGTCGCGGCAAACAAGCATTTCAGCTAAGCTTCAGTGCGGTCTGAATATGGTCTGAAAGTGCGGCTACAACTTCCCCTACAGCCCACTCGTGAACCTGGTAGTTCAAGAATGTTGGTTTGAAATCTCAGGGTAGGCAGGTTCTGGTCAATTGTAAAGTGCGCACAAACACATAGCCTGGTTGTGACCCAAGGTTGAGTGGTACAGTTGTTCAAAAGCTCCAGGTCATGTCGGAGAATATGTCAGGGAACAGAGAGGAGTGACGCTGTTGGCACTTGCTTGCGGGTCCAAGACTACTGTAGTCTACATGTACTTAACATTGATTTGGCCCTGATTAGGAGAGCCAGTTTCTCTTCCCTTTTGGCCATGAGCAACTCAAACCACGAAGCCCGACCTCACAATTCAAGTGGCCTGTCAGGCAATCACCAAATCACCAACTACCTGAAGCAGGGTAATGATTTTTGTTCTTAGGAATAACTGAGGCCAGGCTCTTGAAACATAGAAAGCGAATGTTCTTGTAGCAAAAGTGAGACAGCACAAGAGAACTAACTGCTATTACAGCACAGTCATCTTGCTGTTATCAACAACCAATGTGGTATAGACGATGTGATCGACTGTCTGTTCACAATCCTCGCACTGCTACCTCAGCCATCTGATAATGCATCAATGTTCAGAACCTGAACAGCACAGAAAATAAGGTATAAAAACAAAGTGGCATCATTGTCTGCCATCACTGCGCGTATAGCTCGTCTTGAGCAACACGCAGCAAGGTATGCCGATCTGGTGAAGGCTTCAGATTATTAAGTGAGATCATGCTTTCCAGAGGAAAGTCATCCTCTTCCTATCATGTTTGTTTAATATTTTATCATCACTAGCCATATGAAGAAAAAAGAAGAGGAGTGAAACACTTTGCACCCGAAATTCTGGATTTATGGTACTCTCTGATTTGCTTATCTTAGCGTCAAGCACAAGAGGCTAAATTGTATGGTGGACCCCAGCTGCGTGTCTCGATTGGTTCACCACACGCGTTTCTCAGCAAGCTAAGGTAAGTACTCTACTGAGTAGGAACTCACTTCTTCATCAGAAGTTGCGAACCTGCCAGCCTCCTCCCAAGTCCTCTGTCCGTCCACCAGCTTGAACCCTTCATTCAGGCCAAAGCCATAAAGAATACACTTTGTTTCGCAATTCTTCTATATTCTATACAATCTCTTACCAACCCTCTCAGCATCAATTGCGCAGCGTATGAGATTTAGTAGGGTCTTTTACTTGTGATTATGGCCGACATGAACAGCTTTGGAGGCATGGACGAAGAAAGCGCTGAGATTAGGCGTCTCAATGCTGAAGTTGTGAGTCCCCCTTGATATCATGTAGCATGCGGCTGCTGCGATGCATCAGATTGTCTACTAACCAAGTCTTTGGTCGATGCAGGAAGCCGATACCGACAACTTCGAGAACTGGGAGAAGCTGGTGGCCGCATGCGAAGCTCAGGACGGTGGCCTCAACCGGAACTCCAGCCCACATGCCCTTGCTACTCTTCGAGACGCCTATGACCGATTCTTAGCCAAGTTTCCCCTCCTGTTTGGCTACTGGAAGAAATACGCCGACCTGGAGTTCAATATATCCGGTCCGGAGTCGGCAGAGATCGTGTACGAGCGTGGTTGCGCCAGCATTACCAACTCGGTCGATCTGTGGACCAACTACTGCTCCTTCAAGATGCAGACCACACATGTGCCTCACCTCGTGAGAGAGTAAGTATACAGTGGATGCTTTTCCTTCCCTACCCCTACATAACGAGCACAACCATAGCAAACTAGGAAAGGTCCGTTGCTGGCCCAATGCCCGGAAATCCAGCCTGGAAGACTATAATACCGACTTTCTGTCTGGTGAGAAACACCCACCTTGCCGATGGCGGCTATTACTCGCTGGGATCGCTCTCTCACATTCACTTATCAGGCTCTGATGCTTCCCTGAGCAGACTAATCACGCTTCGTTCTCTGGGAGTTGGATCGTTCGGTCGTTGTACCTCGTCTCGAGGCTCGCTTGGCTGACTGGGCGACCGCCGTCGATATCCCACTCATTTGCACATTAAGACCCTGGCCCTGTATTGCACTCCCTTCCCTACCCACTGCCCTTTCCACCTCCCTCTTGTGATTGCTTTACTAACGTATCTGCCAGAATCTTCGACCGAGGTGCAGAATCCGTTGGCCTTGACTTCCTCTCACACCCGTTCTGGGACAAATATATCGAATACGAAGAGCTCCAGGAGGCTCATGACAGAGTGTTCGCCATTCTCCTACGCGTCATCCATATCCCTATGCATCAATATGCTCGTTACTTTGAGCGTTTCCGACAGATGTGCCATACTCGGCCTCTAGAGGAACTCGTGGCTCCCGAAGTGTTGTCGAGATTCCGTGCCGAGGTGGAAGCCGAGAGCTACGGCGTCCCCAAGACGGAGCTAGAAGTGGAACGCGATATTCGAGCCAAGGCCGATGCCTTCTACTACGAGGTATTCACCCGGACTCAGTCAGAAACCACCAAGCGATGGACGTACGAGGCTGAGATCAAGCGGCCGTACTTTCATGTCACCGAACTCGAGAACCACCAGCTGATCAACTGGCGAAAATACTTGGACTTTGAGGAAGAGGATGGGGACTATGCCAGGATCGTTGCCCTGTACGAACGGTGCTTGGTCACATGCGCCTTCTATGACGAGTTCTGGTTCCGGTACGCTCGATGGATGTCCGCCCAACCAGGCAAGGCCGAGGAGGTGCGGAACATCTATCTCAGGGCCACGACACTCTTTGTTCCAATCAGTCGACCAGGCATTCGCTTGCAATTCGCCTACTTCGAAGAGATGTCCGGACGGGCTGATATCGCGCGGGATATCCATGCCGCTGTATTGAATGAGCTTCCTGAAAGTGTGGAGACGATCACATCGTGGGCCAACCTGGAGCGCCGGCAAAAGGGTCTAGATGCCGCAATAGAGGTGTACAAGGCACAGATTGACTCTCCTCGCATTGACATTTTCATAAAGGCAGCGCTGGTCACCGACTGGGCGTTTCTCCTCTGGAAGACCAAGGGGTCCGTCGACGAGGCACGAACCGTGTTTGCCAAGAACGTGCAGTACTACTCGGACAGCAGGACTTTTTGGCAGAAATGGCTCGAGTTCGAGCTTGAGCAGCCCACCAGTGCTGAGCAAGAGAAGCAACATGCAGTGCGTATCAAGCAGGTGTTTGACGATCTACGAACAAAGAGTCGCTTGTCTGCAGCAGTAAAGAAGGAACTTGCCGAGGTCTACATGACCTATCTGCAACAGCGAGGCGGTAAAGACGCTATGAAGCTGTTCATTCAAGTGGACCGGGAGATGTTCGGGTAGGTTACCATGTCCCACCTGTCAGTATTTACAAAACGTCGCTGACAATGATGTACAGGCCGCAGTCAGTCTCTGTAGTGTCCAAGTCCGGTGTTGGTAAGGACAGTCTCGCACTAGGAGAGCTTGACGAGGCGACTCGTCTCAAAGCGGAGGGTCGCTTCTTCAGCTATTACCAACTCCAGCGAGATCCTGACCCAAACGCTGTCGGTCCCGTTCCCTTCCAGTAGGCCAGACATCACAGAGGGGATAATGGCAAGTCGGATTCGCAAGTTTGGCGTCGCAGTGGAACAGTCCACTGTCTTGAATTCGACGCCCTACCAGAACATACCATAATCTGATGATTATAAGAAAGAGATTTGTACATATAGTCGGAAGAGCCTGGGCAGGCATTTGGAACAAACCGGGCATGTGGTGTCCTCGGTCCCGATTGTACTACAGAATGTCGGCCGACAGGGGACAATTGGTCCTCAAGAAACGGAACATATGAAGCCGAAATATGTTGCTTGGCGGTGGTCTTGTCTGTTATTTGATCAGGTAGCATGAGCCTAGGCAAAAGTGATGGCTTCCAAAGTTGCCTCCGATATGCCTCCGAGATAATTGATAATACCATCGAGTCTAGTCTGCGTACATTGTACTTAAAAAAGGACGAACCCACAACCCCGCAGTGTCGCGATTTATAACATGATTGACCTCATTGCATAAGTATAACACGCCCTGCCATTGACACCTGGTGAGCTTCTGCTTGGAAAGCTGTCTGAAGTGTAGGTAGTTGCTGGTCAATATACCTAACTTGGCATCCGCGCCCATCCCGTCGTCAATCAAGCACCCGAACTCCTTCCCCCAGCTATCCCCTCAAGGACTACACAGTCTGTCCAGTACCCCCCGCGCCAACATGTCTCCTTCCACCACGCATACCCCCGCGCCAGACCAGCTAACCTCCGCCTTCCCGAACCACCCTCTCTCCATAGCCTCCCTCTCCGTCCACGCAGACGACTATATTAACTCCCACCGCGCCGTCGCCCCTCCGCTACACACATCCACCACCTTCCGCTACAACCGGGACCCGTCCCTCCTCTCCCCGTGGGACAACACAGACCCGAACGCTCCCTTCGACTCCCACGTCTACAGCCGCGACTCCGGCCCCAACACCACCCGCCTCGAAGCCATCCTCTCCGCCCTCCTCAAGGGCCCCTCCCTGACCTACTCCTCCGGCCTGGCCGCCTTCTACGCCCTGGTCATCTTCCTCAACCCCAAGCGCGTCGCTATCGGCGGCGGGTACCACGGCTGTCATGGGATCCTGAACCTGATGAAGAAGACGAACGGCATGGAACAATTGGAGCTGAATGACGAGAAGGATATCGCGAAGCTGCAGAAGGGAGACCTGATCCATGTCGAGACCCCGCTCAACCCCACCGGCGAGGCGCGGGATCTGGAGTATTGGCGCAAGGTGGCGGACGAGAAGGGGTGCTATTTCAGTGTGGATGCGACGTTTGCGCCGCCGCCTTTGATGGAGCCGTTCCAATGGGGCGTGGACATCATCCTGCATTCTGGCACGAAGTATTTCGGCGGTCATAGTGATATGCTGTGCGGTGTGCTCAGTGTCAGGCCGGATTTGGCGGAGGGAGAGAAGAGCTGGATCAAGGGGCTGCGAGATGAGAGGATCTTCTTGGGGTCGGTGATGGGGAGTCTGGAGGGCTGGCTTGGTGTGAGGAGCCTGAGGACGCTGGAGTTGAGGGTGAAGAGACAGGCTGAAAGTGCGCGGAGGCTGGTGGATTGGTTGGTGGAGGAAGCGGGTAGGAAGGGGAGTGATGTGGCTGAGCTGGTCGGACGGATTACCCACGCCAGTCAACAGCCTGAGGCGAGGGAAGAGGGGAGCTGGTTGCGGAGACAGATGCCCAATGGATTCGGACCCGTGTTCGCCATCGTCATGAAGGATGCGGAGGAGGCGAAGCGGTTACCGAGTAAGCTGCATCTGTTCCATCATGCCACCAGCTTGGGCGGTGTGGAGAGCTTGATCGAGTGGAGGGCTATGTCCGACTTGACCATCGATAAGAGGATCCTGCGCGTGAGTGTTGGCGTTGAGGGATGGGAAGACTTGAGGGAAGACTTGCTTCAGGGATTCAAGGCGCTGAAGGAAGAGCGTGGAACAGCTGGTGTCGACACGACTAGGGAGAAAGTCCTGGACACCCCTGTCCTTGCTAGCTAGATGCCCTCACATTGAGATAAATTTAGACAACATAGACAGCACCAAAATAGACGAGTATATTCCTGAATCCCAAGTTTTGATTCTGTTCTATGCAATGATGTAAAAACCGGAACAGATACCTGCCAACGCCATGCCCAACGGAGGAACGGAGTCCGTAAGTCGCCCCAAGACCAGTCACCCAACCGCCACCAATGCCCAGGATAGCCAGTACCCAAACGCCAGAAACAAAACGCTTGTTTATATGCATCACCAGTAGTCAAGTATCATTCCCTTGCCATCTTCTTCAGGTCCTTCTTGTCCACTGTACTGACAAAGGCATGTCGCAGGAAGTGGAACCAAACCTTGTTCACCTTCTTTTTGTGGTCCTTCTTCTTCTTTCCCTTCTTCCCTTTCCTGTCCTTGTCCTCCGCCTCGATTCCGTCCTCATCGTCGTCTGAGTCTGGGTCTGAGTTTATATCAGAATCATCACCATGCTCCGCCCCTTCAGCGACTTCGGCCGATGCTCCACTTTCCACTTCCTCTAGTTCTTCCCCGCTCAGCACAGCCTTTCCCTTTCCCTTCTTCCCCTTCTTCCGCTTCCCTCCTTTTCCGCCCTTGGCAGGTTGCGCCATCCTATATGCGAGATCCACATAGCTGTTGACGGTCAAATCTGACATCTTGTACAGCTTGTCGGTCCTGGTGTTGTACTCGACCTCGTACTGGAAGTCCCTCGGTTGGGGCTGGGGATCCTTGGGCTTCTTGTCTCCGTGCTTCCCCTTACGCCATTTCAACAGCCAGTCGAACCATGTCTCAGTGTCTTCACCAACTGTCAAGCTGCCTTTTCCGGAGTCATCTGGTGTGACATCGTTATTTATGTGGGTGAGGTTGGCATAGTACTGCGTAAATCCGGTAAACGAAAGCGTTTGTGGCGAGTATGCTGGTCCTGGCGGTGAGGTTTTGGCGGGAGGTTTGGGGCGGACAAACTTGGGATCCTTCGGCTTCCTGCCCTTGCCAGGCTTCTTATGCCCCTTTTTCTTGTCCTTCTTCTTGCTGCTGTGACCACTCTTCTTCTTCCTCCTCATCGGCTCCGTCTCGATGTCGGAGACGTCGCGTAGGTCTAGTCTCTCCTGCTCCTCTCGCTTTTGGTCTGACAATGTGCTGGAAGTCTGGTCTACGGCATCCGCCCAGACAGTTGTTTTCTCCAAACCGGTGATATTGTACTCAACCACTCGCAATGTAGGAAAATAGTTGGGCACTACACTTGGCCCAACCAGAGAGACCTGATACCTCTCACCCCAGGGATCGGAACGCCTCTTCTTCCCCTTACCGGTGCCCTTCGCAGCACTAGGAGGTGCCCTGATAATCCTAGACCACTCGGCTCGCATCTCCTGAAGGTAGTCGGAAGTCCCCTGTACCGTCAACTCGTCTTCCATCGCTTCCCGCGTGTCAAGAAGACTTGGGTCCGAGAGTATGTCGACCTCCTTGGAATCTCTTAGGAGAAAGTGGTCGATGTTCATGTGGCCAAATATACTGCCAGTAACAACATCCCGATATTGCCGTAACCATAGCGTGTACTTCTGCCAGCAAGATTCGTCCCACAGCTTCTTGCTCTCCGTCCTTGCTGGTGGAACATGACCTATAAGAATAGCCTTCATTCCCCGTTGGCGCATAAATTCCAACTGAACCCTTAACCAGTCCATCTGCTTGTAGCCGACTTCGGTTGGCGTAGAGCAGTCGTCCACGGCAGCATTTCGGTCAAAGAAGTACAATGTATTCAGGCTGAACACGGCCAGCTTGTTCGGGATGGCCTCGACGTAGAACCAGCCGCCATACTCGAAACTGTGCTTCTGCTCCTCCGGGATGAATTGTCTCCATACGTCGGTGTAGTATCTGAGCCACTTGTTCGGTCCCGGTGCGAGGATGTTGTGTGGCAGGATGTCGTTGTTGCCTAGGGTCGGTATGATAGGGATGCTCAAGCCCTTCCCTCCCTTGCCTGCAAAGACTTCGGAAAACTTGTCGGCGATCCAGCGGTTGGTACCAATGACCTGAGACGTTGTTCGCGGTATCTCCTCGTCACTATCATGTCTCGCGCTGTCGCCGGTCCAGATGACAAAATCAATCTTGTCTCTCAAGTTATGCTCTATCCAGTTGAATGTCGCATTGATGAGGGAGAAGGGGCTATCGCAGTCGGATGTTTCGGCGCCATAGGTCCCCGCGGAGCCATTGCCTCTATGACAGGCAATTCCTTCTTCGGTTGAGGAATGGACCTTGTAGAACTCGTCTGGGTGTAAGTCTGCCCGATGATCGCGTTAGTTATGTTGGTTAGCGACAAATGACATTCATTGGCTTACCTGTTATATGCAGAAATCTGCCCTTGAGTTGCTTTCGCGGCGCAACTGTCGCATCCGGCTGCAGAGGGTGCTGGTGGGAAAATCCCAGCGGGCTGGCACTGACGCCATCGTACAGCAACAGAAGCGCTGCGCACAATCCGCGCTGAAGGGCCATCATTGATTTATTGTGCTACCATGTACGACGTAGTGGCCAGTGTCCGATCCGCGTAGAAGTTTGCGTTTTCCCTCAGTCTTTCGCATAGTAGAGCAAAATGAGGTTTGAGGTATGGACGAGGAATGTGGGCTCTTTCTGTGTCGAAATAAGACTTGGCCTAGAACTTTTCTGATGACGACACAGGTAACCGCTACCGAGCTGACGTTGATCACTAGTACAGACTGCCAGTGGAAGCTGACTTCGTTTGAGGGTCTCGACCAGCTCTCCGTCTGAACTTTGGACCTTGGGACTCGTCAACTTTTGACAACTGTCTTCCTCACATGCGAGACTGAACCAAAGTCCATGCATGCTGTGCTCGTTTAAGGGGCATTGTGGTGGCGTGGAGTAGTCTGTCACCTGGGGATCCCGTGGACCCCTAGAGGTTCTCAAAATGATCCATCTTACAAGCTTTAAAGCTCGCTACGGTATGCAAGGCTGACCTTACGAGGTATGGTGTGTGGTGGCCTTCAGCTTTTGATTTCTCCAGTCACAGCCAATGTTTGCTCGCCATTCCTACACGTGTAATCACTGAACACTCCTGCTGGGTTATGATTTCCATAATCTAACCGGGGAATAATCCTATGACAGGCCTAGAAGAGGATAGTCATCAGATCTGACCCCGAAGACAAGACACATGAGCACATTGGGTTGTGCATCTGCCCAAGTTACCCTCTTTGCCGGACATCCCACTTACTATAATGGTTCCAGGCATGTCCATAGTAGCAGCAAGCAGCAACTTCACCGACCCAGGTAGCGCAACGTCGTAGCCACAACCATAAAACGCGAACATGTCTCGACAAAGCTTCGTTCGCCGTCGACGCCCTAAAGACATCTGGAGTTTGTCAAATCTGTTGGAGAGGCTTGAGGTTTATTAGTGTGAGTCCTGTGAGAGTGCTGGCAGTGACATCCAGGAACACACAGTGGACCATTTTCTCCGGACCTCCATGCCAGTGCCTCCGTTGTATAATCTAGACAATTAGCACTGTGCTAGATACCCAGTAGCCTCAAAACAAAATTTCCACCGGCTACGACCACTTGAACCTTCTTTTTCTACTTCACATATTTTATATCATTTAAAAGTCGCAACAAATGCCCGAGTACTGACATTGCTTTCCCGTGTCTACGATTGCTCATTTTATGCGTTGCAAGATCAATGTAGCCGTTCGTTTGAGGGTATCCGGAGCGTTTCGCTTTGACGGGTTCCCATGAAGTATCGGATACACTCTTGTCTTTGGAATCATAGATCATAATATTAGCCAAGCGCGTGAGAAGTGATCTAATCAGCCAAAGATACAAAATGGGCTACCGTGCATGTCATGCACTCGCTGTTAGGACTTGGACGAGGGTTCCAGGCCTTACAGGTAGGCTTGCCTGGCATTCATATTACCTAGCTTCGAAGATACTGTGCTCATCGTTACAAGAAGGAGCACAATCGTCCTGAACTGGTTCTCAAGGCGTTGTTTCTCCCTGATTTATCTATCTGATGTGATACCTATCAGGCTATCCCCTTGCTGGTGAATGATCTCCAGACGCGGGGTGGGGAGTTGGTGCATTGTCGGCAACAGTCGGCACAAGAGCTACCATCTTCCGTCATCGGTCATCGTAACCTCGCCTCTTATCTACCATCCCAAGTAAACAGTCATTGAACAAATCAATTACCCCCTGCCACGCCAATTGACACAATGAGAGGCCTTCAAATCCGTACAAGCGCGGGCTTCGTGCAACGAGCCACGCTATCAGCCGGCAGCCGTCGCTCCCTCCTCTCGCGGTCAGGCACCGTCCCCATCCAGCGCCTTGTCCTCACGCAACGGACATCGCCATCCGCAGCCCGTCTTCAAACCCGCAATGCCTCCTCCGCCTCTCTTCCCACCAGCGGGGCTCTTCTCCAGACCCCTCTTCACTCAGTTCATGTCGCCGCAGGCGCGAAACTGGTCCCCTTCGCAGGTTACGAAATGCCCCTCCAATACCCCGACCAGTCCCTCTCCGCCAGCCACATCTTCACACGTACTCACGCCTCCCTCTTCGATGTCTCGCATATGGCGCAGCGACTCTTCCTCGGCCCCGGCGCAGCTGCGTTTCTCCAGCGCATAACGCCCTCCGATGCCGAGGGGCTGGGTGAACACCGCAGTACCCTTTCCGTGCTCTTGACCAACGATGGCAAGGGTGGCATCGTGGATGACACGGTTGTAACACGCTTACCGGCTACACCAAAGGACGGCGGGAACAGGTTCTATGTGGTAACCAACGCCGGGTGTAGGGAGAAGGATGATAAATATCTGGAGGAGGAGATGCGAAAGTGGAACGCTGAGAAGGGAGAAGAGGCCAAGGTTTGGCAGGAGCAGTTGAATGGTCAGGGCTTGGTTGCTCTTCAAGGGCCGGATGCTGAGGCTATTCTGGCCGAGGTGCTGGAAACGGAGAAGGGGGTAGACCTCAAGAAAGTCTACTTTGGACAGAGTGTGTATGCCAAGGTTACGGGACTGCAGCATGAAGTGTTAATAAGTCGCGGTGGGTACACGGGTGAGGATGGGTTCGAGATCAGCGTGCCAGGGGAGGAGGCGGCTGACCTGACCAAGAAGTTGGTGGCTGATGGGCAGAGGTGTAA
Source organism: Coniochaeta pulveracea (assembly GCA_003635345.1). NCBI lineage: Eukaryota > Fungi > Ascomycota > Sordariomycetes > Coniochaetales > Coniochaetaceae > Coniochaeta > Coniochaeta pulveracea. Next base: position 31,326 of record QVQW01000058.1, on the reverse strand, counting down.
GCTTGCTGGACTTGGTGCGAGAGACAGTTTAAGACTGGAGGCGGGTATGTGCCTCTACGGACATGACTTGAACGAGGAGACTACCCCTGTTCAGGCGGGTCTGTCGTGGGTCATCCCTAAAGCCAGGAGGAGTGCGGACGCTGGGTACTATGGTGCCGATGTCATCTCAAAGCAGCTTGTGCCGAAGAGCAAGGGTGGTTCTGGCGTAGAAAGCCGGAGAGTTGGACTGGTGGTCCAAGGGGCCCCTGCGAGAGAGGGTGCCCAAATCCTTAGTGAGGACGGTAAGGAGATTGGTCAGGTTACCAGTGGGTGTCCGTCCCCTACATTGGGTAAGAACATTGCCATGGGCTATGTGAAGGATGGATTCCACAAGTCTGGCACAGAAGTGGAGGTCCTTGTCCGAGGGCGGAAGAGAAAGGCGGCCATCACGAAGATGCCGTTTGTTGAGACTAAGTATTACAAGGGCGCATAGATGACGAAGGCAGGTGATTGATGGCTTCAACAAGGTATATTGCTCGGGCTCATGGCGATACAGGTGGTCTTCTCTTAACGGAACCACAGCAGCAAGCGAATACGGTCTATTTTCCAATTACAATGTTCATGTGTGACGGCTCCAACTAGCTAGGAACAAAAGCAAGCGCATTACACGGTCATCACGACTCCTTCTCAGCCACCTCAAATGGAGCGTGGAACCCCGTTCAGACCAAGGGTCAGCTCGGAGCTGTTCATAATCTCATCCTTTCGAGCCTTGAGCTCGTTAATATCCCAGTTGGCGAAGACGAACTTGTTCGCCAAAAAAGCTGCCTCCTCGCCAGCAACCCAGACGAGAAAGTCCGCCGGAAGAGAAACTGTATCAGTCATATGTCAGACACTTTCCTGGGCACCTCCACGTGGACGCACAGGGTACAGCCAACTTACTGTCTTCATAGGGGAAAACGAGTCCCTTCTCCTCCAACTGCAACGCAACATCCGTCCGAATCAGGCCCGGATGCACACTGACCAGCCTCACCCTCTCTCTACTCTCCGCTCCCAAATACTCGAGCATCTTCAGCAGCCCCAGCTTACTAACGATATACCCGCCCATACCGGGCAAAGGTGGCACCAACGTCCCAGCGGTGTTGAGATTGACAAATACCGCCTGATTCTCGCCATCTTTGACACTCTGGATCAGTGCCCGAGCAACATTCAGCGTGCCCCGCACATTGATCTCGAAGCCCTTCCACCACGCATCCACGTCCAGGTCGGGATTGGTGAGGCTACTCATGGTCGGGAGCACGGAGGCAGCATGGATTACCACGTCAACGCGGCCAGCATCCTCGAACGCCTCCGTCAGAGCACTGGCGGAGAGGACGTCGATCGCACAGGTGGTGACTTTCGTCTCCGGGTGCGCGGAGCGGATGGATTCTGCGGTCGAGGCAAGGGGCCCGGGGCGTCGACCGAGGAGGATGACATGCTTCGTGCCGGATCGAGCGTAAGAATGGGCGGTTGCGGCGCCGATACCGGTCCCCCCTCCGGTGATAAGGACTGTACCGTGACCTTGTAGGGAAGAGGCCAGGTCAGGATAGGTCTTGATGTGGTTGATCGAGGTGTAATTCATTGTTGCGGTCGAGAATGGTCGTGTAAGTGAGCCGCTTGCGTGATCTGTAGGGTAGGTCTTGGTGTGTGCGTGCTGGGAGGTCAAGGAGGATGTGATGAGCTGGTCACTACAACCAAGTCAATGGGAGTTATCATGATGCTTTTATAGTCCATGCTTATGTCCATTGTGGTATGGCTGCGTAGGGCTACGTTAAAGACGGTCGTAGGGGGTGTACCTGGCTTATAAACACTGCGGAGCCATTCCGCGCTATTAGTGACAGACCACATGCTGATAACTCCATGATTGGTAAGAACATAACTCTCCAGTTCTGCACCCGAATTTGCAGGCGTCCTCTTGATCATCATGGCGCTCTATACTGCGCCGAAACTTCCATCGGTCTTGCGGCTGCATCAGAATGGGCGCGGGAGAGATTCCGTGCTTTATAACACCATTTTTGTCAACAAAAACGAGCCGGTTAAGCCCCCGACAACCACCGCGCGGTGGACAGTACTCTAGAAGCAGACCTTGGAATGGCGCAAGAAAACTGACTTGGTCTTGCAATGGCCCAATCGATAGGTAGACACACCGTCCCAGAAAAGGTGAGTACCAATAGAGTTAAATACACCAGCAAACCCCACACAAGGCTCTCAACCGTACGCATGCTTGCAGTGCCTGCAGAAGAAAACCAATGCACCCCAATCCATCCATCGTGCCAGGCTCATCATTTGGTATCGAAGCTGTACTTCAACCAGCCACCCAGCGCCTTTAGACTCTCCCACCTGACCGCCTCATCTGCTTCACCCATGAGCTCCATGATCCTTCTCTTCAGTCCCAACTTCTCTAATTGATAACGCTTCTCTGGTACTTCTCTCACCAAGTTACCGATGTCATTACAGGCGATTGCCAGTACGGCTTTGTCATGGTCCCAAGGCTTTGCCATGATCTCTGCCAAACGCTTCACCAAGTCTCCATTCTCGTGGTCCATAATCTTGCGTGCATTCTCGGCCCAGAAAACGGTGCTGCGGTGCGGTGGTGACCAGCGCAGATGACCCGAGTGTACCTCTGCCACATACTCGTCGAATGTAGTTTTGTTCTTGGTGTACTCTTCTAGCATATCGCGCAGCTGTGAGAGTTCCTCAAGGAGGTCCGGGTCGGACAGTTGACGTCCAAAGAGATTCTGAAGGAGTGCTGGGAGACGAGCCAGCACCGCAATGGGAAGAAGGCTCGTTTGGTTGTTGGACAAAAGGTTGTTGAGTGTACTGACGAGGAGACGCGTTGTCTTTTCCTTGGGCGAGAGGCGCAGCAGTTGGGTATATAGAAGAACTATGTCGTATTCGCTGTACTCCTGTTAGAGCTAGATCGAATCTGGAATGATTGGAAGGAACACTTACTCGTTCAACTCATCACCGATATCCGCAGCCTCAAAGCTCAACTGCCACAACACAAGGAGTACGTGGTACAAAAGCTGCAATCCGACACCGCCACCGAGTGAAGCCTCGGGGCCACCGCTCCTGATTGTGCTGGAAGTACCGCTCCACAGGCTGGCGGAGGCATTGTCCTTGCCGACACCGGCCGCAGCGCGAAGAATATCAATCAATGGTGCCACCGTCTCGCTACGCTGTGCCCAGAACTGCATCCTCGATACGCTGCCATAGAGCAGGCGAGAGTACTCCTGTACACCGATATCTTGTAGCCCAGCATCCGAGTTTTTGGTTAATGACGCAAAGTAGCTGAAGAGTGTCGGCAAAGCACGCTCAACCGTCGCGTCAGATTCGTCCCTCGCAGTGGACATGAGCTTGGACATGACCGTAGATGTGAGTAGAGTGACTGGATCTTCCGGGTTGTTGGAGTGGGCTAGGAGTGGTAGGAAGTTGCGGTAGGGATCGCCGCCAGAGAATATAGCTTTGGATAGTGAGGGTACAGCTGACACGAGTTAGTCTTCCATGAGGTAGTCACGATGGGTAAAGCTCGCAGGAAAGAACAACACGTACTATCGAGGAGGTCATTCAACAGGACCAGAATGTATTGCACGATCTCTTGTCGCTTCGCTGCTAGCTCTAGCACGCTGGGGTTGCCTGGCTCCCCCACAAACAATACCCGGTACCCTTCGAGGTCGGCCTCAACTCTTTCCTTGCGGACATCCTTTTTGGCTTTGTCGACAGCTCGAATCTTGGCCAGCTGGTCCTCGGTCAGGGTACCGGTTCTAACGGCGCCCTCCCATGCAATTGGTCTTTGTCGGAGGTTGTTTTGTAGTGACGCCAGGTATGTGGGAGGATCTAGCGACATGATGGTTGTGTATATGCGATAGGTCGGTAGAAGATGGGAATGATACTAGGCAGTTCGTGATGATGTTGAATGTAGGAGTTGAGCTCCAGTTGATTACGGCACCGGCCAAGCTTCGGGTTTTACCGAATAAGGTAGCTAACTGCATGCGTTGCACAGGCCTGCGTCACTCTACAGTTGATCCCATCCAAAGCACATACATCTGGCATCAAGTATCGATCCGCAAAGCCACTTCGAACCTAAGGCATTGCATATGCAAGACTCTTCCATGGACCAGAAATATACGTTACGGTACGAGGTTTGAGACACCCGAGTCCTGCGACAAGGCCAATTTCTCACTGCCATCCAAGGATGACGAGCCATGAATGGTAGCATGGCCTATGCTTCCTCGATGTCATGCTGCACCAAGTTGGCGGGGAAGATCTCCCAGTAAGGCAAGTGGGACACGATAAGGACGATGGGCCGTGCCCAAGCCGATAATTGTCCTGTAAACGGCCCTGAACAGGGGTGAAGTAAACAGCGGCCTGCATAATGGGCGAACCTGCGCAATCATTGAGACGGGAAGCCTGCAGAAGTGTGCATATGCCAGCTCACTTCACCCTCACACAAGAAAACTGATGATCAAGTGACAGAGAACCGAAACCTCAGAATTATTCCCCCTTGGCGCAAGTTTTAGTGACGTTGGCTAATTTCAGCGACAGGTTGTGACGACCGTAAACTGCGTTGGACAACCCCAAAAAGGAAGAGGTCGGTGTCGCAATAACCTAGATTTGGGTTCCCAGGTCGCAATTGAAGAGGCTGGGCCAACGGTAGCAAGCCAATCCACGAGGGTTTTGCGAGCCCAACCTCCAGCAATACCGTGCCCTGGCTATTAACCGATCGGTACCTTTTTTTTTGCTCACAGGTCTAGGCTCTCTTCCCATTCCAGCTGTTTCCCTCACACTCGCTTTGGCATCTCGACTTACAGCAAGCCTCACACAATTCATCGCATCTCAAGTAGCACGGCTAACCAGACTCACCGGCACCTTTAATTATCGAGGCTAAATCCCGCCACAAGCATTGCTCAGAAGCTAAGACATTTACGGGGTTGAGGTTGTCGTGCGTTGTGTTAAGGAAGGCTTTCGACATTTGATCCATCTTACGATCGACAACAGCACTTTCATTCCAGCAGCTCACACCCGCTGCGGGCTCGCCCGAGACTCGACGTCACCGTCGAAGGCAGTACAGCCAATCCGCAGCGGCGGCTCGGCTGCAGTCCGCTAGGGCGACAGAAACAATAAAGCCCCAACGGAAACAGTTGACAACAATGCGCCCGAGACAACACCACCGTCCTCGGTCGGGCATACTCCCCACATTAGCTCTACTTACCACAACACTATTTTCAACACCATCATTCGCAGTCCCACACCCACGCGACGACCTTCACGATGCTGGCTACGGCTACCTCATGCCCAAGGATTGTGTGGCCTTCTGCGGCTATGCAAACCAGTACTGTTGTAGTGCTGGACAAGTATGCTACACCACCACGAACCAGGCCGGACTGGCTATAGCAGGCTGCAGCACGGCGAATGGAGGAGCCGGATTTGCTTGGTATACTACGACGTGGACGGAGACGGAAACCTTCACATCTACCATTTCCTCCTACTTCCCGGCGGCGACGACAACCGGAGGAGGCAGTGGTGCAGATTGCGTGCCACCAGCAGGCTCGGGTCAGATAGCGTGTGGCCCAATCTGCTGCGCGAGCAATCAATATTGCGCTGCCAGGGGACAATGTGCGCCCAACGCTGCAGGAGGCGGAGGCGTGGGTGGTGGTGGAAGCGGGGCGACGACAGTAGTCGTCACTTCGAATGGCCAGCCTCAGACCATTACCACGCAGTACAGCGCCCCCTACCGCGTCACGTCGGGAACAACGGTCACTGCCACGGCCGGCGCAAGTGGCACCGCACCGGCTGTTTCCGCATCGGCCACCGGCAACGGCACCCTCACAACTGGAACCGCATCCCACCTCTCCGGCGGCGCGATCGCCGGCATCGTGATCGGCTCTATAGCAGGTGTTGCCCTCCTACTGCTCCTCTGCTTCTGCTGTATCGTCCGCGGCCTCTGGCATGGTGTCCTCGCCCTCCTCGGTCTAGGCGGGGGTAAAAACAAACGCGACTCCCGACGCACCGAGACCATCATTGAAGAGGAGCGATACAGCCGTCACGGCTCCGCCCATGCCCGTAGAGATGCCCACGGCGGTTGGTTCGCTGGTGGACGAACTGGTGGTGGTGGACGACCTAGTTCCGCCGGCGCACGGAACGAGAAGCGCAAGTCTAGCGGCACAGGTTTCCTCGGTATTGGTGCCGCGTTGGGCACGTTGCTGTTGCTGCTTGGCTTGAGAAGGGACAACAAGCGCAAGAGAAATGAGAAGACGAGGAGCGAAGTGAGCAGCAGCTACTTGAGCTCTGGTTATTATGACACCGACCCTAGTAAGTATTCCTCCACCACCATCCATCATCAAGAACAACATGCTAACTCCACTACCCAGGTTCGGCCGGTAGTCGTGGCCCTCCTCGTTCAAGAGACCGATCCAGCCGTGGAACGAGGACAACGAGGGTTTCCAGGCCTCCCTCGGCAGTACGTTCTCCCAGACGATGAGGATCATAAGATCCGGGGAAGGAGAAATTTCATCATGCTTGTACTTGTTTTGCTGCACGCCCACATGCGTCTCGTACCCCGTCACATTCCCGTATATAGTCAGCCGCCAACATGTTGCATCAGGGCGTTAGGAGTTGGACATGTTACCAAAAGAGTTGGGAAGAGAGGCGTTACTCGTCCTTCTGGGAGGAATGAGGTTTTGTTATTCTTGTTGAGCTCGAGAGATAGTAAACGACACGGAACACGATACCATGAGAAGCTTTGGAGGTCGATGTTTGGTATGCAGTTTCGGATAGATCTGAAGCTCTGGATGGCATAATGATAAGATGGATCTTCGTATGTTGCATGAGACGCGTTGCCGATAACATGAGCTAAAATACTTCATGGCTTTCCTAAAATCATGGAAGTTGAATTGGAGGGACTTTGGTCTCATCTTGATTAGATCGGGTACCTGTGCCCACCATACCGTCCTGACAAGCTTTGTTGACCAATTTCACTACGAGGTTCTTCGTAAGTTGTATTGGTGATTTCGTGTCCTTGATGGTTGTGTGGCGGAGCGAAACTGAGTACGTTGGTTATGGTGAAAACAAATCTAATACAGTCATCAGTCGGTCGTGTTGAGTGTTTTCGAGATGAGCGTCAAACCAGCCATCGAGCGCATCTCGAAGGGGGCATCGTCGAAAATGGCGCGGAGTGATTTCGGTCGTTGCATGAGAATTCCATTGGAGACTTCCTGCCCATTCGTCTCTGTGATTAGCAGACACACCGCAGCCTCACCGGCGGAATAATGAGAAGGTTGAGTGACCCAAGTGCCATCGTAATCATTGTGTTCTCAAAAAGTCAAGAGGCTTATCCCTTTTATTGGTGACCGCAGCGTTTTCTTTTCCGCTACGTGACATGCAAATGCCAATGAACCCCTGCCACTCCTGTGAAGACCCAGAAAGCACAAAGAAACCATGGCCCGACGATCATTCCTCATCATCCAGAGCGACAAACCCCTTACGCCTCAGCCTCAACAATGTTGCCCTTCTCGGAGACGTAGAGACCGTCAAGGAACTATAATACACGTTAGCGTCAAATGCCTCCTCTCATCTTCCGGGTGTATCGAGCTGGTAAAACGGACCTTCCGGATATCCTTGTTCCGCACTCTGCAGATCTGCTGGATATCTGCGGCACTCTGGGAAACGTTCTCGAGGGAGTTGCCGAGGAGGATGAGCTCATCCTTCTGGGCCTTGGAGATCTCAACATCGACACCGGGCTGCATAACGACGCGGCGAACGATCTTCTCGCCGATGAAGTTGCGGATCTCAACCTCGAAGAGACCGGTCTCGGCATTCTTATCAACGTTGACGTTGATGGGGAAATGGGCGTAGACGTAGCGCATCTTGTACTTGAAGCCCTTGGTGACACCGATGATCATGTTGTTGATGAGGGTGCGGACGGTACGGAGAGCGGCGACATTCTTACGGGCACCGTGGTGAATCTCGAGACCGATGATGTTGGGCTTGACCTGGGAGAAGTTCACGGCGATGTGGCCGAGGTTCTTCGTGAGCTTGCCTGTTCGATTCCACCTTCGTTAGACCTCATCATCATCCGCCATAGCAAGTAAGAACCGTAGGAATTGGGTTTGCCGGATTGTGGTGCTTTTGTCTGTGCTTGTTCGGAATCGTTGCATACCTCGGGGGCCCTCGACGGTGACGTTCCTCGCCTTAATGGAAACCTTGACTGCAAGGGAACTTCATGTCAGTAATCGATCCATCAAACAGTATACAGCTTTAACGTCGCGCTCTCCCCCAATTCCTCCTCTTCCTTTTCCGCAGCCCGAAGCAGTCGCTGTCGTCCCATTGATCCAGAGGCTTCATTGTCCCATTTCCTTGCTTTCCGGTTGCTGTTGCGACTGCCCGGCTTAGATTGCTTCGCTTCGTCCCTCCTATGTATTCCTCAAACATCAAATTCAAATATGCAGACGTACCTCCCTCAGGGACCTCAAGGGTCTCCTCTGAATGAATGTACTTCATTTTGCCGGCGGGTCGTTGGGTGTGGTCGTCGGGGATATGGTTCGAGGGAGTGCTCTCAACAGGTCGGTTCCGCGATCTCGAAATATTTTGGTGAAATTCGTGTGGGTTACTTTTTCGTAGGGTTCCTCTAAACACGTGATTTGAAGGCGGCGATTGGAGATGAGCTTATGAGTCTAGTCTAGCGCTGCTGGTCTGTGCGCTAGTGCCCGCTGCTTGCGACGGCAGTCTGCAGTAACGTGGACGCACGTCGGTAAGGACTGCTAAACTCACCTCGCATTCACCGGAGGCCCAGACTAAGAATGTCTCGTCCATTTACCAGATGGCATGCTCAACAGAGATCTTCATCGTACACTGATACCACTCGGAACTCTAGCAAGGGAACTCCAATATTCTCTGACCATACGAACGGGATCTACATATATCAACGTTAGTCCTGATTAGTGACTGTGCAATTGCACTCAGGCCTTGCAGCTGGAAACTCATCACGCAGGCCAGCTGTGTCTTACAAGGACAAGCTACGGTAGTGTTAATATAGTAGTAGTTGTGGTTCTCTCCGACTTGTAATTGCATGTACCTGTATCTGCATAAGTGAACCTCATGACGACGCTTCTGTCCCTGCTGGGTGTTGGAGCGGCGCATCCGCACCACGCTCCGCTTAGACTAGCGGCTAGCCAAAGCCAACCTGATTGGCCGACCATTTGGAGCTCACTCCCTGAGCCTCTGGAGCTTCGTCAGTGACGCTGCCGACCGCGCCAGTTGCTGAGCCGCGATACCATTTCACGCATAAACCACACCGTACCGATTAACGACACTGGGCATCACGAATTGCATGTCACAGTAGCACTAGCCGGCAGCTTCTTGTTGTTTTTCTTGACCAATAGTTCAAAATTCCTTCTAGCGACAACACCAATACCCCGACGTACCGCCCATCATGTCGTACTTCTTCGCAACGCCCGTAGACATCGACATTGTCCTCTCAGAGCCGGATACGCGGCAGATGGTCGAGGTGAAACTCGACAAGAACCGCCGTGAGAAAGCGCCCCTCTACATGGATGGCGAGTCCGTCTCGGGCGCCGTAACCGTCCGGCCCAAGGACGGTAAACGGCTCGAACACACGGGCATCAAAGTACAGTTCATTGGCACAATTGAGATGTTCTTCGACCGAGGCAACCACTATGAATTCCTCTCCCTTGTTCAAGAACTCGCCGCACCAGGCGAACTCCAACATCCGCAAACCTTCGAGTTCAACTTCAAGAATGTCGAGAAGCAGTACGAGTCCTACCACGGAATCAACGTCAAGCTGCGGTACTTCGTCAAGGTGACGGTGAGCAGACGGATGGCGGATGTGATCCGGGAGAAGGATATCTGGGTGTATAGCTACAAGGTGCCGCCAGAGATGAACAGTAGTATCAAGATGGATGTGGGCATTGAGGACTGCTTGCACATCGAGTTCGAATACAGCAAGAGCAAATACCATCTCAAGGATGTGATTGTCGGACGGATTTATTTCTTGTTGGTGAGGTTGAAGATCAAGCACATGGAGCTGAGCATCATCCGGAGGGAAACGACAGGGGCAGCCCCGAATCAATATAATGAGAGTGAGACATTGGTGAGGTTTGAGGTAAGGATACTGCTGGCGCTCAAATGAAAGTGAACAAACACTAACACGGGGAAACAGATCATGGATGGCTCACCGTCACGGGGCGAGACGATTCCCATCCGCTTGTTCTTGGGCGGGTTCGACTTGACGCCCACCTTCCGCGATGTCAACAAGAAGTTCTCGACGAGATACTACCTCAGTTTAGTGCTAATTGACGAGGGTGAGCTGCATATACCTTGGTGTGTGGTTATAATTATAGGTGCTGACAATTGCCTCCAGATGCCCGGAGATACTTCAAGCAGTCAGAGATCATCCTTTACCGCCAAGCGCCCGAGATGATACAAAACGGCGCAGACGGGCTGCCGCTCCCGCGAGAGGACAAGATCACGTCAGTTCCGGCATAGAGGGCAGTCAACTGGCGCTGAGATCGTGTCAACACGTTTTCCGTTGGTTACAGCAACGTCAGGTAATAGAGCGAGCCTGGCTTCGGTATCATGTCGTCGCTGCATGATTCTCTCACAAAAGTGGGAGAGGGGACTTTATCTACCCCGGGGTTCCGCTTCCCCCATTCAGCATGGTTCACGGCGTTCGGTGCAAGTAGAGTTCTATCCTTCTGCTGATTTCGACTGGGCTCATTATTCAGTTTGGGCGGCTGAAATGGTCAATCCCGCAATTATTGTCATTTACCCCGTAAAGCATACCATTCCTCCACATCAAGTTCTCCAAAGCAGGAGCTTAGTACACAAAAACACAAATGCCTTGGACTAAAAGTCTCCCTGACACTCCATCCAAGTACTTTACACTCAGTCCCTCTTAGGATTGCGTAGACTCCCTAACACATGCAAGACAACTCATGAGATATCCATCTCAGCGTCCTCGCCTGTAAACTCGAACTGATCCGTCTGAATAGCAACAACCCGATCAAGCTCATCCTGATACTGCTTCCGCACGTCGGCTAGCGTGATGGCCTTCCTTGGAGTCTCCTGTGGCTTCCTTGCAATCCTCGCAATGAGCTGGTCGAGATCAGCAAGTTCGCCTTCGTGGTTCTTTCCAACCACAGCCTTGATGCTTTCGAAATCTACCACGTCACTCAACTTCATCTGACCCATCCTCTCCTCTTCCGGCAAATCCTCTAGAATAAAGGCTTGCTTGGGTTCGATACAGCTTAGGGCGTTGATGAGGAGTAAGTATTGCCTGGTCACTTGTGTGTCCATGACATCTTCACCACCAAGCTTGTCGCCCTCGCCCATGTACCTCAGCTTCTGCAGCCGGTCGTGAAGCACAGCCGCTCCGCCTCTGTAGTCGTTGCGGCTAACTCTCCAGGCGTACAGGATCTGATGGTAGGGTACAGGGCTGTGCAGGACATCCTTCAGGCCCTTGCATTTCTCCAACAGGATCTCATCCACCTTGTCTTGAAGTCCGGCAAATGGTAGGGCGACAAGTTCCCGGTTCTGGCCCGTCTCGCACATTTTCTCGACCAGCTTCCGCAGGTACGACTTTTGCATCGCCTCATCTCTCATCGAAACCAGAGCCGAATGGGCCATGTCGAAGTGAGATATGCTCGTTGCAGCATTGAAGAGCCGACTAAGGATCTCTGCCTCCATCACCGCGCTTCCTATATCGTTCTTGTTGGTAAACTGAAGAGCTAGCCGGGCAAACTCGATCACCCAGGAGTATGCCTTTTGCTTGTCCAACAGGTTGACTATGTGGGAGTAATATTTGGGTAGGCCATTGTTCAGTAGGTTCCACTCCATGTCGTCCAGCAGCCCGCAACTGTGCTTGTTGATAGTCCTTACAGAGATGCCTGTGCTCGAGGTCAGTAACAGAAACACGTGGCACAGTTCAAAGGTGTAGCTTACTCAAACCGACAGCTGCCTTCTTGAAGTATTCGGCTGCCGTATCGTAGTCCTGCAAGGCGAGGAAGACACGACCCTGAACATAGGTAGAAAAGGAATCCTTGTCAGCGAATGGGCCCAACTGGAGAGCCAGGTCTGGTCGGTCCGCCTTCAACAAGAAACATTGGTGGAGGTGCGGTAGGAGCTCGATATCACTATCATAAGCACACAGATTGGTGACCACATCGGTTATGCGTGACATCAAGGGCTGAATGTCGGTTTCCGGTATGCCCAGAAGGTGCCCAAGAATGCCTTCTAGAGCTGTGATAGTCTGTGACTCCTCCTTTCCGCGCTTGGAAAGGACTGGTGAGCTGCCGCCTGATACGGATTGAGACTTTCCTGGTGCGACCATCTCGGTTCTGGTCATCCACTTCACGTGCTCGAGTCTCCGGAGTGCCTCCAACATCTTGCGGTACACGGCGCCTACGTCGAATCTCGCATGGAGTGTGTCCTCCTCTGTCTCGATCTCAAACTCCATATGCACGAGGAGAATCAACTGGCTGAAAAGAATCTGCCAGTACATCTCCGCAGCATCTTGAGTGGCACGCACAACGAGATTTCTGCCCAGCGACGTGAAGGCGTATAGCAGTTCGTAATTATTCTCATCGTTATCCGCCTTGAGGAGATCGAAAAGATCCTCATAGAGAGCCGACGTGACGGTCATGAAGTTCTGTCCGAGGTTTTCCACCACTTCATTCGCCACATCGTCGCCCACTGCAAGATAAAAAGCGGATTTATCGTAAAAGTGTTGCAGACGCTCTTCATCGGTCATGTCCGAGTCTTCGAACATTTCGGATCGGAGGGCCGCACGACAAAGTTGCTGAATATCCGGCTTAAAATGGCCCACAAAGTCAAGTCCTGTTTGAATAAGCCTGGCCACATCTTCGCTGTTCTTCTCCGGGGTGGCCATGTTATGAGACACCAGATCCAGATTGCTACAGTGCCGAATGGCGCCAGTAAGGTCAGCACAAAGTACCCAGGGCATGCCAAGCTCTGAATCCACCACAAGAGAGAGCGCCTCTCCGCGTTGCTTGTCTAGTTCAACCAGCAGCCGATAGAACTTCTGCCACTCCACCTTGGCGTCCTTCCGGTAGTCTTCGTAATGAATGTCCCCGTTCTGATTATGCCTCAGCGTGATCGTCGACCCTACAACGGCGCAGATGGACTCGACTATCGACTTGGTGCCCTTGGGTAACGTGTCCTTTGCCGTGCCCGATCCCTTCTCGAACATCGCCAAGGCTGTCTCTAGTATTGACTTGGAAAACCGATCAGGGGAAAAGATCAAGTCGAGCCACCTCTCAGTCTCGTCGGCTGAATCGCATCTGGTAGCTTCTCCCGGATCATGAGACGGATTGTCGAGGGCCACTCCGCTCCATGAAGCACTAAATGGACCTCGGCTGCTCTTAGCACGCACTTGAATGGCCCGTACCCGGTAGCTCAGGTTGTGCTTCCATAGAGTCCACAGCTCTGGTCCTTCCTCACGTTGTGAAATACCAAAGTCGGCCATCGTCCACTCTGTCTGCTCATTGGTGGCCGGAGGCTGGAGACTGTGCTTTGGGAACCAGTCCGCAACAAGGACTGAGCCCTGGTTGTTTGCCTTAACCTTCCAGAACTTGAACTCGCCAGAACCGACCGGCGAGTACGTTACCGCCAGACATTGGCCCTGCGCCACCTCGACGATCCGGATGAGATTGTTGTGGGATGGGTCTATCTTCCACTTCCCTTCATCGTTAGGGTCTCTATCCGTGTTCACGATGTCGCCTGTGTACAGGATCTGTCCTGTCCGTACGTCCCATACTCGCATGCGGTGATCGAGGCAGATAGTGAACAAGAATGATGTGTCTTTGTGTCCCATGGATGTTATAGCCGCTGATGTCGCGGCCGTCACTTCCATGTTGACCTTGTCATACTTGACCGTCTGTTGCCGGCGAAGAGGTACCAGGCTGCGGAGACTTTGACCCCATCCCGCGACATTATAGATGGTTTCCTTCCACACGGCGCCGTTCGTCGTTGCTAGTAGGCTGTCAGCCAACTTCATCCCGCTACTTTCGCCCTCTGAAGAAAACCTACCGTCTTGCGACTTGTTCCTGTCAAACTTCAAGATGCCTCCGTCATGCATGGTGACGATGAATTGATCCGGACTGACAGCGACCAGCCGGTGGGGGTGCTTGAACCCGAACCCGGGCGGGGAATGCGACTTGACAGCATCACCCAGTCCATTATCAGTCGCAGATCGCTTCTTGAAAAAATCTGGTCGGAGCGTGATGGCATGGAGGTTATTCGCATAGTCGATAGCGAAGACGGTCACCGCATCGTGATCTGCGCAGTCCGCAAATCCGATACATGATGTTCGAAGAGGCGAAGTAAATCGGATGTTGAGTATGACGGGATTTTCGGAGTCCTTGTGCTTCTTGCAAATGTCGGCCACCCGTATGCTCAACACTGTGTCATTCTCCAATACCCTCCACAGAAAGCTGCGGGGGTGGGCATGGCCTTTGCGAGTGTATATCGACGACGTAGTCGCCAGATGCTTCGCTCGGTATGCTTTTTCTTCGGGCGAGTTCGATACGGTCGTCGTTCGGTGGGAGACTGGCCGCGAGGGAGTCAAGCCGTTTGCTGAGCTAACCTGGACCTGGACGATGGAGGAAGCTGATTGGGGTTCGAGGTTCAGGCGCGTCTCCTTGTACACATAGTGCACGTTTGCGCTAGCCATCTTGCTCCCATCCAAGTATGTCCCGGGTTCGCAAGCAATGGCCCCAAAGGGAGGGTGTGTTGTGTATTACGCGCTTTGGTGAGAGAGACGGGCAGTACGATAGACGCGCTTTCGCAATGCTGAATGGGGAGCTTGATGGTTGGTTGCGTGGGCAGAATTCAGGCCGCCTTTTTTTGAGCTTGAATGATGAGTTCTTGGCAAGCAGAGCTAAGCTCCACAATGCTGCTTGGATCTAAGGTGCCTCTACGTACCAGGTACCAACCTACCTCTGGTGAAGAGCCAGAACCAGCAAAATACGCGTACCTCTAGGCTCAGATACATACTGACACAGACAGGACATTTGTGGTCATTTTAATCTTATATTTTTTATCTGAATGATATAAGAGCTGGTTAAAGCATACAAGCTCAGAACCAAAAAAAATGCGGGAACACACGTAGGTATCAAGTTCTCGTCCAACGCCGGCCGCAATGCAAAAGCTAAAGAGCACATCTCCCAAACCAACATTCGCCATGGAACGTCAAGCCCTACACTCTTCTCGTCCTCATCTCCCACATCACCAAGTACCATGCCGCTACTTGTCCTTGTCAGGCATGTCCTTCGGATCCGGGTCGCCGATTCCATCCTCCTTGATGGCAAACAAGGCATCACCCTCTGGCAAACAGGGGCTGTCATAAATCTTGGCAATTCTCGTCTCACCACGACCCTTCTTGAGACTGATACGTGTCGTACTAGCGTGGGCAATGATGTTACCACCGATGGGCTTCTTGGGGTCAGGATTGAACATGGCTGAGGGACCGCCGTCCACCTGTGCCACGACCTGGTTCGTGATAACGACAGCGATACCGAACTCATCAGCTAGCCGTTGCAAAGTGCGTAGGAACTTCGCCAGGTGCGTTTGCCTGGCGCTCAGCTCACCACGTCCCAAGAAGTCGGTACGGTAAAGAGAGGTGGCTGAGTCAACAATGAGGAGACTGAACCGTGTCTCGCACATCATGGCGGCGGCTTGATTAAGAAGCTGCAGCTGATGGTCCGAATTATATGCCCTGGCGTAGGCGACGTTGTCTAAAACTTCCTCGCCGGAAAGTCCGTACCGGTTAGCGACAGCCAGTAGACGGACTGGTCGAAAGGTGCCCTCGGTGTCGATGTACATGCACTTCCCCTCACCACCACCCATGTCGAAGGGAAGCTGACATGTGACGGCCAGGGTGTGGCAGATTTGAGATTTGCCTGTTCTGAACTCTCCAAATAGCTCTGTTACACTGCCCGTCTCAACACCGCCTGCGAGCAGGGTGTCGAGCGCTTTGGAACCTGTTGTGATGGAAATGAGTTCACTGCGTCGTTGATGCATCTCCGTGGCGGTTGTGAAGCCCATAGGAACAAGTTTGGAGGCTACCCCGGTCAGCATGTCCTCATTCTACAGAAGAGGGAAAAGTGCATGTGTAATCTTACCTTCTACCAGTATCTTGTTGGCCTTCACTTCGGAAATTCCCTTGATTTGTTCCAGCATGCGTTTTGGTGTATAGGCAACAGACTCAACGGTGTTGTATCCGCCATCAACAATTAATTGAATATCTCGCTTTGTAAGACCACCAACTCCCTCATCCAAGAGTTAGCTAAAGGGATGCTGCAATAGCGTGGGAGTTGTAGTACCTCAAGAGCAGTAAGCGGCGTCGGCGCCCCAGGCGCAGCCATGCCGCCATCATCCACATTCTCATCGTACTCGCCTTCAGCGCTCATTGTGACAGTCGCAAGTGAGTACTGTGATTGAGAATTATGATGCCAAACTCCAGAATAATTTCTGTCGTCGCCTGCCTGGATCGAACCTATTTCAGAGCAACTAGAAAAGCTTGTGGTTGGCGAGTAGAAGAGTCCGGGTGGCGGAGCGATTCTGGTCTTTAACGCGTCCACGTCTTTGCAGGCAGCACTGCGGCAGGTACAATTTGCCGCCCTCGCGTAGTCACGTGATGTCGTGTGGGGCAATCAACAACCTCCGATCTACATATCAAAATATCCCATACAGTACATGGAGACGCGTGAAACCGCTGTACCAAACAATACTCTCGTTGTTTTATTCCGTTGTTGAAAAGTATGCTCCTGACACCGGTCTGGACCAAGCTCGTTCACAATGGCAATAATGGGGATGTAAGACCTGTGAATGCCAGAGAGGCGTATGTCTGACTGACTGACTTTGACTCTTGACGTACCCTTATTACATAGATGATAGTACCCTGAGTCCCGCGCCCTTGCCATTCCTAACAACCCAATATACGACTACTTGAGATCTAGCTCGTGGATCGATATAGTAGGTTCATGTGCATAAGCCAATGCACCTCGACGATCTCCCTCAGTACAACCACCTATCGCTGCTCATCCAACTCGAGCTCAGAAGTTTTGGTTGCTATTGTGATTGGATCTGGGCCTCTTGTTTGACCTGCGGGTTGGTTGATCATCGCTGTCCGGCACCCCATCCTGTGTTGCCTGAAGTTCAGGAGACAGGCCGAAAGTGCCCGCTGGAAGGACCTCAAAGCCTTGATTAACTCTTCTGGCCGTCCGGTTCAAGTGTATATCTCCAGGGCCAAATGTTGGCTCCGGGATACGCAGCCCCCAACCTGGAAGTAACGGTGACTGAGACTCATTGAGGGCCAGTGGTGATACCGAGGCGTGACTGGCAGGTGTGCCGAAATCGTCAAGGCGTGGCTCGTACTGAAGCCTTGACGAAGGTATGCCGGTACTACCCGTGGAAATATAACTCCCACCACTACCGCTCCGGGGGCTAGATCGTGGCTGCGAGTCTATTGACTCCCCCGATGATGACGATGCGGTGCTTCGCTGACCAGGTCTGCGCAGGTTTCGCGTTGGCACATATGTCTCATAGGTAGGTCTGCTATGCCTGTAACCGTTGAGCTGCCTGGACGAGTTCAATCCCGTCACTCCGTTTCGTTGGTTTGGTGGTGGCGACAGGCAGTGACGAGGGGTCCGGTTGCTGGCGAGTGACTCAGCGTCTGTGAGCCTATGCCGGGCTTCGAATGAGTCCATGTCGGCCGTTTTGCCTTTGTCCCGCCAATCCGTAGCGTCCAGACCGATCAGCGTGGTTGCCGAGGACGCTACCAATTTTGGCTTGTTGTCTTCTGAACTTGAAGTAGTGGGTCGAGAAATCCATATTCCGTCCACTTCGACGCCGCCCTGAATTGCCCGCACTCCAAAGGGTATCTCAGAGCGCTTCTTCAACGATACACCGGTCCTGCGTACTTCACTCATCCGCGACCTCTTTTCCTCATCCAGGAGTTCTTGGCGGCGCGTTAATCTGTTGTTCCACCAAAGCTTCCCTAAGCCCATGAGGAACACGATGACTATGCTCATAGCGAGGACCTGGAACAGTGTGTCAGTTTTCCTTGTCATTGTGTGACTGGCTGACCAGACAGACTTACAAATGTCATTTGCTGCCATAGCGCCCATCTGACGAAGAATATAGCCTTTGCCATTTTGAGAAGGTATCCAAGAAACGCAATAACACTGCTCAGAGTACCTATGCCCGGCTGGTGCTGATCGCGGTGCGCAATATGTGCTGGAGACCACGGCTCAAACCCCTAGACATGGACAGGCAAGAGCAACGGGTTCAAGAAGAACGCTTGGGCAACTGGATCGAGAATGGTTTTGACACGCACTCTTTGCAGGTCAATGCGCTGACTGTTTGCCGGCTTGTTAACAGTGAAGAGGCAAGTGTAATCAATGGTTGACACCGCTGGCCGGTTTCGCCCTGCAGAATTGAGCTCCCAGCAGGTGATCGCAACCGAAGTCCTTGGACTGTTTGCCTCTTATTGCTTCACTCCCTTGTTGACTTTGATTTCTTCACCTCTTTTATCTCTCGTCGATATATGCAATATCCTCGACACTTCTCGTAATTTGCTGGTGCTTGTGCCTGAGTTTCGGCTTGCCGCCCAAAAGTGCTGCTATGAGCTCAAAAAGACCTTCACGAGCAGCTGCAGATCAGGAAGAGACGGTGTCTGTGACACAGTCTGGAACCTGCTCCGACTCGCACAGTCCCTGGCTTGGGTCTGGGTAACTGTGTCGCCCAAGTCACTCGTCTGTTTGAAATGATTGTTTGGTCTCTTTGGTTTTGTTTTGTCGTACCACCACAACACGAGGCAATGGCAATGATGCCAGGAATAGGTTCCGTGTATGTTGTATGAGGCTGTGTGTTGTGTATTGAAGAGTCACGATGCTGATATAAGGCTGCAGCGCGGTGAAAAGCGTGTAATGAGGGACAGTTTTGTCGACTTCGCACGATTCCAAACGAAAGACACGATGAGGACTGCAAGAACCAGCAATCGCAAGGACCTGTTTTCATGACATGCCACTTAGCGGTCAGGAGGGCGGAAACAGCCTTTTTGTACCAGCCAAGCCACCTACAGTCACGGATAGCAGCAGCACCATCACATCTGCAAGCCGGGGAGAACATCCACAACTTGACACCATACCCAGCCACGTGGGGCCACTCCTATAGCATCTTGCGTAGGCTCACTGCTTTTTTTTTCTCCAGAGTTTTGTTTGTCCCGGCATGGTACCACGAAGCACAAAGAGGGTTCCTGTCAGGTACCAGACTTGGCCGCCCCTCGGCCTAAAGGCTCGATATAGTACGTGGGTATGGCCACGCAACGTCGGACGAAGAAGCATGGTATTGCAAGGATCGCACAGAAGCGAGGCAATGTTCGACAAATGAAAACCTGGCTCACGGACGAGCTGGCCTGCAGCGTCTGGCGGGAAAGATGAGCGAGCTACCGGCTCCGAGGGATGAATCCCGTGGTACGGACTGAGACGACGACCTGGACATTGACTGAGAGACAATGTCATCTTCGCAGAGGGAAGAAAAAAATAGATTGCGCTCTGACCATTGCTTCGGAATAACGAACGTCTCCATCAGAAAAAACCGCCGGCGGATTAGATTGACCAACCATTGCGACCATTCATCCATATTGAACTGAGCCGTCCAGACTTTGGCAACCCCTGCGAGGGGTCCGTCTTTGTATCGGCATATTTCTTGTGCGGCGCCAGCGAGTGACTGAAAGTGAGTGGACGACGATTGACACACATACGGGAGTGCCCAGCCGTGAATGTGGCAGGTCCCTCCATGAAGCGCCTTGATCGCAGTGTTCTGTTGTTCCCACGGAGCATTGTGCTCGGGAAGAGAAGTTCAAGCAAGTATTGATCTGATCAGGAATGGCGATCGCCCACAAGGCCCAGGCCCGCACAAGCTCGATACAGACACGCAGCTTGGGCGGGATCTTCAGGGCAGTTCTCCACTGCAATGCAACGTCAACAAGCTCTTTCTCGTCAATAACCACGTATGCTCCCCTGCACCGATATCATACATAGCAACACTAATGTCAACCGCTTCAACAAGTGCTGCATGAGGGCTGCGTAACACACTGCAACTCGGCCATATTTCTGGAGGAATTGCACAAGTAGCCTTGGCACATGAAACGCCTTGCCTCTCCCCGTTGACAGGTATGGCCATTTTGACCGGATACTCTTTCGTGACGGACGTCTGTCTGTCTTGAAAACAACACACACTTGCCGATCACGACAATGCTTGGGAACAAGATTGCAGAATCAAACAAAAAAGGTTCCAACAAAGGTTAGGTCGTACCCGGAATCGAACCGGGATCTCCGGAATCAGAATCCGACGTGATAACCGCTACACTATACAACCGTTGAGAAGTGACTCGCGCAATTAGGGTTCAAGGATGGATCACACGGCTGCCCAGCTCCTCTCCACATAGCGATACCGTAGGGTTATGAAGTGTTCATGCACCTTCCTCTTGAGTCGTGTTCGCGACAACCTTGATTGTTCCTGTCTTTAGGATTGATCTCGTACCTACTAATTGCCTAGCTGAACAGCCCTCTGCCTCATCCATTCGCCTGCAGTGTACACCTTGCCTTCCTCCTCCCCAAACTTGCCTGCAGCCCTAACAGCTCCCCCATTTTCGAAGGCCGGACTAGCCTTCATCAACGCCTCGTTATGCGGCCTGACAAAATAGACCACACTATACCGATCATGTTTCCCCTGTTCACCAGGTGCAGGGACCACTCGATGCTTGGCTGATTTGAGCGTCCCATTCGTGAACTTGACCATGGCATCTCCTATTCCCGACAGATCTCTGTCAGTTCCATCACCTACACTTTCCCTTTACTCTGTCACAAGGGGACGAAGGGTAACTCACCAAGGTTAATAACAGCATGTCCTTCCAATGGCCGCACCCAGACCCACTCACCGCCCATTCCTTCTCTTCTATCCTCAATCTGCAACCCACCAAGCCAGTTAAATAGCACCGTCACGCTGCCAAAATCAGTATGACTCGGTAGTCCCAGCGCTCCTTCCTCCTGCTGCGCCGTCTTCCTCGTCAACCGTACGTGGTCACCACTGGGCTTGTCGAAACTGTTCGACTTGACGAACGTCTCCTCATCATCGAGACCGAGCCCTCGTGCCAACGCTCGTAGGACCTCTAAACCAAGGCCGTGGCACCCCTTCATGAACTGCTCAAAAAGTTCTTTCGCCTGCCAGATCTCATCCGGATAACTCCTTGGCTCCGTCACCCCAAACACATGATCCTTTGCCACGTTCATGAACTCGGTACTGTCCTTCCTCGCGCTCGGATCGGTGGTCTTGACCGTCCCAGCGGCCTTGTACCCGAACAAACTCTTCCCTTTCTCCAGGTGGTGGCCCTGCTTGACGTGGTCCGGCAAGGCGAAGATCTTCTTGGCCAAGGAGAGAAGGGACTCTGACTGGGAGATAAGAGCTTGGCCGGGAATGGAGTCGTTCAGATCGAGGTAGAAGAACCCTGATGTTTGACAAGCTGAGAGAAGGGAGGACGTGGCAAAGGGCGAGTGGGAGAGGAGGGAGGCGGAGGATATGACCGAGATTGGAGCCGTGGGCAGGTTGGAAGGGAAGGACGGGAGGAGAGAGTGAGATGTCATTTTGGGATAGCTAAGGTAGAGGTCACGACAGTCCCTTACTGAAAGGCAACGTGATTGGCGAGTCCAAAATGGCTGAAGCAAGGAAGCGTGTAGCAAAGCTATGGGCGTGATGTGTGATGCAGCAGAACTGAGCAGACTTGTGGCGTGTGGTTGTTGCTAAGGCCGCTCTTGAGACCACGGGAATAGACGATGGAGTGAAAGTCCGCTCTATGTCGTAAAGCGAGGGATGTCCTAAACTCTCTCTCTTTATATATATATATATGGTTTACCGCTATGTGAAGAGGTTCTGATTCAGAGCTGACCAAAGGAGAACCGCCTGCTCCTTCCCCGCACGCTGGGCCGATATCATGTGGTCGATCATCAGTCGGTACTACAACGTATCTCCACCTAGGCTCCCACGATACCCTCATTCACTTTGGAATGGTAGGTCAGCGGCTGCACGTTGGACCAACTGCTGAGATGATGCCGCGAAGCGAACCTTTGCAGAATTCGAGCTGTACCTACCTGCTGTGTGGTGTGAGATCAGGGCGCAAAGACTTGACGGTCATATACTCTTGCACTGTATCACAGCTAAGTTTGCACGCATCTGAGTATTGCGATCAGAACCCTATCATACGGTCTTGGTCTATTTCCAACAAAGTGGCAGATCCAACGACAAGGGCAAAGTCATGTTCCTGCCCACGCAACAGCAAGCCAATACTGAACTGTATCCAAAAAAACGCCACAGATCAAAGTAAGCGAGTCAAAGCATGTCCTCGACGATTCCAAAGCCAAAACAAGAGAATACCGATGAATTCCTCTTGGCTATAAATCCTGCCTGTCAAACGCCTGTTAAAAGCAAAGAGTGTAGTGTCGTCATGATGGAAAGATCGGGGTAGAAGCGTAGGGGGGCGTAAAATGAGAGTAAAAGAGGTATAGTCAAAATAAATCTTACCATGCCGCGTCTTCGAAATAGCAGAAACAAAACGCTGAAAGCATCAGGCGTGGATGCAAGGTCATCAATATCCCAAGCCCACCGCAACGCCTATTCGAGGTGCTGCCTCTAGTACCGGATCTAGAGGAAATCAAACTAATCGGGAATTATTTTCTCGATTCCCATCTCCGGTGTGGTAATGATGCCGTGGTGTCAACCGTTCCGGCTAACGGATGCTGGATAGTCAAGGGATGCGGCCTTCGTAACCGACAGTATTTCTACCGGCCTGAAGTGCCTATCTCGCCCTCGGTTCTAGCGTTGCAGTTCGTGTGTCACTGTGCCTACCGAATGTCCAACTGGAACGGCTTGAATCGACCACCCACAGTTCCACAGCGGGGGCACTTTCTCCGCGCGCCTTGTTCTCCCATCAGGACGTCGACGCATCGTGGACATAGACCACATATGCATTCGGTACAAGCAAACGATTGCTTGAGAATCGACACGCTTTGACACGCAGCGCAATAGATCTCCGGTCCCTGAGTGAAACTAGGCGAGGAATCAGACAGCCCACCGGCGTGCATGTGGAAATTGTCTCCGCTATCTCCGCTTTCTACTGATGGGAATGCATCGGCCAAGCCCTGCTCGTACGAAGGCGGCGTAAGCGCTTGTTGTAGCGGTGAGGCCTGGTAGTTCTGGAAGGTGTGCTGGAACGGCGGGGGCAATGAGGCTCGATAGTTGGATATCGGAGAGCGAGGTACCTGAGCAGTCAGATTTCCATCGCGATAACTCGGGGTCGGAGAATCGAACTTACAGGTGTCCTGTCTTCGTCTATATCTTCTGTGGCTGAAGTAGCCGCGTCGATAAGGTCTTCCCAACGTTTGCCATTTCCATTCCCACTTGGCTCGGCGGATAGTGCCTTTCTGTCGCCTGAGCCCGCTGCCAAGTAGTCCGCGCCGTCCACTCCTAGTCGTCGAACCCACTCATTTGTCGCGCCCTTGGACTTTCTTCTATGATGAGATCTCTTCGAAACAGACTGTTTCCTTGGTCGGTTTGGTCCAAGGCTTCGAAGAAGTGGGGGTAGTGTTGTTGAGCGTCCAGGCGGCGAGTTAGCGAGGATCGATGGCAGCGGTTCTCGGTGTTTGTCCCCTTCATAGCTGGCGAAGGGCACGCTTGTGACACCATTGTTGTTCAGTTGTAACGGTGGCAACTCGATTGTGGACCTAAAGCGACTCCCCTCATTGTCCGAATGCCAGTCCTGTATTACGAGTCGGTCAGCACGGCTTAATGAAGCAAAGTCTATAAAACACAGGCACGGCTTGCACGTACGGCGTCCATATCCCAAGTTGCTTCTGACTTGTGATTAGCAGTCCCATGAAGCTGTGCGAGAGCTGCGGCTGCGGGGAATGCAGAGCCGCCCTGGTATTCATCCATCTGGCGAATGGGCGTTCCTGGAGCGCTGGGATTTTTCGGACGGTAATGTTGGTCATGGTTCTTTGTCTCGCCAGTGTGCGGCTGGTTGGTGTTCTGTTGTTGCGACTGCGGTCTGTCGCTCGGGGCGGTATTGATCATGAGATGGAAACTCTCCTCGGTAGCCGGGAGTTTCGCAATATAATATTCGGGGTGCGCTCGGCGAATGTGCTCTTGCATCGAGCGATAACGTTTCTCCTGGCGTTGCAAGCGCGGTTAGCCACGATATTCTTCACGTCTGTTCTAGTGACGGAATGGCTCATTGCGCCCGAATGAGCATGACGCAATGCTCATGCCGCGAAGGATGTCCGAGGTTACTCACGCCAATGCATCGCTTCCTACAGCTGGAGCCATCTTGATTTCGCAGCGGACAGACGACCTCGTTGTTCGCGTCCGTGATGGAAAATGAAGCGGTGAGCGACTGAGATGGCCTGGAGGGCATCGTGAACACCCCACCATGCACTGGTTATCGGTAATCGTATGGTGGTAGCAGATAGCAGGCGGGGAGATAGCTAGGACGATAGCTGACGATAACGGGTTCGCTGGACTGAAGACGAAGCTCAATTGATGAGATGCAAAAAGTGAAGCTGTTGGGAGCTGTGCTCGGCAAAACGAAATCGACAGCTTGAACGGTGCGATGACAGCAAAGCTATGAGCTCTTTACCCATGTGCAGGTGTGACGGATTGAGTTTCAAGAGGTCAGGTGTGCTTGGAAGAGGAGAGACTTGGGTGGTGTGTGTGATTGAGAGGGGGGAAGGAACTAATGCAAGCTTTGGGCGTGAGCTCTTGGGAAGGTACTACCTACCAAACCCATGTGAGACAGGGTAGCTCGAGGCTCCGGAAGCAGACGGGCAAATGACGGGGAAGGTAAATCCACACCTTCCACACGTGTAGGTAAAGCTCCGGACAACCCAACGATCTCGAGGTACCCAACAGGAACAACGCAGCTATTGGCTCTTTTAATCAAGGTTATCAAGAAGAATCTGTAGCTCGTTCGCTCAAAACCAGTACGGCTTGGACGCGAAAGAGCATGGACCGTGGGAGCGATAGATCTAGTCTATGTAGGAGTGGTCACTTCGTGTCAAGGAAGCTTCGATGGCGGCGAGCGAAGCCCAAACTGATCAAGTACCTCGTAGCCTTTTCTATTTTACCTAGGTATCTATGGCACTCTTCCGTACAGCCTATCTGGTCTGGAAATTCCTAGGGTCGGATGCTGAACGCAAGCAGTAGATCAGACCTTCGACCAACAACACCCGAGATAGACTGGTTGGCAGCTTGTTGTTTGGTAGCGGGAACGTAACATGTAGTTATTTTGATAACACCCAGAACCGTAACTTCACGGTAGCTATCGAAGCATCCAGCCAGATCGAGTCAGTTTCCGCATGGATTGCCGGATTGAGCAGTGGGGTGGCACAAGTCAAGACAAGATGAAGGTTTTTGAGGTACCCAGGAAGCCGAGCTACAGGTGGCAAGCATCTTCTGATTCGGTAGAACATTTGAAAACAGCACCATCGTGGAAGTCCGGGATTTCCAATGCAAAGCTTTCCTGACGCATGTGAGGCTCTATCCGTACACACGTCCTAGACTAAGTCGCTTGAATCCTGACTCGACCGGAGCGGTACTCTGATGAGTACTGCGTACGTGTTGCACTGCGCATACGACTCACGAACGTAGCTGGCACTGTCCCTCTTCAGAAACAAATGGAACGTATGACAACAGAACGTGCAGGCCTTCTTTTGCCACAGCTTCGAGCACTCCACTGCCAGCCCGAGGTGCTGAGGCTTCGCCTTCAGGGTCGAGCTCCAGGTCGCCATGACGAAGTCCACGCTTAGAGGGGCATATTGCGGGGCACCCCAGTCTCCACGCTTCTCAGCTGAACTGCAAGGGTTCTGGAGGCGGGACAGGACCTATGTCTGCTACCTACCTCTAGGTGTGTATTGTGTCTGCAGCTGGAAGCCACGTACCACCAATTCAGTGGATGCCTTCACCTATTGACTGCTCACGAATTGCATCACCCTCGGTGTCCGGTAAAGTGACAGTCACGGCATGCTGTCTTGAAGTATGCTCTGTTCACTTGAGCTTAAGTCGTCATCAGTTTAACATAGGAGGTATACTCCTTGTGAACCCAAGTCGAGGACATGGAAAGCCTTTTCACTTGCGTCAACCAGACATGCCTTCTCCTCCTGTCTCTCTCTTAATTAAGACTTCCTATGCATCGGCGCCCAACATATCTTCAGTGTTTGGCATAGGACCATGCCAGAAATTCAGGCTCAGAACCCGGCGAGAACCTGATGATGACCGCCAGCTCCAGCTCCATTGCTGTCGCTGTAGTCTTCATGTGCTCCTTACTACAAATGCTGAATCGCAACATGGAAGCACGCGAATGTCCCCGAGCACGCCTTTATGGGCTAGACAGGGTTGGCGGTGATAAGAGGGCCAACGGCCAGACTCTGGGAGTATCTTGTTGGTTTTGAGGCGTGAGCGAGTTAGTTGGTCAAACTATACAAGCATGCACGGGCAGACATCCATAACCAGAGGACTACATTACCTTTACTCGGGCACACCGTACCAAAAGTCCTAGTCTAGGGAGAAGCGCCCATGGCGGAATGACTACCGCCGATACTCTCCAAACCTATCGCTCGCTGTCGGACGCAGGACAGCAGAAAAGGTCAACAGCAATGCAGTATGCGTTTACATGCCCATGCAGAGCCAGACTGCCACCTCTCTTGGACTTGCCCTGCTCGCTTCAGCTTGCCGAGTAGATTCATCGCCAAGGATTAGCTGCAGCAAGCCACCGCCCAAAGCGGGTTCATTGAGTCGCGTCAACCTGCCCGTGCCATTTTCCCCCATCAATCACCCTGCAACGACATAGCGTTGGGAAGGTTTTGATGACACTGCCATGGGCAGCTAAGGTAAGTAAGTGGTCGATGGTCAGAGCCCTTGATTCCCTGTTCGGTTGTTCTCCCCGTGCCTTTCGCGCATCCTCCATATATATGACTCCT
This sequence comes from Coniochaeta pulveracea, assembly GCA_003635345.1. Lineage (NCBI taxonomy): Eukaryota > Fungi > Ascomycota > Sordariomycetes > Coniochaetales > Coniochaetaceae > Coniochaeta > Coniochaeta pulveracea. The sequence continues at coordinate 4,246 of QVQW01000058.1, read as the reverse complement.
GTGGGAGGCAGTCTCCCTCTGATTCTTCTCATTCTCCTTCGTCCAAACATCCAGGGTTGCTTGCTTGAATAACGGACCCTTGCTACAGTTCAGAACTAGTCGATAGTCTGTTTCTGGGCATCTCTTTTCTCCAGTGTTTAAACAACTCATGAGCCCTAGCCACGTACGTTCTGTCGCCTGCATCCTGCAACGTACCACTGGCCCGTCATGACACTCTCGATTAAGCACCTGAACGACGACGCTTCGTTCCTTCTTTCTTTTAAGCCATCTGGTCCAGACTCGTCCAATGCAGCAATAGAGCCGTTCCGGATTCTTTTGGATCCTTGGGTTGTTGGGCCGTCCAGCATATTTCATCCAAAGATCTCCACTGCCCGTCCTAGAAACCAAGCCTGCATAGCATCTTTGGCAGAGTTGCCGGAGCCAGATCTTGTCATAGTGTCTCAAGACAAATCGGACCACTGTAACGAAGCCACACTCCGGCAGCTACCAGCAACCGGGACCAAGACTATCATTCTAGCCGAGCCAAATTCTGCTCGTCTCATCCGCAGCTGGAAACACTTTGACAAGGCCAAAGTGAGAACAATACCGAACTGGGAGGACTCGAGTACGTGCGGGCAGGACCGGGTGGTCAGAACTCCCGTGAAACCCTTAGTGAAGGGCGGACAACCCGGCGAGGTTACTATTGCTTTCCTCAAGCAAGCAAAGGATATATCAGGGCTTCTCCACGCTATTGGCATCACCTACCGCGCGCCTTCACTATCGTCGGGTAGTTCTTCAGAGAACCAGGCACCATCATCATCACCGCCCGTCTCTCCAATCTCTCCGCTCACGCCGATATCTCCGTTCCCACCAACAGCACGCAAGTCGCATATTCACCTCCCCATGTTCTCTTCCAACTCCTCCAGTAATCTAGCATGTGCGGGCGACTTTCCATCTCCACCCACGTCTCCAGGGTTCTTCTCCCTGCGGTCTGTACGCTCGGCGTCCTCCATACCGTTTTCCATATTCTCTACCTCCACAGCAGTAACGAACTTGACTGTTCCCTTCACTCGCCCGCACAGTTCAGCCTCGTTAGGCCCAACTCTCTCAGTCATGTTCGCTCCTCATGGGATCTCATATGCAAGCCTTGACGGCTATGCAAAGTCACATTTGGCAGCTGAATCAGCTCTTCCCCTGACAGCACTGTTGCATTGCTTCGACAGTGTCACCAATCCGTGGTGGCTCGGGGGGAAAGTATTACTAGGAGCTCCTGCAGGAAAAGAAACGGCCAAGCGCTTGCAAGCAAGAGTGTGGATCAGTGCCCATGACGGAGACAAGGAAGTCAAGGGCTTGGCAACGAAATTCCTGGAAACCAAGAAGTGGATGGCGGATGACCTTGGGCGCCAGTTGGCGGAGGATAAGGAGGACGGGGACAGGTCAGCAGCAGCAGTTATAGATGGATCTCGACCTTGGAAAGGAACGACAGTTCTCAACCTCGGAGTAGGCGAGGAGGTTATGCTGGATCATGAAGGCATCGTCAACAGCACGGCTTCATGTTGAGCTGGGCAACACGCTGAAAGGGTAGTCCGGCCAACTACATATTACATGGCAAGAGATACCAACAACCCTCCACGACTTCATCATGTAATATTTGCATCAGATTTTCATTGTTGCTGGAAGGGCCCAACAAGTTACAACATCAGAGAACTACCTGTACTGGGACCACAGACCCAAGCTACTGAACAGGCGATCACTGGATAGACAAGGGAGAGCGGACGGGGTGCCGGCTCTTTCTGTGTTCGCACGTTACGGGTTACATGATTACCTCTGTCGCGGTATTGCGCTTACTGAAATTGACTGGGGATGTCAGATGGAATCGGCTGCCGTGACGAGAGATAACAACAATACCACTCATAATGCATATACGGCAACACGTGCCTGTGTAAATTGTCAAGAAACGAACGGGTATCATTACCTCCTTCCTGTGCCTCATCCTGGAGACATCAAGAGCTGGCGTAGGCTACATTTTCGCGTCGCCCACTATGTCCGCTAATGGACCACTGTATAGCCAGTTCCCAGGGAAACACGACGACGTGGTCCCTGGGGCGTGCCGAACCTCCAACGCTGGGCCTAGTCAGGTCCGGCGCCATGAAACATTCCGCACGAGAAATCCCTTTTCACCCTGACATGAATTGACGAACTACTTAAGCTGCTTCAGAATCTCCGTCAAGAAATCCTCAAAGCTCAAGGTGATGTATCCATCGCGATCGTCATCATACTTCTTGAACACGTCCGTCATCCTCTTCAAACTGATGCAAGCCTGCACAAACAAGTCGAAACTCATCACGCCCTCGTTCCGCTTGTCGTACGTCCGGAACAAGAGGTCCACGAATCGATCACTCAACCTGTATCGGAAGGCAACCAGTGCGTTGGAAAACTCATCAAGCGAGATGTTGCCTGATCGATCGACGTCGAAGCGGTCAAAGAGAGTCCGCCAGGAAGCCAGGAAGGACCAGAGACCGCAGAACTCCTCGAAGCCTATCGTGCCAGAGCGGTCCGAGTCGAACATGCGGATCATCATCCGGACCGTTTGGGGGTCGAATGCGGTCCAGTCACCGTTCACCAGGGCAGCGGAAAGCTCCTTTTCGGAGAGTTGACCTGTACCTGGTAGGGGAGGGGGCGGTTAGTTATGTCTGGAATAAGGAGATCAGTCGGCAAAGATAGGTAACCAACCATCTTTGTCCACAGCGCGGAAGAGCGGCAAGAGAGTCGGGTCCGAGTTACCGTCCGTCGGCGCCGGACTGGGCGGTGGTCTGGAGTTGGGTGCCGGTCGGCTATGGCTTGGATGACCCGTTGGGCGGGGGCCGGTCGCGGTTGGGGGAGGGCTCATGACATTCCTGGGATCAGGTCCCCCTCGTCCACCATAGCTTCCGCTGTGGCTCAAGGGTGGGTTACCCTGGGGAGGGAGTCGGCCGGAGCCATGGCGACTCGGGTCTGAAGGCCTGTGCTGGAGCTCTATGGGCCGTGGAGGAGGGGGCTTGGTCTCGTAGCGGGAGGATGGTTGCGCTTCGTAGCGCGACGTGCTTGGGGCGACGCTGGGTGGTTTGGCGCCACCTTTTTGTTCGGGCTCGGCAAACCGTGGCAGCTCGTCTGGGTTGTATGGTCGATTGTAGGCCATCTTGGGCGAAACGCGCAATGTGGATGGAGCAAGGCTGTCCCTGTTGCGTTGCGGCTGAGGTTGTATAATTGGCAGGAGGGGGAAAGCTCGAGTGAAACCGCTCCCAAGTTTCCGCAGACACGGCGCAATTGTGGATGAGTCCTTGTGGATGTACTGTTCGAAAATGACTCTGAGCCTCGGTGAGCACTGCTTTTCTTGTCGCCAAGTATCCCCAAGAATTGGTTTCGTTGTCGATGTTACATACACGAGGACCCTGAGAGCTGAGGTGGGTTCCGAGATTGAGGGGCAGCGGGGCAGCAATCAGCCAAGCATTGGGGCAGTTGTCTGATAAGGGATCTACCTGTACACACTTGCTACACACCACGCAGGTACGTCGCCGGCTGGAAATAAAAAGGTAGGATCAAGTTAGTTCACTTGTTGCTTGACAACCATAGATTCGGATGTATGGCATTGCTATTTATTTGGGGTCAACTCCTAAGTGATGGGCCAGGTTCAGATGGGATCCGGACAACATATCCATTAATTCATTCACTAGGTAATTCCAGTCACGACACTAAGCCAGCCATCAGGCTTCTTATTCCTCAACCACCTCACGGGTCGTCACCCGTCTTTTATGCTTCATTGCAGAAGACAGATATAATCAGTCGCGAGCCATCCCTTGCGTGTTCGGGAGAAGACCTCGAATTCGGAGATATATAAGCACGAGAAGTATCCAGTCGTGATCCTCCCAAGGCTGGATTTGATCCCAAGTCACCGGTCTCCGGCCTTCTCCCGCTTCTAACGACCAGGCACTTGGAATATCCATACCCCAGCTCCCATTTCGATAGGTCATCACTAGCGGATTATCTTTCCCCGGGAAGGCTTTCTCACTGCATCAAAACTCAGTGGGAGACTTTGCAGCAGCACTTATCTTTCCCCTACCGCACGGAGGGCCTCGAGTTGCTTACGTGCTGGTGTAGCTCTAAAATATTCTTACGTGGGACAAAGTCCCGCGAAATGCCAAACCTCAGGTTTCAGAGCGGGATTGGAGCAAAGGTGGAGAAAAAGTTATAATTTCATGAATTTCGAAATAACGCCCACGCAATATTT
>QVQW01000057.1:0-177699 GCA_003635345.1 Coniochaeta pulveracea | reverse complement strand
CCCCCACCCCCCCCCCCCCCCACCCCCCCCCCCCCCCCCGCCCCCCCCCCCCCCCCCCATCCCCGCCACAACCAACCCCAGAGTCCCAATCCCAACCCACCGGATCCCTCGACCTCCCCTGCTCAACAGCCACCTACCCCGACTGCATCCGGCGCCTCTACAACATCACCACCCCGTTCAACTCCACCCATCCCTCCCCCTCCCGCCTAGGCCTAGCCGGCTTCCTCGAACAATACGTCTCCCGCGACGACGTCCACACCTTCCTCGACACCTACGCGCCCGAACTCCTCAACCTCACCCCACCCTACGACTTCTCTATCTCCCTCCTCAACTCCGGCGCCAACACCGACTCCCTCGACACCGCCGGCTCGGAAGCCAGTCTCGACGTCGAATACGCCATGGCCCTCGGCTATCCCGCCAACATCACGTATTACTCCACCGGCGGCAGGGGGGTGAAGCTCGATCCAGCCGGGAACGAGATCCCGCCCACGGGGTCGGATAATGAGCCGTATCTGGAGTTTCTGCAGGGGATCTTGACCCTCGGGGATGGGGAGATCCCGCATGTGCTTAGTATCAGCTACAGTGACGATGAGCAGTCTGTTCCGAGGGCGTATGCGGAGCGGGTGTGTGATTTGTTCGCGCAGTTGACGGCACGAGGGGTTTCGGTTGTTGTGGCGAGTGGTGATGGAGGGGCGGCGGGGATTCGGCAGAATGTCTGTTTGAGTAATGATGCGGAGCAGAGGAAGAGGTTGCTGGCTACATTTCCGGCGAGTTGTCCTTGGGTTACCGCCGTGGGTGCGACGGAGAATGAGGGCCCGCCGGTCACGGGGGCGGCGTTCAGTAGTGGTGGGTTTAGTGAGTATTTTGCACGGCCGAGCTGGCAGGATGGGGTTGTTGGGCCGTATGTGGAGAGGGTGAATGGGAATGGGAGTGAGATGGCGGGACTGTTCAATGCGGGTGGTAGGGCGATACCGGATGTTAGTGCTGTTGGGGCTGGGTTCGATATCGTGCACACAGGGTATGCGTCCGCTGTGTTGGGGACCAGTGCGAGTACGCCAGTGGTGGCTGCTATGATTGCACTGGTGAACGATAGGAGGCTGAGGCAGGGGAAGCCGAGTGTAGGGTGGCTGAATCCGTTGCTGTATGGGGACGAGTTCAAGGAGGTGCTAGAGGATATCATTGTAGGCGAGTCATATGGTTGTTCGTTTGGGGATGGCACAGTGGTCTCGGGGTGGGAAGCGGGTAAGGGCTATGATGCCGTTACGGGACTGGGTGTCATTGGAGATTTTGGACGATTGTTGGAAAGCTTGGGGTAAGGGCGGGATACATAGTAGACATTTCCTGGTATTCCATCAAGCAACAAAAGAAGTTGTGCTCCATCATGTTTGTGCTTAGGCTAGTTGGGTCACCGGCAAAAAGATACCAAAAATTACATGCGACCCCGCCAGGGCTCGAACCTGGAACCTCTGCCACCGGAAAGCAACGCGCTACCATTGCGCCACGAGGCCGTCAATAGAAAGAACAGGCTTAAGCGGTTCTGAGAACAAAATTAAACACTAACTTGCTGCAGACTTGGCTTTGCTTGCATATCTAGCACTCGTCGATCATCAATGTAGGAGATTATTGGAAAAAGAGGATCTCACATGTTGGACGGCTGTGACGTATTCCATGCTCGACCCGTCAACAGGAAACCGAATGAAGCATAATCTGATCACTCCAGAACTCCAAGCCCCCGGCTTTTCCACTACCCATTGCCCCTACTCCTTCTCAGTCAATAAGCGGACGCTGTTTCATCTTGGTCACATATCAATCGTTCCTTTACCTGATCCGCACAATCATACACATCGTGCCAGCAGCTCCAGATGGCCTGCGCAACCGTGAGTGGGATGCCATCCAGAGACGGGAACTCGCCGCGCTCATAACGCTCGGTTACCTCGCCATCGCGTAGACCCTGGAACGGTCTTTTCCACGCCATGATTTCGTACATGCACGACCCGAGCGCGAACAGCTCCCTCTTCACGGTCGGTCTCTCGTCCACCTCCCGTCCACGACACGGTAGCTCGTACTGAGCCTCTTCGGCCACGGTGGTTGGAAACGACGACTCGCGGCCCCTGATGATGGATCCGCCGAAATCGCCAAACTTGATGCGGTAGCCGTCAAACAGCATGAGGTTCCGGCAGCTGATGTCCGAGTGCCACACACCCTGTGAATGGATGTACGTAAGCCCGTCCACAACATCGCGGCACATCTGTAGTCGCGTCTGCTCCGGGAGTGGTGCTTTTGGAGGCTTTTGTATGAGGTTGCGTACGGTGCCCAGCGGTGCCAGCTCGAGGCGTAACGCGTGGACATCTGGGGAGTGGATCTCGTCGAGGCCGAAGCAGCGTAAGACGCGGTCATGGTGGCCAATGTGTTTGTAAATAGCAAACTCCCGTGCCAAATCTTCCTCACAACTTTCCGGATAGGACGACTGTCGCCTTCCATTGACCCAGATCTGGTGACTCTTATGTACGGTGGCCTCGTCGACATACGAGACAAAACACGAACCGCCCATGCCCAGAATGGCGCCAAATCCACCTGGCATATCAGGGAACATAAAAGTCACCATGGCTGCGGACGGGACAAGTGTTGCCGTAAGACATTGAACTGGCTGGTTAGACTGAGTTAACGGGGAAAAAGACATGGGTCCATTCGACTTACGCCTGGATAACCCCTCCTTTGTCCTACCAGCCCGCGCAACAATCCAAGCCGCCGCACAAATCTTGCATGAGGGACCCCATACATGAGGTGGTTGATGCCAGTTAGAATCGTACGATTGATGGTCTTTCGAAAACGCAAACTTCAACAGACCAGGACGTGCCGTGGTCAGGGCTTCACGCGCCAGGTTCAAGACGTTCCCCTCATCTGCGCAACGGGTGGGTAGAGAGATAAACCATGTGTATAGTTCCTGTCAGACACAGCGGAAGCGAATATAACTGATGGCTATGATCAGAACACAAACTTAGAACGTTTGCTATTATAGGTAACACATATTTCTAACAGTCAGTGAGCACCTAGGTATTATCATCCCCCTAGTCCAATGTCTATCTAATAACAGAAAGTGAATCACAACCGCCCACCCCGGGTGGTTCAAAAACCTCTAAAGTCTATATGGGTATCGTGCACAACCATGCTTATACTCTCGCCAATTATCGGTCTCATGCAGGAGAACAATGTCCTTACTTGGACCTCTTAAACTTATGAATAGGCAACCTCCACCTCCTGACACGAAAGACGTAGTACGTCAGGATGGCCATGAAGATATTGAAGGCGATGTAGACCCACATCAGGCCAAAGTTTCGCCAGCGGTCGGTCCAGTAGATCTGCGAGGTGGCCAGGAACTGGTCGGCCACCGAGAGCTGGCAGTAGCGGCAGGCCGACGTGGCCTCGGGGTTCTGGAGCTGACCGGGCGCGAGCTTCAGGTAGGGCGAGAGGTACTGCGCGCAGGTGTAGCCGGGCGGCGGGTCGAAGACGGAGGTCTCGCTTGCGGAGCAGGTGATGAGGCGGCCGTGCAGCTGGGTGGAGACGACGCCGGAGATCCAGTAGGTGAAGGGCGAGACGCGATACATGAAGATCCAGAAGCCGGGGAGGGCCGTGGGGGTCTGCAGGACGCCGCAGAAGACCAGGCTCATCATGAGGAGCAGCGTGACGACGCCGCCGGCGGTCTGGGCGTCAGGCAGCGACGCGATGCACATATGGGCAAAGGAGCTGGCGTAGACGAAGAGCTGGATGCAGAAGAGCAGGGCGAGGCCTTGACGCTGCGAGTCGAGGATGCCGAAGATGGGGTAGTAGAAGCAGGCATAGGTGACGATGCCCGTGAGGACCTGCCAGGGGATCTCGACGAAGATATTGGCCATCATGAAGGCCTTCCAAGAGTACATCTTGCCGGGCCTCTCACGGACCTCATATAGAGAGCGCTGGGTCACGAACAAGGGTTGAATCTACCGGGGGGTTTGAGTTAGTTATGGTTGACGGATAGGAGAGAAGAGAGGAAAGCATGGGGAAAAGGGCGTACCTGTTCCACGATAATGGTGAAGAGGATAACCAGCTGGAAGATGGAGAAGATCATGTTCTGCATGCCGGCCAGCGTCCCCTTGGGTTGGAAGAACGAGAAGCCGATGAACAGGCCTGCGACAATACCAAGCAGGAGCTTGGCATAGATATAAGAGGGCATCCTCCAGTACTGCTGGAAGATTCGATGGGTGACGAGCCTTAGCTGCGTCGAAAAGGGCATGGCGAACTCGCTGTTCGAGTCCGGCTCCTCTGCCGCGGCGCTGCTCTCGTGGCTCTTCTCCCTGTGGATCCGCTCGATGTCGGCCTGGACGGCCTCCTGCTCGGGGCTGCTCTGCCAGGCAGTGTGCCAGTCACGACCCTGGGAGTCTACCGACTTGTTCACTACCTCCAGCATATATTCGGCCGGGTTCTCCTGGTGTCCGCACTTTCTCGCTCCCCGTTTCTCGAAGTAGTCCAGCAAAGTGCGCGAGTCGTGCCCGATCTCACCGAAATACACCGTCTTACCTCCGGCGGCCAGGAAGAGGAGTCGGTCGAACGATTCGAAGAGAATAGCGCTGGGCTGATGGATCGTGCATAGGATGGCTTGACCGGCGTCGGCGAGCTTCCGCAGGAAGTTGCAGATGGCCCAGGAGCTTTGCGAATCCAGGCCGCTCGTGGGCTCGTCGAGAAACAGAAGAAGCTTCGGTTTGGCCGCTAATTCGACGCCGATGGTGAGGAGTTTCCGCTGCTCCACGTTCAACCCTTCTCCCGGGACACCAACGACGGCGTCGGCGAAGTCCTCCATATTCAGCATATGGATGACCTCCTCCACAAACCGGTATTTCTCCTCTTTACTAACGGTCCTCGGCTGTCGTAATATGGCGCTGAAGCGTAGACTCTCCCGGACTGTAGCCGTCTCCAGGTGCAGGTCTGTAATACAGTTAGTGATGTCCTAGGTACCCATGGCACAGAACTTACCTTGCTGCTGGACGTAGCCAGTGTTGCGCTGAAAGTTCACACCACGTGGCTTTCCATTGACGAGCATTTCGCCGGTGATGACCCCTATGGTGGTCCGCTCGGCTAGCACGTCGAGGAGTGTCGTCTTGCCTGCACCGCTGACGCCCATCAGCGCCGTCAGTGTGCCCGGCTTTACCCAGCCAGACACGTTGTCCAGAAGCCTACGCGGCTGCCCCTTGATGTCGATATCGTAGTCAACATCCTTCCAGGTGAAGATGTCCTTCTGCGGCGGGATCCCGTGTACAGAGGTTTTGGAAGCCGGCTCTTCTGTCTCTAGTTTGGATTTAGACACCTTCTCCTCGTCAGCCGAGGCCTTTTTGGCGTCTCTCAGGTGCGCCGGGACATGTCCTTCCTGATAGACCAGCATCTCCCCGGTGCTCGATGGCACTGACTTGATCTCGGTGGCAGCAAAGTACGTGGCCATGAAGAAGACGAGGAAGGCAAGCATAATCCCAAAGTTACGCCACACGTGGGAGTAGGAATACCTGAAATTCTGGGCGATATATGCGTCGCCACTGACTGTGTCGCGGCCCGCGACGGCACCAACAGCACCACAGATCCAATAGTCGCGGATGGGAGGCGAGTAGGCGGGGATGACGACTGAGCAGGCAAACTCGCGGCCGTGAAACTCGTTCGCGACCAGAGCCTCGAAGGCGTAGAAGAGCGGACTGATCCACCTGATCCAGCTAAACCATGGGTGCATTTCGGGAACGGCTATAACGAATCCGGTGTAGACGATGAGTGCCAAGATAGTGACGCCGGCCAGCGACATGGCCTGGGATATAGTTCTCGTCATGGCCGCCATTGTCCGGAAGATGGCGGCCATGGTGAAGGTGGCCGTGAAGGAGATGAGAAAGTAGATGAAGAACTGAGCCGGCTCGCGACGTAGTCCGGCCATGAAGTAGATCGTCGTGTTGAACATGCATGCAGTGATGAACTTGATCGGTACATCCGCAATGATGCCCGCCACGGCCTCGGTCCATGGGTGGTAGAAAGCGTATGAGGCATGCTTCTCGACAATGGGTCGCTGCGCATATAAATTGTTGATTTCGGTGATGGTGATCAGGGCATTGAGCAAGACGGCCATAAAGAGTGCTGAAGCCTTGGCGAAGAAGCCAGCGGTTGCATCGGGTGTGCCGTAGACGGTGGAGCCAATGATCAGAGCAAGAACAACGCAGGTCACCGTGGTTGTGACTGTCGGAATGGGATAGTTCCAGATCCTGTGGTACGCCCGGCGCGTGTTGTATGCGATTTGCATGCCGATGCTGATCATGTATGGCGACTTCGGCAGCACCCGCTTTGCCTGCTTGAAGTTCTTGTTCTGTCGAAGCTCGGCAACAGCCGGTCCGTGAGGATCCACGGGATACTGCTCTTGGTACCTCTGAATGTCTTCCTGGAGGGCCCTGTACTCGGGGGAGTGTCGCCAGTACGCCTCGAACTCTTCGGCGGTTCGGGGCACCTTATCCTCCATGCCAGGTCGCGCCTTGCGCTCGATAGGATTAGTCACGGAAGTGAGGAAATCGCCTGTTGTCTGACGTTTGGGGCAGAGCCAGCCCTGCCTCTCGAAAAATGCCTTGGCTGCCGTGGCCGGCCCGAAGAATATCTGGCGACCTTCATAGAGAACGGTAGCCTTGTCGAAGAGCTCGTAGATCGACTCACTAGCCTGATAGATGGCAACGGCGTGAGCCATGTTGGCCAAATCGGCTGCGAGTCGGAGGGTCCGAGTGAACTGGAAAGCAGTTGCAGAATCAAGGCCTCTCGTGCTGTGGACAGAGTACGTTAGTGGGAGGATTGACACCACGTAGAAGCCGAGAGACGACGGGTCATCCTTAGACTCACCTGTTATCCCATGCACAGAGCGGGCTGCCTGCCACCATCATCTCGGCAATACTGACACGCTTTCTCTCGCCTCCTGACACGCCGCGGATGAACTCGTTGCCGACCCTGGTGTTGTACGTGTGCCTGAGACCGCACACCGCCATGACTACCTGAGCCACGTACCTCGCGGCGTCACCGCGGTGCATGTTATGGAAGCGATGTAGAGGCATGCGGGCAGAGGCCGCAAACTCGAGGGTTTGGCCAACCGTCAGCTCGGGGAAATGCTTGTCAACCTGAACTCGCTTAGTATGGGAAAACAGGACTTGGGGGCGCGGAGTCGGCGAACTTCTTGGTTGTAGATGACCTCCCCCTTGAACTCCTTGATCATCTGATGCTGGGGGATGCCATTATAATGGATCGTCGAATCTCGGTCCACGTGCAATCCATGCAACTCTCCACTTATGGTCTTCAGAAGGGAGCTGCATCCTGAACCTGGCCGCCCAAGCACGACGAGGAGCTCACCTCCCTGCAGGATACCGTCGAAGTTCCGCAAAATCTTCCTGTGAGGGGGCTTTTTCCTGAAGCCCAGGATCTCACCGACACGCAGCGGCGCCTTCAAAAAGGACACAACCGTCTGCTGCACCTGCAGGTCCGGGGTGCTTCCGGAGACATTCAGGTTCTGGTAGACCACGCCAGCACGGATGGGCGTGGTGCCTTTGCCCCTCAGGTCCTGGATGAAGTTCTGCAGCCATTTGGAGAGGTCGAAGTGGCTGCTCTGCGGCTGCAGCGCGAGATCCTCGGGGCCCGTCACCTCATCAATTCCACCAGCACGCCCATCTGCAAGGGCGTTCGCAATGCGTCTAAGCTCTGACCGGTCGCTTTCCTCGATAATGGTGTTAGTACGAGTCCGGGTCAAGTCAGACTGAGCACTGGTCGCCGAGCCTGAGTCGGCATCCGCGTCAGGCACGCTGCTGCGTTCAATTGGGCGTTCCGTTGTCCTAACATCATCGTCGGCGGAAGAGGCTTCCACACCGCACTCGGCCGTGTGCGAAGGGTTTTGATGGCCTACGGAGGGTTCTTCAGACTCCCAAGTAGCCATGATTGTCGTATGCACACATATTGTCGCGCTTCCGGCAGGAGAAGGAAGCAAGAGAGATACATTGCGCGAACAGGGAGCACGTGTTTAGTGTGTATTTGACTGCGCCAAGGGTGGTCAGCCCACTGGCATGCTCAGATCATCTTCACATGTTCTAGATTGCTAACAATCAGATCAGTCATGCTTCGCTTTCGGTACTAGTCGCAAGAGTCGCTGCCGGACTTACCCCGAGCAGTTGCTGCTGCTCGGAAGCCCGGAGCGGGTCCAGCAAAACACAAGCCTCGGAAGAATTCCGGTACCACGCTTTAGTATCAGGCAATCAGTCCGCGGTACTGTTTTCGCAACCTCGGCACGTGCTTGGGGCGCACCCAGTCATTCTTGACAGTTGCTTTAAAAAGATATTATCGCGCTTATCACAGGTGAAACGATCGTCGTGATTGCCCATGCCAGATTTTGACAGTTTCGTTTTGTTCCCGTATCCACTGGATTTTAGGGGCAGGCTCTACACCGCTCAAAACTCAACTTTTCCCCAACATCTTGGGCTCTGCGCCCACTACAGGACTCGCAAGAAAAAATGCCGTAGGGGAAAGTTCAGGAGGTAGCAAACAGTTTCCTTGGTTGGGCAACCGTACCTTATGCAATCTGAATCGGAAAAGCCTGGTAACAATGGAACGGTTTCAGGTAGGCTAATTATGATTGGTCGGCTGAGAAGAGGCTCTTGCTCTTGCTCCGGCTCCTACTCCGGCTCCGACTTTTACTCCGCTCCCGCTCCGGTTCCTACTCTGCTCCTGCTCCTGCTCCGGCTTCTACTCCGCCTCCTATCCCGGTTCCTGCTCCGTCTCATTTTCCCCATTTCTCTAGCTTGAGGCGCTCAGACCAGATACAATCCCTGGAACCTTAACATGGCCGGTCCATATTCAGTCGAGTGATATGGTCCGGGCATAAGTACCTGTAGTGCGTTTCCAAGATTTCGTCGTGTAAGGTCTGAGTCCTGGATTCGCCCTTTCGAGCTGTCACCAGGTTGACTAGCCTACCTCGAACCCTAGTATCGCCAGCCCAATTCTTGTCCCAACGCAAAACGAAAGATCCGTTAGAAGATCACCTCGCGGAGATGAAACTCTGACTCTAGAATTAACTAAGTGATGGCAGGCGCAGGTGGTACCCAGCCACATGGCCACTACACACAGTCAACCCTAACCCTGCCGCTTAGCATTAGCCTGAGTTACCTGGTAACACCTAGATCTAGCACCCACGCTCCTGCCTAGACTGACAACCATTTTCCCTAAGAATACTCGCGCGTTCCACAGGCAACCGTTCTCACCTCCAACAACAGTTTATTGCCCCCTCAACACAATCTATGTCTCTTCGCCATCCTTGCGCGCCCCGCTGATATTGTATGTTCACTATGTTGCGACCTACACTTGATAAATACGCCAATGAGGGAGAATAGCTCTCAGCCTGTCTTCCGATGGGTGTCTTCCCGACACACTTCATGAGCACTGTTGTGCTGGAGTGATGGATTTCTCCTCCTTTTCTGCACTCAGCCCCTCCGCGCCACGTTCAAGCCGCCGCCAAAGCCGCATAAGTGATCGGGCGTGCATGAAGTTGGATGATACCAGCCAACAGCCGCTCATCGCGTGTCAAGCCACAACGTTACACCACATTTGGGTGCTGACACTGCCTCCCGGTCATTAGGCAGCCTAACCACAGCCCTACACAGATGTCCAGTCAGTCCAGAGGATTCGTCCGGCTCGGCCTCAAGTCGGTCAAAACCTGAACTTCGCCGCTCACGACGGGAGATTCGTCGACAGTTCTTGGTGGATATTTGCTGACACTCTGGAACCAAGTTTACGAGGATTGCGACAATTTATGCACTGATACGTTCGGACCTTTTGCCAGCCGAAAACACCTTGGCTCCCTGACCTGAGGTTATTCCCTCAAGATGCTGTGCGAGAAATGCAAATGCATAGACTTTCGTTCACTCATTATTGCCTGCCTCCAACGATACCGAGACCAACAAGTGGTTGACGGTGACGGTGGATTATATCGCCTTAACCGTACTAGGACCATTACCACGCGTAATGACTTATGGACGAGACACTATGAAAATCTCCATGATCCCACAGACTATGGCGGAAGCTGCAATCTTTGCGGAGTCATACTGGAAGCTGTTAAGCGTGGATCATACCGTACTTTAGTACGTGCTACCTCAGACGGCCCAGCAAAGGCGTTGTCGATCGTCCTTTGTCCATCCCAGAACTGTATTGAGGTGTTAAGCATTTCGAGGTTCGGGCTCCTCTACCATGACTCTCTCAATATGCATATGGATTCGCATGAAGGTGAGTTATGTTCTTGCTGACAAGATGAGCTGGGGTCTGACTGTCTCCAAGTGAAAAAGCTGTACAGGTCGTGTGGGGTCGAACAGGTCGATCACCCACCACTCCTTAGGAAGATCGGAAAGGATACCCTTTCTGATGCGGCTGTATCACTGGCTTTCAGCTGGTTGAAGACCTGTGTGAATGGACATAAAGCTTGCAGTTCGCTGTTCGCTGCCTGCATCTTGGAATCCGCCAAAACGACTGATCCATGTTGGCGATGGCAGCCAAAACCCGCGTCTGGTAGAGTCAGTGGACATGTCCGCTTTCTCTCGAGACATTCAGTGGGTGGCTCTCAGCTACTGTTGGGGGAAGAATGTGAGGCATTCCATGGAACTCACCAAGGAGACAATAAACACGTTGAAGGAGGGACTGGTCCCCCTACAAATGTTCGACCCAACGATTCGAGACGCAATGTATATCACTAGAGCTTTGGGAATACCGTACATCTGGATCGACGCGCTGTGTATTGTTCAGGACTTCATAGGAAAGGACTCGGAATGGAACAAAGAAGCCTCCAGGATGAACGAGATTTATGGCGGAGCCACACTCACTCTTGTCGCTGCCGACGCACGATCCGTTATGGATGGCTTCTTGACAGACCGACAGTACCCCCAGCACATCGCTATGTCGTATATAGACACAGGTGGGGAGGCTGTCGACACCAATTTTTCAGCGCGAGTGTCTCCCGCAAATGGGACCAGGCCGAAGACGTCATCAAAGGACCCTGGAGCAGCCGTGGATGGACGATGCAGGAAGGTCTACTCTCCCGCCGGCTGCTTTATTACACATCCTCGCAGATGATCTGGAGATGCTGCGAAAAAGAGATCTTCGAATCTGGCTCCGCGAAAGCTATTGCCGTTACAAGATTAAGCGCAGACGAAGACAAGTTCCATTTATGGCTTTCGCCGACATTACTCAAATTCAAGGAATTTTCCGGCTTTTGGTCGACCCAACGGGATAATACCTCACTATCGAACCCACAAGCATTTGTTTTTTGGTATCAAATCATCAAGGAATATTCTCCGAGGAGCTTCACCAACCAGGGTGATCGTCTTGTTGCCCTTTCTGGAGTGGCAAAAGTTTACGGTGAAATCATCAGATGCAACGAGTATGTCGTTGGTTTGTGGAAACCTGATCTGATACGGGGACTGCTGTGGTACAATCAACGTGCAAGGCTCATTCCGCAGCATCCAACACAAGACTTGCTAGTTGCTAAGCAGGCCTTCCCCTCTTGGGGTTGGGCGAGTGCTGGATCCGCACATATTGGATTTGAGAGGATCTTCGACGAACTCGAAAAGTCCAAGCTCATAGCCCGAGTTGACGACGTACTTGTCGATCTGGTGGACCAGTCCCAGCCATTTGGTGCCGTGAAACGCGCTAGCATCACCTTGAACGGCCCTGTACGGAGACTACCCAGACTCTATAATAAGCACTGGGAAAACGCAGACATGCCGATGTCCGAACTGGAACGGCACATCTCCAAGATCGTCGAGCAGGAGAGTCGGAGCGGCGTGGACCCCAGGTACTCCTCGCCTCCTCCAGGAGGTCATTTTGCCATTGTTCAGATGGCTGAAGGCCATGAAGAGCTTGATCTGCTTGTCTTGGAGTCGACGGGTAAAGTTTCAGGCAAGACTGATGAATATCGCCGCACCGGCCTGATCTCGCTGCGTTCTTATGGTGATGGGTCGTGGTTTTTTGATACTAAAGGACTGGTCGTGCAGGAGCTGAGAAGAGAGCACTGGGGGTTGGAGTCCTTGACTATTGTCTGATCTGGCATTAGAGGTTTTGAAGTCTTCCAGCATGGGTCGCTTACTTCTGCTTACTAGGTTAGGCCCAAGACTTTACTCGACTGTAGCCACGGCCAAATATGTTGCAAGTTGGGGTGTGAAAACCAGAGTCTTCAGTGCCTCGAGACTTGGTTCTACAAAGATCTGTGTCTGGACACCCCTCATGAAGATTCAGAGATCGACCTATGTAGGTGTTGCCGAAAAAGAATGTCTCGCTTTGCCCCTGGACTCGACACGGAAGACAAATTTCGGTACCAGAGACCTTGCTCTTCTCATGGTGCAAGCCATTGGCAAAGGTCTGAAAAGCCGGTGTATGGTCATAGACACCGCGACGAACTTGGGTTAGAGACACGAGACCCTGACCACTCTAGGTCACGCAGAGAACACAAATGTGTGCAGATTATGAAAGTGCAATCCAGTGTCCAGGCCGGATTCTGCCAGCCGGATGGCAGTTTCGTCGACTAGCACCAGAAACGTGGTTGCTGCTTGCTGGACATGACTGCTCAGGGCTAGAGGTAGGCCAACTTCCCTCATCTAGGTCAGTTGATTGGCGCAACTCGACCGCTTGTTCAAAGTTGCATGGTCCGTTGGTTTGTCCCCAAATAGAGTGAGCGAAGCAAACATTTTGCTGAACCCCTGGCTAATTGAGTCGACTAAGACGTGCCAGGACAGAAACCATCACAGGACTACCCATTCCTAGCCAGCTTCAATCCCTCCTCAGGGCGAACTGAAACCAACAAAGAATTTCTCAACGGCCCGCATGTTGTCAAGTGTGGTGGTCAATCTTGGCGTCGAATCAACTTTCCAGAACGACTTCGTTGTGTAGCCCATCAAGAGCTTACGTGCATGGAGTTGTGTAACACAACTGGGCCTTTCTACAAGGTTTGCTAGGTCGAGTCTGCATTTGAGGCGCGGTTGCAGCTACGTCCTCATTGAAATGCAGCCTGCTGATGGTGGCACTGCATCCAGAACACTAGTGCCCTGCCGCAGCCCGGTTTGGCGCGTGGTAAGCGTGTTCAATGACAATTTCATGCCTGAGTATAGCCAAGCATTTCAGGACGATGTTTGCTTGATATGCCAACAGCTCGCTGCAGCCACATCCATTAACGATTAGCAAGGCGGTTCAAATCAGCTGCCACATGGTTCGCTTCGACATGCCATGACGGGAAGTAACGGTCAGATCTGCGACCTTGCTCGGCTGAGGAATCATCACTGATGGAGGGTACTGAAGACTTGGGGGCGGACTACTGATCCTCCAGGGTGCCTGACTCATTATGCGCCCGACCTCACCCTATTTGTGCACCATCTCAGTTAAGGACATGTCAACTCCTGCATTCCTCGCAGTTCATCTCGACAAGGACCAACTGCTTCGCGGAGACACATAGTTGCTTACATTACGTTTGTCTCACCCATTGCAATAGATGAACCAACCACCAACACACAGTAATATCAGACTGGTCTGCTGGACGCTAACATTGGCCAGTAGCTGGTCAGACGAGTTACCACGCCGCAAGAGACCATCCAGCAGCCTTACTAGATGCAGCGACGTGCCCAAGACACCACAGCACATCCGTGGTAGACTCCTCTCCACCAACTTACCAGCAGACGATACCCTCCCTGAAGCACCTTTGTCTGGGGCAACCATGTCCTCTGTTTCGCCTCCCGGCTTTGCGTAACGCCGGTACGAACACCATCTGCCTACACAAAGGAGCCCTAAGAGTTCCCATCCCTCGTTGGCGTGAACTGTTTCAACCTCGCCAACGTTGGCGGGAGTGGCCAACTGGGGCAAGACACCCAACCTGTGACAGGTTCTGTGCTCTCTATATTAGCCTATCTGTCATCACCTGGGTCCAAGATGGACGCTTTTGTACGGCATGACCACCGTGCTTTCCACATGGCTGGCATGACGGATTCCGAGATCCTCTCCCTCGTGGTTCTGGAAAGGACGGGTGGCTGCCTCTCCCTGCTTGCCGTGTGTCTCATCTTCGTCGCATACGCCTATTTCCCGAAGTTACGGACTGTCCCAAATACCTTCATTGTCTTTGCATCGGTTGCCAACGCCGGCGCCAGTATTGGGACTATCATCGCCTATGATGGCTTGTTCAAGGGCACTGAAAGTGCGTTATGTCAGGCACAAGGGTTCATGTTCGAGATGTAAGTCTCACTCCACCACTGAAAAGAGGATATCCCTGACAGATAATAGGTTCATACAGTCCGACCCCTGGTGGTCACTCGCCATGGCCATCAACTGCGTGAAGATCTTCTTCTTCAATGGCAACTCACAGTCGATCAAGAAATGGGGCTGGCTGTACTGCCTCATCTGCTACGGGGGACCATGCATCATCGCCTTCTCCGTCCTGTCACTCAAGGACCCAGACAAGACCAAGGTCTATGGAAACGCCGGCCTCTGGTGCTGGATCACGAATGACTGGAACCGATACCGCATCTACACCTACTACATGCTGATCTGGTTCTGTATCGTCTCCAGCATGATCATCTACATCGCCATAGGGGTCTACGTCTTCCGTGCCCGCAACCGTCTTCAGCAGTTCAACCACTGTATCTTCGGCCTGAAGCACACTAGCAACGGGTCAACAGTGACGGGTGGTCAATCGTCTCAGTCCGGCGAAAGCAAAGACATCCAGGGCTCGGTCAGCATCGTCACCGAAGTCTCTATTACGCACAGCACCACCAAATCCACCTTCGAACCAATCTACCGCCCCATCACCAGACTCGACAGAGCCTTCACCCGTTCGCACCGCAACTCCAATCCCTGGTCTGTCCTGCCGCAGAACCACCACCGCGCTTCCCCCTCGCACGCAACAACCCGCACAGTCGTAACCTCCCTCCCAACCCGCCCCTCCACATCCACAGGCACCTCCTCCAACCCCCGCCAACAACACCACTTACTCGACAGATTCAGAGTCCTAGACCCGGTAAAACGCGCCTACCTCCGCACATCCTTCCTCTTCGCCCTTTCGGTGCTGGTGACCTGGATACCCAGCAGCATCAACCGGATCCACGGCCTGATCTACAATGACTCGCCGTATGCGTACAACGTGGGCACGGCGACGGTGTTGCCGTTGCAGGGGGTGTGGAATGCAGTTATTTTCTTTGTTACTAGTTGGAAGGTGTTGAGGGAGTGTGTGGATGACTGGAGGAGGAAGAGGGGGGTGGTGAGGTTGGTTGAGGTGGGGAGGGGGGAGAGGAAGGGTGGGGAGGACGGGTTGGGGATGGGGGAGTTTGGGGAGGTGGTTGGGCTGTGGGCTAGGGATGGAGAGGGTGTGAGGAGGAGTGAAGGAGAGGAGAGGGCGAAGAGTGAAGGTGAGCAGAGTGGAATGACGAGAAGCGGTGGTGCGGATGTAGAAAGTTGGGACTCTGCGGGTTTCGGACGTGAAAGAGAGGGGAGTGACGTTGAACTCAGAGTAGGAGATAGGCAAGGAAGAAGTATGTGACCACTTCGTAGCGATGTGTGTAGCCAGCTATAATGTTATATTAATATGTGATTTACTAATCCTTTAGCCCATCTTTACATCTAGTCGACGTGTTTACACGCCCCAAGAGCCACTCGACGGAACTACAGATATAGCAAACTCTCAACAAGACCCCCTTAAAGCTCCACAAACTCACGTCTAAGCAGGTCATCCTTCTCCACATCACCCAAATATTTGACAACCTTATTCGTCATCGTCTCCAGATCAAACCCGAAGAATTTATACGCCGCCTTCCCCGGCAAACTGTGTCCGAACCTCGTGACACATATAGCAGCATCAGCGTATCGCTCCCATCCGTTTGGCGCGTAGGGCTCGATGACCACAGCCGGGATTCCTTCATGTCGTCTGAGGATCTCCCTCTTGTAGCTTCTCTCTTGGCGTTCAAACAGCCTCCAGCAGGGAAAGCTGACCACTCTCGCCTTGATCCCCTTGCCCTTGAGCTCCTGGGCTACATTCACCGCGAAGCTCAGTTCCGCCCCGACGCCGATGAGTGTAATTTGTGCATCTTGGACCTCTTCCAACACATAAGCTCCCTTCAGAACCCCTTCCCTCTTCGTGGTCTTGAGTTGTGGGAGCGTGTGGCGCGATGTCGACACAATGGTTGGAGCCTCTCTCTCCTGAATAGCAGCCGTCCACGCGCCCGCAGTCTCCTCCGAATCACCCGGCCGGATATACAGCAAGTTTGGCATAGCCCGGTACAAGGTGGCGAGTTCGATCGGCTGATGAGTCGGTCCGTCCTCGCCCATGCCGATGCTGTCGTGGGTGGCATGGTGGATACACTGGAGACGCTGCAGGGCACCCATGCGCACAGCTGGCGCGGCGTAGAGATAAAACATGAAGAAGGACGAGGTCACCGGGATAATGGTGCCTGGGTTGAAGGCGGCGAGGCCATTGGATATGGCGGCCATGGCATGCTCGCGTACGCCGTAGTGGATGTAGCGGCCGTTGTAGGCGCCACGGGGGCCGCTTGTGGGTTTCAACGATGGCTATATTATCGAGATGCGTTAGTTATGCAGCTTTAGATTTTGAAGCGGGTACAATGTCAAGGGGGGAGCCATGGGTTCAAGAACGTACATGCTGAAAGTCGACTTTGCCCGGCCAGATCATGTTGACGGAAGGGGACAGATCAGCAGTGCCCACGACAAAGGACTTGATCTCCGCCGCGATAGGATTGAAGACCAGACCGGACGATGCTCTTGTGGCAGTCAGCTTATCCGGGAAGCTGCTGGGGATGAGCTCGCGCCAGTTGAAAGGCAGCTCTCCTCGGATCCGGCTCCGGAATTCAGCGGCGAGCTCAGGATGTTCTGCGGCGTACCGCTCAACGACTCCTTCCCACCCGCTGACAAATGCCTGCCCTCGCTCAGGAATGTCTTTGAAGAAATCCCGTACTTCGTCTCCGATGACGAAGCTGTGCTCGGGGTCGAAACCATATGCTCTCTTCATGTTCTTCACATCTTCCGCGCCAAACGCCGCTCCGTGAGCGACGGCACTGCCCGCCACCTTGCTGCCCAAACCGATGACAGTCCTGATGTTGATGAACGTCGGCTTCTCCCGTGATGCCCTCGCCTTCTTCAACGCTTTGACGATCCCGGAGATATCAAAGCAGCCATCCTCGATATCAATCACATCCCACCCGCACGCCCGCATCTTGGCGTTGATATCCTCCGTGTTGGTCATGTCCACGCTGCCATCGCAAGTGATTTGGTTGTTGTCGTACATGATGGTCAGGTTGTTCAACTTCCAGTGACCTGCCAGGGAAATGGCTTCCAAGGCCACGCCTTCTTGCAAACATGCGTCGCCGATCATGCACCACGTGTGGTTGTTGACAACTTCGTATCCGGGCCGGTTATACTCTGCCCCAAGGTGCTTTGTGGCCATGGCAAGCCCGACCGCATTGGCTACACCCTGGCCTAGTGGTCCGGTTGTGACTTCTATTCCCTCGTGCTCGATCTCGGGATGTCCTGGACATAGAGCATCCGGTCGTGAGGAGTGATAGGATTTGAGCTGGTCAAGTGTCATGGCTCTGTAGCCGGTGAGGTGGAGGAATGTGTACTGAAAGAGGCAGGTGTGGCCTACGCAGGTGTACGTTAGCATAACAGCGTTTTGCCTGTCTGACTTTGGTGTTAACCATACCGTTGGAGAGAACGAAACGATCCCGGTTAAAGTAAGAAGGCGAATGAGGCGCATACCGCATCACATATCTCCAGAGCGCGATGCCTATGGCAGCCATGCCAATGGCTCCTCTACAACATATGCGTCAGCGACTCTCCAGTAACTTCGGATGTGCAGCAAGGAAGCAGAATTCCTGCACATCAGGGGGTCGACAATGAACGTACCCTGGATGTCCGCCATTGTATTGTTGGCAGAGGTCGGCTATAAGAAGACGGAATGTCTTGAGGACAAGTGCATGCTTCTCCGAGAGATGATTGACTGCGTCTGACTCGATGTTTTCTTCCTCCTGTATCTTCTCTACCACTGCTTTGCCATAGTGTGTTGTGCCATCGCAGGAGGATGTCGTCTCCGACGGTGACAGCAGACCAGGGCTCATTGTGAGAATGACAAGAACTTTCGACGTGCACCTAGAAGATCGAAAACATAAAAGCAGTAATTGGACTGCCGAAGTACGTCTTGTAGGCACAGTAGGTTAGCAGCTTATAGAATCTGGACGATCCGAGGGTGAAGATGATGTGTTGTCTGAAGGGACCCCACAACAACGACTTACACGGATATGGAAGGCCCAGAAGGGAAATGTTAGCCATACGCTAGCCCGAAGACAGCATTCCCCATGCTGATCAATCCAGAATGGTAGTCTTAAGCACGGCACGGAAGTAGAGATGAGAGCCACTGCTGACATGTGCTACCTTGGGTACCTGACTGACGACTCTGCGTTTGGTCCTCTTCACACTTTTTTGTCCTTGTCAAGTCAGTTCCACGCGAGTAAAGTTGAGAAGACCTCCTTACCGTCAAATAATTATCCTGTCCAGTTTTCAACCGTCGAAGTCTGTCTTGTCTCGGCTGTCGATCACTTCATCATGTCACCCGCGCTCGTCACCGACAGTTCACCCGCCAACGGCGTCCACAAATCAGCGACTTCCAACGGCACCATCGCGACGCCGCTATGCAACCCTTCATTACAAGTCACGGCAGACCACCGCTTGAAACAGGTCGAGGCACCCGTGTATGCGCCGCAAGGAGGGGAGGTACTTCTACACATCAAGGCAACCGGAGTGTGCGGGTGAGTCTTTCCCTTGACTTTTATGAGATGCTGGGTTAGAAGGAAACCACGAGAGGCTCATATTGTTCCAAAACAGGTCAGATATTCATTTCTGGAAGACCGGGCGCATAGGCTCCCTGGTGGTGGAAGGCGACTGTATCCTCGGGCATGAAGCGGCGGGGGTCGTCCTACAATGTGGCCCAGGAGTCACGGATCTAAAGCCAGGTATGTGTCAACAAGCCAAACTGCGGAAGGTAGTGGTCAAACCGCTGAACGTGAAGATAGGCGATAGAGTGGCGGTTGAGCCGGGCGTGCCATGTGGTAACTGCTTCCTATGCTTGGAGGGCCGGTATAACCTCTGCGAGGACGTGCAGTTCGCCGGTGTCTATCCGTACCACGGCACGCTGCAGAGATACAAAGTCCACCCGGCGAAGTGGCTGCACAAGTACGTTTTCCTCCAAGATCCTTGAAAACCATGAGACGCTGTGTTAGTGCCGGCTAACCAGAACTCTAGACTTCCGGACAACGTGAGCTATGCCGAAGGCGCCCTCCTCGAGCCTCTCAGTGTGGTGCTGCACGGCATCAAGACCGCCGGCCTCAGCCTCGGCCAAGGCGCTGTAATCTGTGGAGCCGGACCCATCGGACTGATTGCCTTGGCTGCTGCCAGAGCCTCTGGAGCCCATCCCCTCGTCATCACGGATCTCGAACCGCGGCGCCTTGGGTTCGCACGCAGCTTTGTGCCCTCGTGCATAACCTACCAAGTCGATCGCGCCCTGGACGCAGAGGGCAACGCACAAGCGATCCGAAAGCTATTTGGAAATGACGAGTACTCCTGCCCACGAACAATCCTGGAATGCACGGGTGTTGAGAGCAGCATCTGCACGGCGGCATATACGGTTCGAAGAGGCGGCACGGTCATGGTGATTGGCGTGGGGCGGCCGGTCATGAACAACCTTCCGTTCATGCATCTGTCGTTGGCAGAGGTGAGACATCTCCCATCTCATTGATATCGTGCACTTCAGCCGGACTCAAAGAAATGCTAATGTGCTCTGTCCCCATTAGATTGACCTCAAATTCATCAACCGCTACCGCGACACCTGGCCATCCGGGATTGCATGTCTGTCCGGTGGGACCTTGGACTTGAAACCCTTGGTCTCCCATACTTTCCCATTGGAAAACGCTTTGGAGGCGCTACACCTGTGCTCGGACTTGAGTAAGGGCAGCATCAAGGTCCAGATCGTCGATGAGGTTGATGCAGGCATATGAGCAGTTGTGGATAACGGGGAAGATTGCATGTGAAGCGTGCACTATTTGTCTTGGAGAATAGAAAGCATTTGCAAGATCAACCTGGCGTACCGCTTGCTGCATGCGAACGCAATACATTGGGCCCTGGATAGCCACTGCACCATTGTCGCAAAAGCCGTTGGACACAAACACGTGGAAAAGATGAAGAGACCCATTTCTGTCACGTCATTGGCGCTTGTGGAACTGAAAGTCAACTCGGGCCGAGGGGTGGCTCAAACTTCCAAATCTGGACAGCACCCCTTTTGCAATGCAATCCAAGTGGGGTAACCAGAAGAGCGGTTTCGGTTTCCCACATTTCACATCGGAGATCAACACCGGGAAGTCGCACCCCAGTACCAGTACATGAAAGCGTACCACTCTCCCGGAACAGACACGTGACCAAGACACGTGTGACCTCTCAACAAGCTCTCTTCATGTAGCTCGGGCTACGTCCAGCTGTTCAGCCGCTCTATCCGCCCGTACTCCCCGTGATGATGCATCCAGCCGGCAGCTCCACCCCGCAGGAGCGCGAGCTGCGTCTCTGGCGGCAATACAGATACGACGTCGCTCCTTGGGTAAAGCTTTCCCTGCCCGGTTTACCACCTTTATAGACACCGTGTGAAACCTTTAGACTGACAGCAAACTTGGCATCATGTTCCACAGCTCGACATGTGCGACATGACGCAGACATTCGGTATGGCGGTCCCGCGTGTGGCAGCGACGAATGAGGCCTACCGGGCAGCGCTGTTGGAGCTACCCTCGGCTTATCTGGAATCTGAGGACACGGGTGTCTCTGGGCGCGATGTAGGCTCAAGGTCAGCGCTCTCCCCTGCTTTGATGGCAATGGGAGACGAAGAGGGGGTGTTGCCGGATTTGCAGGGGAGAGCACTGACGACCATGTCACTTCTGGTGTGCGCGTTCATCAGAAACATGCCGTTGGCGTGGCAACAGCAGCCTTCTGAAGCGGTGGAGCATCTTGTAGGCTACTTGGAAGGTCATGCAGCGGACGGAGGCGTCATGGCGGCACTGTACTGGCTCTTTGTTAGGCTATGTAAGAGAGTTACCACGTTCTGCGCGTACTGATGCGTGATGAGACCCAGGTTGACCCTTGCCTTCACGCAGATCTTAGCACTGCCCTTGCCAAGGCTACCTCTCTGTCAATCCGACTGCCTTCAACGGACCTGTTCACAAGTTTAGAGCCGGCGGCAGGTATAGCACAGCGAACCTCCTCACACGCATACAGGGCACTCCTGCTTTGTGCCCGAACACTAGCATTCTGTTTCCCCCACGAGGGCGCCAACTCGACGGCTCCTGATGGGACGCCCTCCGTCCCCGTGGTCGAAACATGGCGAACGCTCATCAACGAGCTGGACGCATGGCAGACATCGCGGCCAGGCAACTTTGAACCCATGGTGGACATGGACGCACCAGCCGCCTCAGCCTCGTACCCCTTTCCTACGATCTTCTTCACGACGGGCGCTGCCGTACTGGCGAACCAGCTATACCATACTGCAATGCTGTTGCTGCTCTCCCACAAACCACGCTCCTGGCGCATGGCGTATCCACTCCCTACAAGCATGGCGGCAGGAAGTCTCACGCAGTCGCCCCTATGGCACGCGCAGCAGGTGTGCGGGATTGCTCTGAACAATGACCGTAAGGACTGCTGGGACCCGTGTCTCGTAGCCTCGTTGTTAGTAGCTGCGCGAGGGATGACGCACGAGGAGCAGCAGACGGCTGTGATGCATGGCTTGTCTAGAATAGCCGAGATCACCAGATGGAAGTTGGATGCCGTTGTTGCGGAGCTCAAGGAGGAATGGGACATAGCCGAGGCGGTATGACTGGTCAGTGTTGACACCTAAACAGTACCACGGCAGTAACCTGTTGTGAGTTCCGAACGGTTCAGTGGGGACGGGCAGTGGCAATTCCTCGGCTGCTTTGTATCTTATAACCCCATGCCTCCTCCAAATCGGAGATGCGCCAGCTGGTGCCCCAGCCTGTCATAGCCTCGATGCTGCGGATCAGCTTGACGATCATAGCATGTTCGGCCTTGTGGCTCAACAGCCGCCCCGCTACCCAGAGAGGCTGGATGGCGTTGTTCAGACATCCCTGGTGCGGGTTTGTAAGGGAAATGCCGCAAATGCGTTTGGCGTGCCACACGGCCGAGCTGGTCGGTGCACGCGGCAGTTTGAGTGGCTTCGGCATCGTGCTGAGGAGGAGGATGCACGCGGTGTGATGCAGCTGGTTTGACGAGATAGCGGCCCAGTGTACGAAGAAGATGTGGGGAAATGGTTTCGCGTCCACCGTCTGCAACGGAAGGAGGTCCTGGGGCCGCGAGGACAACCAGTCCTGCAGGTCATCCCATAGGTTCTGCCAACGAGTGGTGAACGAGGCTTGGGTACAGCCGTTAGCCTCGCCCAGCTCGGTGAATCTGGTCCGGTCGCAAACCAGCTGACAAACCTGAGCGCACAGGTACACGGAGTTGTTGGCGTGCATGTTAGCGTTTTGAGATTCGGAAAATAGGGAACGAGATTCCGCGTGGGAGACGTGAGAGGGAAGCCACTTGGAAGGCGGGAACAATGTGCCCTGCATCCCATCGGATATGAGGGCACTACACAAATCTGTATGGCCAATGGTGCATCAGCGAATGTCCATCTGCCAGTGCCTTCACCACCCGAAACCTTGTGAAAACATACCCATGCGAGCGTAGCACCAAAAGACGGCTTGCAACAAGCCACCGCTGAAGCCATTGACCCCCAAGGCATCAAACAACGCCGCACAACCCTCCAGGTGCCGCCTCCAGTCTTGTCCGCTCGCCGACATCATTTCCATACAGCATAGGATAACACAGATTGCAATCACCTGCTCTCCACGCCCCTGAAGCATGGGCGTCAGCAGACGGATCGCCCCCTGGTACAGTTCCAAGCTCTCAAACGACTCCTTCTCCGCGCCCTTTCGTTCCATCTGCCGTGCCGAGAGTGCCAAGATCGCATACAGGAGCGCCGAGGAGTGGCGCGCCAGTGCCGGCAGCTGAATCCCAAACGTACGGTCACTGTCAAACATATCCAGCCACGGTGCCACCTGCCCGACATAGTTCTTCAGATACTCCAGCCGCCTACCCTGCGAGAGAACTTCGCTCATCTGCTCCTGTATCGCTGATGGCGCGGCGGTAGCATCGACATATGCAGTGTCATCGCCAGCGACAACAGCGGGACTGGCTTCCCGTGACGGCGCCGCTGACTGGGCGGTCGAGAAGATCAGGGTACGCAGCTCTTCCCGCGATGCCAGGTAGTTGGGATCATGTGCAAACTCGTCGAATGTCCAGTTTGGAGTAGAGAAGAGGAGGGGATCGAGACTGTCAAAGAAGAGATCGCCAAGGTCCTCTGTTGTGGGTGCGGGTCTTGACTGATAGAGCGTGGAAGTGCACGTATCCTCGGCGGTTGCGTGGTCGATCGTCTCGTGGCTCGCGTCAAGGATGCTGGATGTGGATCCAGAGTAGTGTATGTCGTTATGTGTGCTGTGCTCAAGCCGGCGCCGTTTCGAGGGGCCGTTGTCGGCGGCATGAAGCATGCTCTCTGAGGCCGGGATGGTCGAAAGAACTTCGGCATGGTTTTGCGACATGGCATCTGAGGTCAAGTTTCGTCCATCATCTGAGCCGTCGTCAGGTGTGCCTGCGTGAACTGCTGAAGCAGATCTGTCCAGGCGTGATCTATCCATATCCCCATATTGATCTGAATTGGTGGCTCCAAGTGCCAGAAGTCCCTGAAGGGCATACTCCGTTCCATTGCTGTGTGAACTGCCCGGTGACTCCAGTGCGTGGCCGCGAACAAACTGAAACTGTGGTTCTCCCAACGTCGAATCCACTGAAGTCCATATTGAGCCATCATCATCGTGCCCAGCATAATCGGCGTCGACAGAAGGACGCTCCGACCCAGGATGGCAGAGATAAGGCTGAGCATAACGTTGTAAGCCCGGTCCGCTACTGGGTGAAGGTTCATCGCGCTCTGCTGTCTGGCGGAGTGCGTTGGCGTAGTTATTGAGTTTGCCCAACTGCCTGAGTGGTCTTGCAGCTGGGACCCTTTCTGCAGGCTTTTCCGTCACGAACTATGCATTGCCTCGTAAGTCATGAACCATCCCAAACCTTTTCAAGGGACACACAGCAAAAAGACATTGCGAAGAACTGAATAGATGCATTGATCGATTACCTGGAGTGTGGTATAGGTGGCCGACAACGCCGGAGCCTGAGGCGTCTGAGTCTCAGAGATGCCATGAGCATTCTTGGACAAGAACGTCAGCCGGGCACCATATTGGCACTCCAGACCTTTGTCGATACAATTGCGGCAGCAAGGTCGGCCCTCGTCGCCTGATATGATTGCATATGTCAACAAGCTGCAGTGAGTGCCCCGGCCATTGGGGTCGGGTTGATAAGCCTACATTTTCGACGTCTGACCCGGCACCGGAGACAGCCAGTTCGGACCCGCTTCTGCCGAGGCGGCGGCGGAGAAGCTGGCTGGACCGATTCGACGACTGATTCAGACATCCAGGACGAGCGGTTAGCAAACCTGGATATGGCAGTTAGAGCTGTTAACTCGCAGGGAGTGGTAATCGGTATGCGACTTTGCGAGCTGCAAGCTGCAAGCTGCAATTGCATCCTGGTGATAAGAAGGAACGGAAAGCTGAGCCACTGTCGCTCACCTAGTCTAACCAAGTCTGGACTAGACTGGCGTGGGTCGCCACGTGGTCATGTGGATATGTCCCGATCGGGCAGGAGCAACCGCAGCAGGATTATTACTGCTTTAAGCCATCGAAAGACGGAAATCTCTCTGAGCTTGCTCCGGATTGCACAACTCACCACACAAATCTAGGACTTTGAGCTTGTGGCTGGCATCATCTGCAAAGAAAGATAACATGAGCTCTCCAACTGTTAAACTTGCCTCGGGGCCTCAGATGCCCCTCGTTGGATTTGGGCTGTGGAAGGTTCCCAAAGAGACAACCGCAGAGACCGTGTACAACGTGAGTCCACCTAGGCACTCTCAGTATGAGGTTTGCACTATGCTGATATTTATGCTCACCCACAAAGGCCATCAAAGTCGGATACAGACTCTTTGACGGAGCATACGACTACCAAAACGAGAAAGAAGCCGGCGATGGCATCCGGAAAGCCATCTCTGACGGGCTCGTCAAGCGCGAGGAGATTTTCGTCACGACCAAGCTGTGGAACAACTATCACCGAAAAGAACATGCGTTGGCTATGGCCAAGAAGCAGAATGAAGCTTGGGGTCTTGGATACATTGACCTTTTCCTGATCCATTTCCCCTGTGCATTGAAGTACATTGACCCCGACGTGCGAAGATACCCGGTAAGTATAGCTCCCAGGAATCTTCATCTTCCCCTTGATTTCTGACCTGAAGTGCTGACGGATTTAGGCGTGGTGGATGGATGATGCGGGCACGGTGTCCCCAGACAAGGTGCCGATTCGCGAGACCTGGGAGGCTATGGAGGAGCTCGTCGATACGGGCCTTGCTCGCAGTATCGGTGTGAGCAACTTCCAAGCTCAAGCTCTCTACGACATCATGACATACGCCAAACATCCCATCTCAGCACTGCAGATCGAGCATCATCCGTACCTTGTCCAGGCGGAGCTCTTGCAGATGGCCCGCGAGAACAAGATTGCTGTCACGGCGTACTCCTCATTTGGTCCGCAGTCGTTCCTTGAGCTACCTCCAGCTTTCGCAAAGCGGGCTAAGAATATTCCACTGCTCTTTGATGCAGAGCCTGTCGTGAACGCGTCTGCCAAGTATAAGGTGACTCCTGCGCAAGTGCTGCTTCGCTGGGCTACTCAACGGTACGTGGTCCATTCTCTCACCCCCAAATTGAGCTGGGAAACCTCTAACTCTCTGAACAGAGACGTAGCTGTTATTCCCAAATCAAACAACCGAGAGCGATTACAGCAAAATCTTGAAGTGTTCGGATTTGACATGACGCCGGAGGAACTTGAGGCTATCTCTGGACTTGACCGCGGCCTTCGGTTCAATGACCCAGGCTTCTACTTGCCCAACCATCCTCTGCATATTTTTGCATAGGAACGTGGCAGAGACTTGGATTGTAGTTTAGCTGTTCAAGCCCAAACAAACCTAATACTTATCCCAATTACTATACGTACAGTACTACTATCGTAAGACATATCACCAGATATTCAACCAGAGTTGCTGTCTAAGTGCGGCCATATTGCTGCAAATGGTTGTCGCGATGTCTTTTCCTGAATCTTCCGGTTCTATTCAGGAAGATTTACGGCCATGCGACCGACATACATCCGTCCCACCTGGTGGTGTGGTAACGTCCTTGTCGTAGGTCTCGCTTAAGTGACCTTACGCGTGGAGCGCACTCATACCCTATAATGGTTACAGGTGGTACCGTATCGTTCGAGTGTCCCAGGTCACAGCAACCATTCACGGCCTCAAGACGGCAAAGAAGCTTCCAACAATTCTCAAGATGGCCTCATATTTGCACAAGTAACAGAAACGGCTAGCTCGAGTTTTATTGCTGAACTATCTACTAGCCAAACCATACTCAATCACAACTGCTGTAAATGCGTTGTTTGCACAGGTTAGATAGCACCATCCATCACTGCCTGCTTAACCTCCTCACCCTTCACCTGCGCGTCCGGCTTGAACTCCTTGAACTTCCTCGCCGAGATGCCCTTCACGAACATCTCATCCAGCTCCTCGTATGTGCGCCCCGCCGTCTCAGGCAGACAGAACCACAGGTAGACCAGCGACACGACGGCGAGGCAACCAAAGATGAACGCCAACTTAGCCCCCAAATTCGCCTTGTCTGGATTGAAGAGGTACGGCAGCACGAAGCTCCACATCATGGTGAGGGCGTTCTGAGTCGCAAGCCCGATGGCGATGGTCTTGACGCGCAGACGCGACGTCGAGACCTCGCACAGGATGGTGTAGGCCGTCGCTCCAATGGTGACGTTGTACCACCAGCAGTAGAGCAGGATCATGGCGACAGTACCCTTGATGGCACCCGGGGTGGCCGCGACGGCCAAGCCACCCATGAGGAACAAGATGACGGTGAGGACAACCAGGCCGTAGAAGGTGAGGTTGCGGCGCCCGACGCGGTCCACGAGGTACCAGGACATGACGTTGCCAACGAGGGAGATGACCTGCTGCACGATCTGCAGCTTGAAGGACGCGCTGGTGCTGTAGCCGGCCAACTGCATGTAGTAGGTCGAGTAGGAGGCGGCGAAGGCAATGCCCGACAGGGACTGGATGACCAGCGGAGCTATGCTGACGATAGTCCGACGCAGGTTGGACTTCCGGAAGCACTCCAGGTAGGTGGCACCGGCGCTCTCGCGGCGGGTCTCCTCAAGTGTGAGGTGGATAATCGCCAGCTTCTTGTTGATTTCCTCGCTATCATAGCCCAGCTTGGCGAGGCTTCGGATAGCTTTTTCGTTGCGGTCTTTGGAAGCAAGCCACCATGGGGACCTAGGAAAGCCTTGTCAGTCCTTCGCCTCGTGGTACGAGAAAATTAACGATTGTCCTTACTCGGGCATGAACCAGATAAAGATAGCCGACACAGCAGCGAAACCGTATTGTGAGCAAAACACGGCGCGGTAAGCCCAACGGCTGGGAACATTACCCGTGGAGTTGACAATCAAGGCGACCACCAGGGGTCCTAGTGTATATGCGAGCGCTGACAAACAAGTAAATAGGCCGCGCATTGCAAGAGGCGTAACCTGTAATTCCATCAGCAGGAGTCCTCCAAGCAAAACCCTCGGAATAAAACATACCTCGCCGATATATGTCACCGGGACCGAAGCAAGGGCGCCGACTGCGAATCCATTGATGAATTTGCCAGCGAAGAAGACCGGGTTGCTGGTGGCGATAAACTCGACCGTGATAGCGACAAAGGATATGGCCAGCGCGATCATGATGACCGGCTTCCGCCCAATCCAATCCGCTAGCTGACCAGAACCCAGGGCACCAACAACGGCACTACCCATCATAGGTCAACATGAAGCCCATAACAAAGGGGTTCGGAAGGTACTCACGACGCAACGGGCGCACCAGTAAAGGCCGACTGCCAATTAGCCGGCAGGACATAGCTGTCGCCGTACTGATTGCCAAAATCCTTGCGGAACTCTGGGATGCTGAGCACGGTGCCAGACGCTTGATTCTCGAAACTGACCAGCAGGATCACCCAGACGGCGTAGACGCACCAGACACACGCCCAGGGGTACTTCCGAATGGACTCCCACTTGCCGAGCTCATGGTCCTCCTGGTTGGCGAGATGGCCCAGCTGCTCGTCGTCGTGCTCGACCATGTCAACGTCAAGCTTCTCCGAGGGAGCCATGGTGACTGGTCTGCTGGCAAGGGTATTGTGTCGATTTTGGTCTCAAGAGTTGACAGCCGTGTGTGTGATCTGATGCTGATAGAGAACCATGTGCTGATATGCGATCTGCATCGGTGGAGTCAGGGGTTATACTTATACTCGGATCCGGGGAAGGTCTGGGGAGCATCAGCCGTGCATGACTCCCATCTGGGGCCCCAGATTTAGGTTTTGCGGGGATTGCAAAGTCTGGTGTTTTTGGGAAGTTCCAATTTTTCGTCACACTTACAGAAGGATGCCGAAAGAGGCAGTCAGAGCCTCTGTGGTCTCAAATGGTGGGCACTAAGCTAGTATCGGCCGAGGCGTGGCAGGCACATGGCATGGCGGAGTGGATTATGCGCTAGCTCAAAGGGAAAATATCGGCAGTTCCGCGATCGGCGGTTACGGAAACACGCGTGTTTCGGTCATGGGAATCACCTCATTCGACAGCCGTGTTATTCACAGCCTCAATGCCTATGTTTCCTCAGCCGAGGACGCCACCGGATGAGAATCTCGCTACGAGAAACCGATAAGAATACTCTTATGGAGAATAGTAGGGTCGGAAACAGCTACAAGCACACATACGCACAGGTAACACGTACTAATACATCATACAATGCTTGACCAGAAGTGACCACCACATGCAAACTCAGACAATTTATGGCTCTAAGCAGAACTATCAGAAGAACCATGCTATTATGCAAAACCTTGCATTATGTCCCCAACAGCGTCTGCACCCTGCCTTCCTCCCTTCAGATGCTCATTCGTGGTCTGTATGAGTACCCTGCGGTAACTCGTCAATGACGGCGACCCGTTATCCGTGACCTCCAGGATGACATGCAATAACTGCCCCTTCTTCCTGGCCTCGCCGCTTATCAGATCCACGCAACACTTCTCCGGGGGCGGTAAGGTGATCTCGACCTTCCTTCCCTCGTCATCCAGTTTCTTGAACTCCAGCTCCGTAACCTCGGCTTCCACCCACCACTGGGTGGCCGTTGGCTCCCGATAATGCGTCCAGTTGAAGCTCAAGCTGTCACCGTCAGGGTCATATGTGCCATCTGTATTCAGCACCACAGTGCCTCCCGCCTCGCATTCGATGTGCACTGGCTCCAATCCCGTGTTTCCATTGACAGTAACAACAGGATGGTGGTTGGCCTTGCTCACGTCCGGGCTCAACGTCCACTGCATGCGTGCTGCAAAGTCACGCTGGAACGCATCGCGCCAACGCCATATCGTAGCGTGGTTACTGAAATGCGTCCTCCCATCTTGCCCCGTCACCCTGTCCGCCACATCGCTATAATGCCTTGCAGCCACTCCAAACCCCGACACATCGGTCATGCCATACCGTCCGCCCCAAGAGCCATACTCCGGATGCTCAGGGACTCCAAGGCCGTTCTGGATCAAGTACAAGAAAGTTGGCGTGTCACCTTCTGGGATGAACATGTAATCCGGATAAGCGCGACCCAACGGTCCGATCTGGATGTGCTCCTTGATCCACTCCTTCGTCATCTTGCTGAAGTCTGGGCCGCCGTGATCGAAGCCGTAGTACCGATCCCCGGAAATGCCGGTCCACGCCGCCAAACCGTACTGATTCCAGGCATGCACGGAGGCGATGTAGAAGACGTCCGGAAAGCGGTTGCGAATCCAGGAGCCAGTGTCGTCTTGGTCAGAGATTGCGTAGACGCGTAATTTGCTGCGCAATGCGGCGGCCGAGGCGGGCGAGTGCGTCTTTTGGATGTGATGGAGGACTTGGGCGAGAACGTTTGTGCCGCCCCAGCAGAGCACCCACAGAGGCTGCTCTAGTGGTGCTTCGAGCCTCGCAAGCAGATGCTTGCCTCCCTCGCTTAAGGGGATGTCGTCGCCCACAGCGGACATACCGTAGGTCTATTTGGTTCAGTTCAGTCCGGGTTTGACTTACGTGGGGTAGGATCTAAAAACTTACCGCTGGGCCACTTTTTATCAAGCTTCTGAAGAAATCTGCAGATGGGTATGGGTTCTGCGCATGGGCGTGTGCGTTTAGATTGTCCACTGCGCCCTCATACGCGTCGATGATTTTGTGCATGTCCTGCGGGCACACCTTTTGCTTCATCCATGTTGACGTGCAGGCTACCAGGCCTTCGGTCTCGAATTGGTTCGAGTAGAGGAGGTATCTGACGAGAGACTCGGCATCATCAGGTTCGTTGGAAATGTCCGACAGGATGAAAACCCGAGGTCTAGTGGGAAATGACCGGGGGTTGAAGCTGGCCGTGGAAGACATGATGATATAATGATATTGTTTCTTGTCTTGCACGCAATGATACCCTATACACCAGTCTGCAGGCGGCAGCTTGGCTTGAAGTCACATCGACAGGATTTATTGAGGGCAACATCTGTCACAGCATGGGAGTTCAGAGCCTGTTCCCCATATGGCACTCCCAACCCCCACATAAGTTGAAATGGGAGAATGTCACCGCACGGTACGTACTCTGTTCCCAATTAGGCAATCCCAACCCCTAGTGTATACTAAATCCACAAGCCCCCTTTTGTTAGTGGTAGTTCACTGGGTCCTTTGGGCTCATGTGAACAATCCGAACCTGGAAACAATGTAACTTACAAGGTAGTTTAGCCGTGGTTTAAACGAACTATACGTGCGCTTAGATACAAGCCCCTGCCGAGGTTCTTTACCATGTACTGGACGTGGAAGCTGCCGAAGACCTCTCAACCATTCATCCTCCCATATTCTACAAAGACCGTCTTTATTGAATTACCCCAAACGTTACGCAGCGTACGGAACTCACATGTGTATCGCTTACCTTACGCCTTCGTGAGAACTCACACTCACACAGCATCATGGCTTCTCCTATACCGGACATAGACGCTTTACTGACCAGCATGACGCTGGAAGAGAAGGTTTGAGTACACCTCTGGCTATGGTGGAGACAAAAGCCTGACCTCGCTACAGATCTCCCTCCTTGCGGGAAAGAATTTCTGGGAAACGGTGGACATTCCCGCAAGGGGCGTAACCTCGTTCAAGGTTAGTTCCGTTCTCGGCCCACGGCGATGTAATATTGGGCTTACAACGGCGTCATAGGTGAGCGACGGTCCTAACGGAGCAAGGGGCGCAGTCTTCGGCAATGGCCCGACCGCAGCATGCTTTCCAGCTTCTGTCTCGCTCGCTTCCACCTGGGATGTTGAGCTGGCGAGGCAAATGGGCAATGGGCTCGCCGAGGAGGCCCGCACGAAGGGTGCGAGAGTGCTGTATGTGTCCTGTCCGGTATGATGAAGAAATGAAATGACAAGCTAACGTGATGAGAAGGCTCGCTCCGACTGTATGTCCTCACAGGCATCCGCTAGGCGGGCGAAACTTTGAGAGCTTCAGCGAGGATCCTCTACTGGCGGGCAAGATGGCATCAGGCTATATCACCGGCTTGCAGGAAAAGGGCGTGGGGGCCACGATCAAGCATTTCGCGGCGAACGAGCAGGAGACAAAGAGGTTCAGTGTCAACGCCGTGATCTCTGAGCGCGTCCTGCGGGAGATCTATCTGAAGCCGTTCGAGATTGCGATCAAGGAGGCTAAGCCGTGGGCCGTGATGACGTCGTACAATATTGTCAACGGGGTGCACGCTGACATGAATGAGTTCCTACTGCAGAAGGTGCTTCGGGGTCAGTGGGGTTGGAAAGGTCTGGTCATGAGCGACTGGGGTGGTGTGAACTCGACGGTCGAATCGCTACAAGCTGGAACAGACCTGGAGATGCCGGGGCCAACCAAGTGGCGTCAGATTGCCGCCGTCTTGGAAGCAGTTGAGGAGGGCAAATTGTCTGCGGAGGTCATTGATCAGCGGGCACGAAATGTGTTGGAACTGCTGGTCAAGGTAAAGGCATTTGAGGATCCTTCAATCCCTGCAGAACAGGCCGTCAACAAGCCAGAGCACCAGGCGTTGATCAGGGACGCTGGCGCACGAGGTATTGTGCTGCTCAAGAATGAGAACAGCATTCTTCCTCTCAAAACGGAGAAACTCACCAAGAAGAAAGTAGCTCTGCTGGGGCTTGCCGAGGAGGCCTTGATACACGGTGGTGGGAGTGCATCAGTGAATGCACACTATAGGGTAACGCCGGAGGAAGGCCTCAAAGCGGCCTTTGGAGATGATGTTGAGTTTGTATACGCTAAGGGTAAGTACTGTCCTCCCCTCAAGATTGCCTCTTGCTCGATGGCTCATTTTGTCGAACAGGAGCACACACCTTCCGGCAGCTTCCTCCTTTCTCGAAAGAGGTGGCCGACTGCAACGGCAAACCCGGCTGGACAATGGAGTTCTTCAAGACCATGGACACCACGGGCCCGGCAGACTCCGTGGCAACCCAAGGAGATCCCACATATCTTCCAGTCTTTGTGGAGGACACATGGCAAGTCGTAAGAGCCACCGCAATCTTCACGCCCACTGTCACCGGCTCGCATTACCTCGCTCTCACCGGCCTTGGCCCTTCCGAGCTCTCCATCGACGGCGAGCGAGTATACTCACAGGACGCCAACTGCGTCGACAGCATGGCTTTCATCCTAGGTGGCGTCAAGGAAACGAAGGTTCGTCACCACTTTGTCGCCGGCAGGAGCTACACGATACAAGTTCGAAGCGTCGTCAGCAGCCCCGAAGGTGGCTTTGCGCTTCTGCAGGAGCAGATCGGGCTCAGGCTCGGCTTTATGTTGGAGCAAGATCATAACGCCGACTTGCTCTCTGACGCGGTTGCCGTGGCCAAGGACGCAGACGTAGCTCTTGTCTTTACGGGCCACACACCGGATTGGGAGACCGAAGGTCAGGATCAGGTCAGCTTCCACCTCCCTGCCGATGGCTCGCAAGACCGACTGGTAGATGCCGTGGCCGGTGTCAACTCCAACACCGTCGTGGTCAACAGCACCGGCGTCCCAGTCGCGATGCCTTGGATCCACAAGGTCAAAGCCGTCCTTCAAGCATGGTTCCCAGGTCAAGAAGCTGGAAACGCCATCGCCGATGTTCTCGTCGGCAAGGTCAACCCTGAAGGCAGACTGCCGGTGTCGTTCCCCCGGCGATTGGAGGACACACCGGCATATGGTAATTTCCCTGGTGAAGAGGTCGACGGCCAACCGACGGTGAAATACGAGGAAGGCGTCTTCGTGGGATATAGACACTATGACCGTGGGCAGAAGGAGAGGGACACTGTCCTCTTTCCATTCGGGCATGGGCTTTCATACACGACTTTCGACATCTCTGGCGTTGAGGTGCAACAAGCGAGCGAAGAGTTGTGGGAGGTTTCAGCCCACGTCAGAAACACTGGAAATGTGGCTGGAGCGGAGGTCGTGCAGCTTTATGCGGGCTTGGATCCAGCCTCTGATGCCCGTCCCGTGAAGGAGCTCAAGGCGTTCGCGAAAGTGAGGTTGGCACCAGGCGAGGCAAAGCAGGTGATTCTCCAGATTTCTACAAGAGACTTGGCGTATTTCAATGAGGAACAGGGCGTGTGGGCCGTGGACGCGGGATCGTACAGGATATCTGTTGGTCGGTCAGTTGCCGAGATTGTGGACTCGAAGACCGTAGTCGTTGATCAAGCGGGATCTTATGAACCGTAAAGGACGTGCTGTTGTTAAGTCCAGGCATCTTACAGGAAGAACAATCGCTGATGATGGTCACCATCACGGCTAATATACTTTGTGAAAACACAGAACTCAGGCTGACCATGACGTTGCATATGTCATGAATGCTTAATTGTTATCATCCATATTGCTTGTGTAGGGTAAGTTGGTAACATCCCTGCTCGCTTAACGCTCTCAGGTAATTTCGTGCAAAAAGTTTGATCGAGCCCCTCACCCAAGTTTCTACAGTTGATACATCATCTCTTACACGCTCGAGTCTCAACCTGACGGATATTTAGGGATATTTTGCAAGCAAGAGATCAACTAATCACTAAGTGTACATTACGCATATTGCGTTTCAAACCCAATCCAGGCTGGTTGATCCCTCAGGGTCGACATCCACACCCTAACCCTTCACCTCCTGTCACAGCAGCAAGCATGGCAGCAAGCACACATGATATCGAGGACGTGGAAATGGAGGGAGAATATAGTGACGCAATGTCAGACTCTGGCAGTGGAGATGGAATCGTCGATATATCGTCCCACGGCACCTACCTGGACCGCGTTCATGAAAGTCTTGAGGGGCTCGAGGAGTATCAAGACGGCGGCTACCACCCCGTTTACTTAGGTGACGTTCTGGGTTCCCGGTACCGCGTCATTCACAAGCTTGGTCACGGTGAATCCGGAACAATATGGCTTTGTCGGGACACACATAAGGATAGCTATGTTGCAGTCAAGATCTTCACTGCGAACATGGCTCCTGAGAATCTGGCAGATCTCAGGCTAGCACAACTGGACACGACAGCCCTTGGTGCGGGATTTCTCGCCATACCGATGAATCACTTCTCTGTGCAGGGACCAAATGGAACACATCAATGTATTGTGCTCCCGGTGCTGGGTCCTTGCGTCTCGCCCAAGTTGTGGTTGAGGATCGAAGGTGATGCTGGTCCGTTCTTACGCAAGCTCGCAGGCCAGGCTGCTCAGGCGATGGGGTTCCTGCACAAACATGGAATCTGTCATGGAGGTTTGTTAGCCGCTCACATCCCATCCCTTTACCAGTTAAGCTGACAAGAAACAGATTTCCGACCTTCCAATATTCTGGTCAAACTTACCAACCTGGACCACCTCCCAGAAGAACAAATCCTCTCCCTTATCGGGCAGCCAGTCAAGATCGATGTCCATACAGCCTCCAGGGACCCATTACCAGCATCGACACCTCAATACCTTGTCCCCTCGGCAGACATGTCCCTCCTGGGGAATGAGTGTTTCACGGACCAAATCTGCGTCATCGACTTTGCTCAAGCCTACCCCGTCTCTTCAACCCCAGCAGAACTCAGCATCCCGGAGTGCTACCTCCCACCAGAGGTCCTCCTCCGGAAACCCAACTCCATCGGTCCCGCCTGCGACCTATGGGCACTTGGCTGTACTCTGTTCGAGATCAGACAGCAGATATCACTCTTCTACATGGTCTTTGACGAGGACGAGCTGTTAGCGGAAATGGTGCGTCTCTTCGGCAGATTTCCGGAGGGGTGGTGGAGGAAGTGGGAGGCGAGTGGTGATTTCTTTGACGAGAATGGGAGATGGCTGGGGGATGGGGATGAGGATGATATGGACGGGGATGAAAAGAAGGACGGATCGCTTGAGGCGGCGCTAGGTAGGCCTGTTGAAGTCGTTCAGGCTGGGGAGGGTGAGGATGAGACGAGGAAGAGGACTTTGGTCACGCCGGTGAGGGAGCAGAGGTTGATGGCTGATTTGCTCCACAAGTTGTTCCGGTACGAACCTGGAAAGCGGATTGGGGTTGACGAGGTGCTAGCTCATGAATGGTTCAGGATATAGGGCGGTTGATGCAGCACATGAAGCTATGATACAGAGCACGTCCACAACCTGGTACATGCTGATTATTTCTCCTTCGCAGTCTATATACAAGAGGCTGGAGCCTGCATAAGCTCAATGTATCACGGTTTCGTTAATCATAAAAAAAACACGGAGTGGTTTGCCACAAAGCAATCAAGTCTCCACGCGCGTGTACCTCGTCAGTCCGCAACAGGCCGACACCACGCATGCAGATGCCTCCTAGGGAAGTGTGGCGTAAAGCAGTCCCTCCACACCATGTCGTCAGCAGTAGTACCATCCAGAGTCATGTCAAACCGCCGCAGCATTGTCGCGAACACCAGATATAGCTCGCACCAAGCTAGGTTCAGCCCTAGGCAGCTTCTAGGCCCCTTGCTGAATGCCACCAGCCAAGTTTCTAACTTCTCGGCATGTGGCGTAAGCCAACGGTCCGGCTTGAACTTTGTCGGCTCCTCGAAGATTTCCGGTGACATGTGGACCAGCACCGTAGACATGCCAACGATAGTGCCGGGCGGGATGGTATAGCTCGAGATGACAGCGCCGGTGGAAGGCACGACACGTAAGAGGGGGGAGCTGGCACCGGGAGACATGCGTAAGGACTCCTTGATGGTGGCCGTAAGCAGGGGGAGCTTCTCGAGTTCTTCCAGCTTGGGTGGGTTGTCGAGTTCAGGCCACGCCGTGCGCACTTCTGCACGGAGGCGTTTCAACAAGTCGGGCTGTTCCAATACATGGAAGAAACCAACGGCCAGAGCATCACCCACAGTCACACCACCGGCAAAGATCATGGTCTGTGCCTCCTCATACAGCGCGGTTGCATCAGGCAGTGGGTGCCCTTTGTGTGCATCTCGATCCAGCAGCCGATGGTAGATGGTCGGATGTGGTGCTTCAGCCAACCGCTCCGGGTGAGCCAACACATCTCGCACCTGCTTGCCTAGGATGACCTGCAGCTGGGTCAAGCCGGCGGTCTCGGGTGAGGCCTTGATGGCCAGCCAAGGAGGCAGAGAGAAGATGGTCTTGCGGATTAGGGGAAAGTGCTTGAAGAGATGGAACGTGGGCAGGGAGTTGTCTATAGCTACCACGATGGGCGCCTGCCAATCTGGTGCGTCGATGGCATCGACAGAGTTGCCGAAGCAGTAGGTGGTTATGGTGTCGATAGCAAAGCAGCGGAAAGCAAAGAGCAAGTCGGCAGACTTTCCCTGCTCGTTGTTCTTGACCAGTGTCTCGGCCAGATGGTCCATCTGCAGATATGTCAATACTTTGGTACTGCCGATTCTCCCGAGTAAGCCAGACTCACGTTCTTCCTCACCAGCCACTGCATGTTAAGGATGCTGCGGCGCGAGAAGAGCGGCTGGAGAACATCCTTACGCTGCTTGGCGTCGGCATAGTTCAGCAGGCCGAAGGATGAGTGATCCTCGCCAAAGGACTCGTATAGCGTACGCTCCTTGTCCCATCGCGATGCCGCGTTGTAGATGCCGTTGAAGGCGGACGGTTTGGCAAAGTGTAGCTGCAGACGGCATCAGTCACGAACCTGAGTTCTCAACTTCTCATCCATATCTCATGAGTTTTCTTACCTCGTTGGGCCCAATGCGAACCACATCACCTTGGAGCACGTCAACTCCAGCTCGATGAAGCTTCATGCTGCATAAAAAACATACCGTACTGATAGTGGAGCTTCACGAGCACATCTGTCATGGACTCCTGCTTGAAGACCCCGATGTACGTCTTCCACCAGAGTGACGCACCGGCAGCCGGCGGCCCCGGAAAGGCCTTCAAGGGGTGCAGAAACACATTGTAGAAAAGCCGGCCGACGTGTAAGCTAATCCAGCCCAGCAAGATGGACCAAGCAGCAAAAGATACACTGAACTCCATTCCGTACGTGGGTCGCCAAGATCCGTAACGTGGAACTAGACGGGCAAGCTTTTGATAATTGTTGACGGCACATGGTCAACTTCGCGTAGGATAAAGGGGTTGCGCCATGCAGAAAGCCGGCAGGAGCATTGAAATCGGGCTGCAGATTGGCTTGCGATCACTGCATTAGCGCAGTGATTGTGCATGCATGAAGACATCGTGTATGGCCTTTGTGCCGTGCCTACCAGAAGAAGCAATAAGGAGAAGGTGGGGGCGACCCATGGCCAACAATGTGTTGGCGGTCTCATCGTGACCCTGCACCGGCTCACACCAATTGGATCACTCTAATTTGCACGCTAGCGTCTGCATAGCTCACCGAGAGTCCTGGGCTGGGAAGCTTGTTTGAATCAAGGCAACAAAGTTCAGAAGAGACATTTTCCGGGCTGGTACCTGCCTGACGGTGTACTCACGGTAAGGGGGGAGTGGTCGTCAACTCCGGACTGACAAGGGACCGTATGATGGTTGACGGACCGCCCAAATCACGCAATAAGGTGTAGGTACCTGAACTGATGTGCTGGCTCACTACGTCCCACTGTATTGCGGCTGTAAGATCTTGGCTTTAGTGACCACAGTTCTGTACTTGGCCGTGGCACGCCCAAGACACGCATAGTGTTCCCCTACGATTCGGTTCGATAAAACCTCCATCTTCACATTAGTGTCAAGGCAATGATAGCTGGATCCATTTGTAAATGTAAAAATTGGGGAGTCAAGTTCTTTGCTGGAGTACTCTGCCCAAGATTCGGATGACAAGGTCCCCTTTCTCTTGAATGACCATCTATCTCGCCTGTCCATTTATGAACCATCCTTGTCCGGACTAGGAGTCCCATAGTCGACCGCCCACTCAGTATTCTTCGAGATGATCATGCGTCTGCTGTCGTTGCTCATCACGCTTTCTTGATCTCCCCTTGCCACATTGACGTTGTAGCCCGCACCGTCCCATCGCGTAGCTGGGGTTGGCTGACTGCCCTCGTGAACGTTTCTGTTTCCAATCCTGGAGCTGGTGGATAATGGGGTCATGGAGATAGTGTATCCCTTCTTGATGGTGTTATCAGGGGAGATCTTTGCTTGTGTTGGTCCGCCATAATTGGTGCTTAGAGCAGACATGAAAGGTCTGAGGCAGGGGATGGTAGTGGCAATAACGGCATAGCAGAGCTGGGTCTCGGCACACACTGTCGCCATTACGCCGTCAAGAGATGGGTCAACACTGGCGAGTTCGATACTTTCATAATGCAGCCGAAGGGCTGCGGGAACAATCACACTATAAACTGTCAGTAAGGAGAAACTGGCGGGTAGTGTCTCATCCGGGTGATACTCACGGAAGACGAAGTCCAAAAGCAAAGACGACGACCATCTTCTTCCCCCAAGCGAGCTGCAATCCTTGTACAAGATATACAGATATGAGGAAGAGTATGACCTCTGAGAAGATGTCGAAGGAGATCATAGTCTGCCAGCGGGGAAACTAAGAGTCTGTTAGCCCACGTCATGACCGCAAGTACGGTATGCGACAACTCATGGAAGTCACTTACCAAACCGGGGCAGTGAACCCCAACAAATAGCCAAGGTTGAGATATATTGCACTGCAAGGAAATAAGGAAGACAGATATGGTGACCAGCATAGCCGAGACGCCGATGAAAACGTAGGAGGCGAGTTTGTGCCCTTGGTACGGGGAGAGACGAATGAATAAGAAGGCAACGGAGAGCTTGGTCGACCACAGTGTGAAGATGTGGAAAATGTCACTGATGTAGGAGTCCTGAAGGGCAGCAGTCAGAAACATGAGTGATCTCAAGCTCTTCCGCAGAGACTGGACCTGTACCTTCTGCCAGATGACGCTGTCCGAATTCGAGATATCTTCTTGGATCTTTCCGAAACCATGAGATACAGCCGCAAACACGAGGCTGGTGTGAACGACCATGAACCCCTACCACCAAGGTCAGCAGAAGAATAAGTTGACCGCCATCAAAACCCTTGGACTAACCATGGAGAACAACGCCGCTATGTCGTCGCCAGAGAACTGATGCCGGAACTCTCTGCGAATAAAGACCCGGAGTATGACAGACAGGAGAGCGAAAACCAGTGCCAACGCTGTTGCTATTACCACTACGCCACCTTGGTCGGTGGACGTGATGACAGTCAATGGTGCCGACTGGCCAGGTGACAGCGTCGGCTCCGGAACATTTGAAGAAGATCCGTCCATATTGATGACAACCAGCGAGTATCAGGGAAAGTCAGAGATACAAAGAGGAATCAGGGAAGCTGGACATAAGACCAAGAGCCGATGGTGATATCGAACCACATTGTAGATATGAGACTGGATACCTTGACGGTTCACTGCCTTTCAAGGAGATAGAACCTGCTAAGCAGCCTTATCACGCTTACATATTGCTTGAGAGAAGCAATCACAACAACTCAACGGCACACGTATTGCTTGGTGAGACATGAAGCCACCACGTGCAGCTACAGAAGCGTGAAGGAGGCTGTTCGTGGCTGGAACAACGCGGGTCACGCTTTCCAGGTTGTACCTGAAGCAGTGATGTGATAACGAACCGAATCCTGCAGTGTCTGTAACAATGATAGTTAGCACTGAGTTTACCGAGCAGCTGGGGAGTGCCACACACCATATGCACCATGTCCCTGAATCGTCAACAATGGCAAGGGTCGTTGACCCAGGAATCACTTCGAGCCACAAGGAGGACATGCGGACGAACATTACGACCGTAAGATAGCCAATAGTGGCAAAGTTCCTGGTTCTTGTGAGGCGGGTTATGCGCAGTAAGGAGGATGCGGGAACCTGGCACCTGCTGTGTTGGTAGCGAACGAGACCTACAAGGACTTTGATGAATTTGGACAC
The DNA here is from genome assembly GCA_003635345.1 of Coniochaeta pulveracea. Lineage (NCBI taxonomy): Eukaryota > Fungi > Ascomycota > Sordariomycetes > Coniochaetales > Coniochaetaceae > Coniochaeta > Coniochaeta pulveracea. The sequence continues at coordinate 137,026 of QVQW01000057.1, read as the reverse complement.
ACTACAAGTGGAGCGACCAAAATCTCCTCGCACCTTCCTTCCCAATTCTGATTACCCCACAACAGGTAAAAGACCGAGAAAGCTTCAAGTTTGTCAGGTCTCCAGAAATTACCTCTTACTTGACACAATCTCACCTCATCGACCCCCCAAACTCAAGAACGATGCACACGTGCAAGCCACCATTTTCTGGCGCACACAGTGATCCAAACCTAAAGGGTAATAATTCTTTTCCCGAAGATTTCCAGCTGCAACTGGATCCGACTGTAGTGTGTGGCACTGAATGCCCCCATGCTGATATGGGAGCTATCACACGCTAATGCCATCACCAACGGAGCCCTTCCTATTGGTCGCCAGCTCCTCGCACCCTACCTGGTGTCAAATGGCGCCTTCGCGAACCACTACGGTCGGAGTGATCCGTGGGGGTCATTCATCAACGCATTCCTCACGTTCCTTGTGATCATTTCAAACATCAATAGCCAGACCGATATTGCCAACCTCGGACTAATTAGTGAACCTGGGAAAGCGTGCTGAGGTTCTGCGGGCAACACAACGAGCTCGGATAAGAAAAAGACTCACGACCGGGATGTACAATATTGGTTCGCGAATGCTACCCATCCCACACCACAGTGCCGCAGTACCCCCTCCACGGGGTTGTGCTTGAAAGTTCATTGGTGCTATCCCATCATGCTTGACCGGCCCCATGGGTTGATGTTGGGTCAAGGCAGGTTTTGTCCTTACAACCCCGGTAATGGCAGCATAAGTCTAGGCCGCCTTCGGTTCTTCTTGTATGAGTTGGATCTCATCAAGACGTGGCCGAAAACGATACACATCAACCCCGATAGCTTGGATCAGAGCTGTCGTGCTTCCCAGCTTGCTGACATTGCGAACATAGGCCACTGCTGTCTCTCATCGTGTCTCCCGCATTCTTCACCTACCACGATTGATAGGTTGCAACGACTTACACGTCCGATCACCGGCGGCTGAAATTCCCCCTTTGCCCAGTGCCTGTTATCATCTTTTTCTGTCCATTTCTACCTTCTTTCCGAATAAATCGACACCCCCTATCATACCTTCTGTTTTTTCCCGCACTCTTCAGCATCAGCGATATGGCCACCAATTCGAAGCAAAAGTCCTCGTTCGAGGTCAGCAGCCATACCGATGAGGTGTTCGAGATGCAGCCAGTCCCGCGCCTGGGCGGCACGAACCACGACGACCATGACATGCAAGTGCTTGGTCGCACTCAGCAGCTCAACGTATGAAAACGCCGTCACTGTGTCTATCTGAGTGGACGACTACAATCTCTAACTCCTCCCTTTGCACAGCGGAACTTTCGCTTCATATCAACCCTTGGGTTTGCTTGCACGCTCATGAGTACCTGGGAGATTGCGCTCATGTAGGTTTGTCGCAATAATGGGCTGATCATTTTCGGCTTTCCACATATACTGGCAGTGACTTACGCAGTGGACTTGTACAGGACATGCATCTTTGCTCTGATCAACGGAGGCACAGGCGGCCTGGTCTGGGGTTACCTTTTTGCTTGGATGGGATACCTCTTAGTCTTCGCATCCATCGCTGAGCTGGCTTCGATGTACGTCTACCTCCTCCTGATTTAGTGATGCAATGGTTACTAACCAACATCTCGTGTAGTGCGCCGACTTCGGGCGGCCAGTACCACTGGGTATCGGAATTCGCTCCGCCTGGCACACAGAGATTCATGAGCTACATTGTTGGTACGCAGGTCTCTCCTTTCCATTACTATGGAGTGAAACTGATATGTGCTCCATACTAGGCTGGATCTCAGTTCTTGGTTGGCAGACCGGACTCGCATCTCTAGCCTTTCTGGTCGGCACCATGATACAAGGACTGATCACACTCAATAACCCCGACTACGTTCCCCAAGGCTGGCATGGCACCCTCCTTGTCATAGCTGTCACCGCTTTTTGCATAATCTTCAACACTGTCCTTGCGCAGCGACTGCCCATGGTGGAGGGTCTGGTCTTGATGGTCCACATTCTCGGCTTCTTCGCCGTCTTAATACCACTATGGGTGCTTGCTCCACGCGCTTCTGCCTCGGATGTCTTCACCACTTTCTTGAACTTGGGTGGCTGGAGCAGCACCGGTCTGGCCTTCTTTGTCGGTCTTCTTTCGCCGGTCTATACTCTGATCGGTGCCGATTCAGCGGTCCACATGTCCGAGGAGATCAACGACGCCTCGCTCGTGCTCCCCAAGGCCATCATGTGGGCAGCCGTTGTCAATGGCTCTCTTGGCTGGGTGATGATCATCACTTTTGCCTTTACCCTCGGTGACCTTTTTGCCATTCTCGAGACTCCGACCGGTTATCCCTTTATTCAGGTCTTCTACAACACCACCAAGTCCAATGCAGGGACGTCCATTATGACAGCCATCATCATTGTCAACATCACCTCGGCTTGCATCTCGACCGTCGCAACAGCATCGAGGCAGACGTGGTCATTCGCCCGCGACCAGGGCTTGCCCTTCTCAAAGGTTCTGAGTCATGTACGCTGTCCACTTGTTTATCCCCAACCTGACGATACATGCCTGTACTCTGTGCTAATGCGGGCTTTCCGCTCAAAAACAGGTAAAACCAGGATGGAACATCCCTCTCAATGCCATCATCCTCACCTTTGTCATCACAACCCTCCTCTCCCTCATCAACATCGGATCCACCGTTGCCTTCAACGCCATCGGCTCGCTGGCCCTCAACGCTCTCTTGGGCACGTACATCATCTCCTTCACATGTCTGGTACTAAGAAGACTTCGGGGTCCTCTGCCACCAAGACGATGGTCGCTGGGCGCCGCTGGCATCTTCGTCAACATAGGCGCCATCTGCTTCCTGCTTGTTGTCTGGGTGTTCATTTTCTTTCCCGTAGAGACACCCGTGGTGCCATCGACTATGAATTGGAATGTTGTCATGTTCTGTGGGACCATGATCTTTGCTGTGGTTTACTACTTTGTCTTCGGTAGGAAGTATTACACTTCTCCAGCGGATCTTGTCAAGAGGAGCATGGACTAATAGAGAAGGAAATCCATTTACTGCCACTCCTCTGTCTTCCTTCCTCGATTGCCTCTGTCAGGCACACTGGCCGACTTGGCAGATTTGCATGATGTTCTTATCCAATACCGATTGAACTGACTAGTACATTATGAGGTAGATTCCGTTATCTCATTTTGGAATATGTGACCAGATTTCCCAACCCCCGAGCCTGCTGACTGAGCTACAGATTAACGTCGCCTGACAGCCAAGACAGTTACGTGGCTAGCACTAACAGCGTCAATCTAAGTCCTACACAATCTTCAACAAATGCGGCTGAGGGCGAGACGTCCTGCATTTAACCGCCGGAAAAAGACCACCTGGGTAGTCATGCCCTTCCCTTGGGACGGAACGGGATGGAGATCACCGGGAGTCACCCTGCACCCCACATTAACCGGTAATTGTACGCCACTCTACGACACTATACATCAACTTTATCTGGCTCGCTGGATATAGTACGCCAAGATCTTGGGTCGCGTTAGGGACAGTTATAGGCTGGTTGTTCGAGATGCCGATATTGCTCGCCAAGAGACACCGGGATACTACCAGCTTACTTAACAACCCAGAAGAACTATAAGTGTCGGTGTCCATTACCAGAAACCAGCCTCAAATTCAAGACGAACGAAGACACACATCACCCAAAATGGTCGGCTTCTCCATTCTCCTCTCCGCCCTCCTCAGCGGCGCCTTCGTCCTCTCGGCCCCAGCCCCCTTCGACCCCGCCCCGTTCCAAGCCCTGCGTGACGAACTCACCACCCGCTCGACCGCCACCTCCCCCGGCACCGGCACCAACAACGGCTTCTTCTACTCCTTCTGGACCGACGGCCAAGGCAGCGTGACCTACAACAACGGTCCGGGCGGGCAATACGACGTGAAGTGGTCCAACGTGGGCAACTTCGTGGCCGGCAAGGGGTGGAAGCCCGGCGGCGCGAAAGTCGTCAACTACAACGGCACCTGGAACGCCGCCAACGTCAACTCCTACGTCTCCCTCTACGGCTGGACGACCAACCCGCTCATCGAGTACTACATCGTGGAGTCGTACGGCAGCTACAACCCCAGCACCGGGACGACGAAGAAGGGGACGATCCAGTCGGATGGGGGCACCTATGATATCTACCAGACGCAGAGGGTCAATCAGCCTAGTATCCAGGGGACGAGTACTTTCTATCAGTTCTGGAGTGTGCGGACGCAGAAGAGGATTGGTGGGAATGTGACGACGCAGAATCACTTTGATGCGTGGGCGAAGAGTGGACTGAAGTTGGGGAGTCATGATTATATGATTCTGGCAACCGAGGGGTACCACAGTAGTGGCTCGGCGGCTATGAATGTCGGGTCGTACTAGGGACTCTGGGATCGTTGTGGTTATGAGGGTTCTTCATTGGTGTCTTTGCTTGATTGAACTGCTGCGCTGATTTCTCCCGTCTTGTTCGAAGGTATGCTTTATACCCATCAGTGTTGAAATGTTCACCGAGCCCTTTCGGACAGGGCTTCTCGAAGCATGCTTGGTCAAGTATCGCAGTGCAGTTTGCACAAGGGTATGCTTTCAGGGCTTTTCCCGAGCTTTAGGCGGTCCAGCTAGGCACTTGACGACCGAAATCATATCTTCATCACCCATACCAGCCTCAATGGCCTGCTGATACAGTGAGCTGCAAAGCTTGATGAAGGGTGCCTGAGTATCTGCTGCGTCGGCAGCAGCTTGAACAAGCTGGGTACTGTTGTAGCAGTCCCTGATTGCCGCCTGTGGCGACCAATCATGGTCGAGCATCTTCTTAATCTTAAGCTTGGAGTAAGCCGATGCCATGGGCCCGGCATCGAGCACCTGGCCGAAAGCATCGAGGTCGAGTCCCTGCGCCCGGGCCAGATTCATCGACTCGGCAAGGCCTACCGTCAGGGTGATGAGGAAATTGTTGACGGCGTACTTTGTCTTGAGGCCGGAGCCGATGGGGCCGCAGTAGACGGCAGCGCGCGTCATTGGCTCGACGTAGGGTCGGATGGACTCTGCTACTGCTTGGTCGCCTGCCATCATGCCGACGAGGTTGCCCTGCTCGGCTGGAACTTTGCTGCCACTGACGGGCATCTCGATGAATCTACCACCTGCGCTGCGGACCTCCTCGCTCAGGTAACGGCTGAACCCGACCGAGACGGAGCTGAGGTTGACCAAGGTTTTGTCCCGGAACGCGTCTCTCAGATCGTCGGTAAGGATGGTTCGGATGGCTTCTTCGTCGAAAAGCATCGCGAAGACGACATCGGACTGGCGGACGACCTGCGATGGCGTTGGGGCGACTTCGGCTCCGGCTTGCACTAGAGGAGGGTATTTGGACGTGCTCCGATTCCACACGGTGAGAGGAAACTTGCGGGCGATGTTCAGGGCCATGGGCGTGCCCATGATGCCCAGACCCAAGAACCCGATGCGCATCATGACATGGAGAGTGACTGCGTGGCAATGTTGGCTGGCATGGGCTTCTCAGGATCGGCTGAAGTACACAAAATGCTTTGGAACTCTTGAGTGCGCGGAAAACGTCGGCCATGTCTTTGGAAGGGCGCCGTATCCACCTATGGCAATCGTGGGTCCAGCCCTAAGGGGCATAGCACATGCATGGCAACGAAAAAAGTTCCATATTATATACTTATTAACATATGTAAAGGAGAAATGAGGAACTCGAGCAGATACGGAAGGACGAACGGCGTCTAGAAGGGCCCATCGCCCATCTCAATAATGTTCATGTGTACCTGTAGGTATGATAGTTGCCTCTTTCGGGTAAGCCTGCAGGTGGGACAGATTGTGCATGGTGCGTTCATGTCTGTCCCACTTCGTGCTTGGCTCTGTAACGCAAATCCTGTAAGTATCAACATCGTCTTTCCTGTCGACAACTACGTACTCGCCGCAGTAAATGTCAGGTCCACAACTGTTTGAACGTGGTTGCTGCTGTTGCGGTATAAGAATCGTGAAATCTTTGGTTGAGAGCGGTGCTAGCACAATAGCTGATCAGTGCAAGAAAACCTTGCCCTATACGTCATAAACGTGAAGGATCTCAAGTGCTAAGAATACCTATTGCAATAGAATTGATTTTTCATTTCTATTGGCGTGTAGCACATCTGGTAGTCTACTGCGTATAGCAAATCAAGAAGCCACTGGGGCGGCGTAACCATGCCAATCAGACAAGTCCTCGGCCAGGATAATAGGCAACTCGTCGTTCACCAACGAGTCAAAACTGTTCTTTTCCTGAGGCTTCCAACCAAGAGCGCGCAGTCTGTTGGCGCGGTTCCTGGCGTTCTGACCCATGACCGGCAGACTCCAGTCCCCAAAGAGGTAACTGTAAAGATCAGTCGGGATCTGGCGAGGGGTTGCATCCTGGATCTTCCCTGCTTGTTTGAGCGCCTTGCCAATCTCTTCGGCACACCTCTCCCACGAGTGCTCCTCACCGTTCTCGGCGAAGAAGTAGGGGTTCTCGAGGACCTTGTCTGCAGGGGTGGACTCCATGTAGTGCAAGATGGTCATATATCCTCGTGCCAGATCCGCGACGTGGATATGACCCCAGACTGCCTTTCCGCCTCCAACGTAACCGGCGTAGCCATGCTTGAGAGCGAACCGAGTCATGGTCGGGATCTGGATGGAGATACGGTTCTCTTTGCCCAACCCGTAGATGACAGGCGGCAGGACGATCGAGATCTTTGCCTTGGTGCCGAGCTCCTTCCGTGATTTTAGAATGGCAAGGTCGATGGAGCGATGTGGGGCGTCGTCCGCAATGCTGTCAATCGTTTCCGGCTTGTCGTCCTCGTAAATCTTGTCGCTCACATGGTCACCGTTTGAACCGTCGGTGATGGCACTGCAGCCGCTGGTGTGGATGTAGATGGCGCTCTTGCCAGCCTTTGCGCGCTCCGAGATGCCTTCCAAGGCAGCGGCAGCTGATGGCAAATGGTCAGCCGAAGCAGTGTGGATGACGATGTCGGCAGCAGCAGCCGCTGTGCGGATGATGTCCTTGTCGTCCAGCGATCCCCGGACAGTCTTAGCTCCCAGCTTCTCAAGAGACGCTTTTGCCTCGTCTCTTCGTACCAGTGCAGTAACTGGATATCCTTCGGCCAAGAGTTCTCCTAGGATCTGGAGTCCGATGAAGCCGGGTCCAATGAGGAAGACGGATCCTTTGCTTGCCATGGTTGAAGTCTGATGTCTAATTGGTCGATTGAATATCGCAGTCGATAGGTTTACTAGTGCGTTTGGGACAGTAGGTGTACTAGGCATACATATATTGCTTGGTAGACAAGAGTTGCCAGCAACGCATATAAGTATAGGTAAAGATCGTGCTGACAAATCGACGTTGATAGCGATAAGACGTTTCATGAAGGATCGACCTGCAGATCTCCTTCCCACAATTCATAAAAGGCGCCTGCCCTCTTGCTTTACCCACAGCTCTCGGCGAATTTGGCCTATCCATGTAGCTCTACAACCTTGCAGTTACTCAAGCGCCCCTGCTATTCCAGGTTTATTCTGGCCGAAAATGTGCGCTAGTTCCGGAAGCTGGAGCTAATAACATCGCACGCCGCCGGCTTCTGCTGCATCCAATCCGCTTTACAGTCGGGGAACATTCGACACAATCCACTGGGTTGGCTTAACTCGGCGAAATGTGCTTGAAGTATAATCTGGATTGGTGCTCTTGTACTCTCTTGTAACCAGGCCGGCCCGGCGTGATTGTGGAGCCACGGTGCGGAGCCCATCCGGTCGGTCCTGGTCGAATTCTCAACCAAAGGTTTCTTTTCTATTCCATGAACGTCACGGATGCTACAGGCTATCGCGAGAGACACGGTCATGTTGCAGAGGGAGCTGGCCAACTCCTTCTTGGGCTGCACAGAGGAAAAATCTTTGAAACTACTTCACTAACGATATGCAATCTCCGGATGGCAAGCATATTGAAGTTTGCAACGCGTGATCCTTCTACAGCGCTGCTTTGGGTCACTTCGTGCTGACTGGGGGTCGCCTATATACACTTGTGGTAGTCAACCTTCGAGGCCGGCGCACATGGGCCACGTGGCGGGGAGAGACGGAAGCTAGGAGGGCGGCACGGCACGGAAGCTATGGTGGCCGAGTTCGATGCCGAAGCGACATCCATTCCCGGACGCTGATGAACGGCAGACGCGAAAAGCAATCGTGGGCTTGACCTTTGGACCTCGTGCGCTACGAGAATCCTGTCTTTGGTCGTACACGCATCCGTGTTTCTCCACGCCCTTTTCTCGGCTGCTGGACCGGCAGTTATCTTGATCAATGACGATGTCGACGTGGGTTTTCGTAATGCGGGGTACAGGTGGAGAGATGGGCGGGTCGTGGACGCCTCGACCCGTGAAAGCCCCTTAATGTGCCTACCATGAGATCAAGGGAAGAAGCTGGACGCGTAGTCTATGATTGCTTCAAGTGTTCAGGCAGGTATGGTGCAGTTTGGCCATTGTGTCTGCAACCAGGGTTACCATAATACCATTGCCTGGATGCAGCCTATCATTCCGTGGTACTAAACTTGTCGATTTCGCTCTAGGACAAACACGCACAACCCCAGGTAATATTATCACCTGTCAAAACAGGGTGCAAAGATCTGCCAGTTCAAGCCCCCTTTATCGCAGAAGACGTGGTCGTCTAAGTGTTCTCCGCCCAGCACCAGCACTTGACTAAGCCACTACTTTTCCGGAACCAGACTCACCCACCATGACGCCTCCGCCCGAGTTTTGCCAACCACCTACCAAGCCCTTCGACGTGGCCATCGTGGGTGGTGGTATCGCAGGTTTGACACTGGCCCTCCACCTCCTGATCCATCGTGTTCCCGTCAAGCTGTACGAGCAGGCAGCTCACTTTGGAGAAATTGGAGCCGGCGTCTCCTTCGGCCCCAACTCCACAAAGGCACTGGGCCTGATCTCGCCCCACGTCTTCGAGGCGTTCGCGGAAGCCGAGACAAACAACGTTGACGAGGCAAAGAAGAATGTCTGGTTCGACTTCAGGTACGGCGACACTTGCAATGGACAACGACCAGACGGAGGCCTCATCTGCACCTTGGAATGTGACGGCGGACAGAGAGGCGTGAAAAGATCAGCTTTGCTCGACAATCTCGTTAAACTGCTTCCAAGCGACGTGGCGGAGTTTGGTAAGCGTGTAGAAAGGTATACCCAAGATGGCGATGGTGTCACGTTGCACTTTCACGACGGCACCACGGCAAAACACGACGCAGTAGTTGGATGCGATGGAATCAAATCTCGCATGAGAAAGGTATTGCTGGGAGAGGACGATGTCGCCTCCACGGCCACATTTTCCGGCAAGTACGCCTACCGAGGCCTGATTCCTATGCAGCGGGCCCAGGAAGAGCTTGGACCTGAGCTGGCTGGTAACAGTCAGTTGTATGTGGGACGTCACGGTCATCTTCTCACGTTTCCTATCGGCAAAGGGGATATGATGAACGGTACGTTATACAAGGAAACGGGGGAGTGTATGGTTCTGGGTTACTAACGACTGGCTCTAGTGGTGGCATTTGGCAGTGCGGATGCGTGGGAGTCGACCCAATGGGTAAAGCCGGTAACCAAGGAGGATGTCATCAAAGAGTACAGCCACTGGGGTCACAGTGTGTGCCGCATCATCGACATGATACAGCAGACTGATGTATGGGCGCTGTTTGACCACCCGCCGGCAAGAACTTACTGTGATGGTCTTGTGTGCCTTATGGGTGATGCTGCCCATGCTTCAACGCCTCACAAAGGCGGAGGTGCGGGTATGGCTGTCGAGGACGCCTATATCCTGGGAAATCTCTTGGGTGCCGTTACCGACAAGAGTCAAATCCGGCGGGCTTTGGCAGCCTACGACACAACCCGGAGAGCCAGAACGCAGAGGCTAGTAGCGGATAGCCGGGATCAAGGGATGCTGTTTGATTTGGAGCTGGGATTCGACGATCCGGATCAAATTGCCAGCAACATAAGCCAGCGGATGAAGTGGCTATGGGACTACGATATAACCAAGGAATTGGACGAAGCCTATAGGTTGCTGAAAGTCGTGTAGACACATTAGCCAACATCCCGACATGACTGCAATACCCTGATGGCCCCATGGTAATTATACTAGTTATAGGCAAACAGTTACCGCATTATGCTCGAGAGACAGAAACGACATACATAATTATTATAACTGGGAAAAAAGCAATATGCCACAAGGTACAAAGCATGGCCAGTATATTATTGCTCAGCCATGAACTTCCAGTCGGACTGGGATTGACCAGGTAAATCACAAGGATAACTGGAAACTGTCACAACAATGAATATAAGAATGGCCATGCCGTAGGCAATGCTCATATTCTTCCCTGCCCTATCATTTTGCCCTATGTCCGCTGACCATCTTCGCTTTGACTAGTACCATTGATCAAGGGCCTTTGCTCATCATAACCCGCTTCCTCCAGACTGTCGTGGTGCTGGATGTTGACATATGCGAGGGCGAACGTGGACGCAGCACAGCAGAAAAACGCAAACATAAAAGGTAGGCCTTGCCAGACACCCTCCATTCTCAAACTGTGCTTCATAAGTAGAGCATCAATAGGTCCGGCGAACAAGGCACCGACAGTATCCATCAGCGAGAGCGTACTGAAGACTGTGCCGAGAGCCGCCTTGTCAACCATGGCACCCAGGAGGGACTTGGTGGAGGCTTGGAAACCTGTTCCAAGAGTATAGATAGCAACACCTATGTGGCACATCTTGTTAGTCTGCCATCGAGCCAGAACCGTAACTGCCTGTAGCACGTGGGAGTGAGAAGCGGTTCAAGACTCACCAATATAGATAAACACCAGTTTTGGGGCAAGCACCAAAATGGCAAAGCCAAGCGTAACGAACACTATAGTGATGCGTGCCATGACCAGATCCTTCCGTGACGGTGAACGCCTTAAGCGCTGTGCTAATATGGCGTCGACTAGCGGTAAAAGAACAGCAGAGGCGATAAGCTGGCCTGAGGCATTGACCGAAAGCAAGATGCTTGCCTGCAGGGGAGCAGACACATTTTAGTAAAATGTGAGAGGAATATAAGAGGGCACAATGGCTCACATACCTGCGCAAGTGGAATGGAAAACCGGGTTGACACATAACGAACCAGGAGCGCGAGTGTCTCCCGGGCAAAATCAACCGTGAAGTAGCTGGCAACGAGAAGCAGAAGGTTTCGGTCACGGAAGACGAAGCTCAATGTTGTGACGGCGTGCTGGACGACCGATTTGAGCGGTTGCAAGACACCGGACGGCGCGCAATTGTGTGATGATGCCCCTTGTCCGTTTGCTATTCCGTAGTCATTCCCCGTGGTCAAGGTTTCAGGCATCAGGAAGGCCATGACAGTCACCATGGCCATGCAAATGTAGCCGAGGATGTTGGGAATCCATGGGTTCCGAGCCATCAGGGCGGCTGCCACCGGCGGTCCTAGCATCTGGCCCAGTATCAGAGAGGTGCCGGCATAAAAGAAGATACGGGTGCGGGAGGTATCCGAGGTAGCGTCGGCGAGTATCATCATCGCTGCAGCGGTGAAGACGGTGTTGCCGCCGCCTATGCAAGTGAAGATGGACGACAGCCAGATTAGCCTCACTTCGGCCTCGGTCCAGCACACAAAAAGAGTCCAAGTGGCACCAAGCAGCTGGCCTACGAGAGACAGGATCAAGACAGGGCGGCGTCCTTTGGTGTCGGCTAAACTGCCGTAATACATGGCGAGTAAAAGGCCGGGGATGCCGTCGAAGAAGGTTTGCCATCCGAACAGTTCGTTGACGGCGTCTTGAATCTCGGGCTTTTTGCAAAGGTTCTCATCCAGACCCTGTTGGCTATGAGCGCCATCAGGCGGGATAGCGACCGCCGCTGACTGCTCAGGATGGTCCATGTAATAGCGCCGGCAGATGATGTCTTCGTAGATTCGCGTCTGGGGCACCATTGCAACCATGATACCGAAGCCCAGTATCAGGAGCATCAACCAGACAAGGAGCACCGGGCGCCAGAGCGTGCGAGTCCCGGACCCCACATCGAACATGACCTGCTGAGGTGCAACTAAGGATTGGGCGAAGTGTATGCCAGCTGAAGGGTGAAGGTTGAGGTTGAATCTGATGGAAAAGACCTAGACAAACTAGAAGACCAAATGATGCCCATGAGATATGAGATAAGTGCACATGGCATTTGTTGGAGATCCTGGTCCAACCATTGCTGTGTAAACCTCCTATCTTGGTTGGCCAATGTCACAGAAAGAGTGTGGCAACATCCGGAACCAGGCGACACTCGATAATGTTATTCTCGCTCCAAGTTGGTGGGCACGTCCGGGTTCCATATCGAATGATGTTGCATCGGCAGGGTGCCGAGATATTGAAGCGTGGGCCGCTGGTTCGACGCTTCGCCTCAGCCACTGCAACAGGCCGCCGATTGGGGCAAAACTTCCAGACACGGCGATTGGTTAGTGACGGCGTCTCACCTACAGTCACCACAAGTCGATTTTGTCTTGATGACATCTTAACAAACGTACGTTGGAACTTTTCAACTGGAAACAAAGTAATGGAGGTTAACTGACCTGTGGTTTCCCTGGCACAGAAAGTTCAAGCAGTGTAGGCACTTCAAAATGGACTTTGGCACGCCTATGATGATCAGCAAGTACACCTTCAGCCGCTAGACAATCGTAGTAGCCACGCAGGGTAAAACAGGTCAAGTTTCTCACCCAAGCCGTCCGTCCAAGTGATAGTGCGCCAGTACTAAGCGGACAAACACATGAAACTGAAGCAAAGGTGGTACCAGACTGACCAGGCACGGCAACCAGACTGGTCGCGCGGATCAACAGCCTACGTCTAGGTAAGCCCAACGATTCCGGAGCTGGACATTGACATATAAGACAGCTCTATGCTCAATTTTGAGCTATGCCGAAGTAGTGCTTCATGGTCTGGACTCTGGAACACCCACTAACTACGTCGAAATAGGGATCCAACGTACGAGCAGTCTGCCAAAGTTAAGCCGAGTGGCTCAGAAGGTGAATCCGGTACGATATTGTCCCAAATTAACGCTCGACAGCACTTTCGATACCAGCCGGAGGAAGAGCTTTGCCAATCCTTTGCGGGTTCCTATGATGGCGACCGATGTGGCCGATGTGAGACGACACCTTGCGGGAGAGCCTTTGGCAACCTCAAAGTATAACGAAAGCATCGGTGGGAGTTCTAGGAGGTGCGACCCCGACCTATACTGGAGTCTTCATATATATTATATCTCGCAAGGGCATCGAGAGTAGAGCCGTTGAGATGTTATATGAGCTGCCAGCTTAGTAAGTTCGCGAGCCATCAAATGCCAAGCTTCCGGACTTACGAATAGGATAGCCACGACACGATGCGACCCTCTGTGGGGCTGGGAGTGCACAAGGTGGGACGACAATTCGAAGGTCTGTTGCTGTACGAGCCATGATGACTGTTACGCCTGGAAACCGGAAAGAAGGCGCTGCAATCTATTTGACACGCGAAACTCTCACTGAGTACAGGTTCGACGTCATTCGTGCCTCCGTCCCGGGTGCTGGAAACACAAATCGTATCAGCTTGCCCGCGAGACAAGCCACTGATGGAGGAGCGCAGAGATTGCATGACCAAAGGTCCAGAAGCCGACCACAAATGGCGGGCCACAGGCTTTCCCCGCACCCAATCCCGTGCCTGTGATCTTCACCGGGATGCCGCTGTCACCCTCAAACACCAGTAGAATTCTCCACTTTTTTTGTGAGCGCGCAACACGTAAAATTTGGCAAAATTTGTGCTAGAAATGAGGGAAAACGAGGGCATCAAGGCCGCGTTTTCGCGATTCCTGCCACAGCGCCGGACAGGCTAGACGGCTAGGAGATATAGGACGATAGATCCGATTAAGCTCTATCGATTAAGGCCACTTGCGGCAAGATTCCTTGGATTGCGCGTGCAAAAGATCGTAATAACGGCTCGAACAAAGGACCTCGAAAAATGGAACGGCGCCTCTTACCCGCCACACCACGTAAATATAGGAATACTTAGTATCGTTCGGTAGGCCTTATTCTCTATTTTTGAGATCCGATACTCTTTCCTTTAAATATTTCGTTACGCGTTTCAAAAAGTAAATAAATTAGAATATTTCAAAGGTTAAGCTTAAGTCGACTTAATAACCCTAACCCTTAAAAGGGCGGTAAGATTAGGTAGAATTCAAAGTCATTTTCGAAGCTTTTTTTTTTCTATCAAAATTATTTGAGTTTACTCGACTTTTTGATCGCGCAACGAGGTATTTCAAATAAAGAGTATTAGACCTTTAAAATAGAGCGTAAGGCCTACCGAACGATACTAAGTATTCCTATATTTACGTGGTGTGGCGGGTAAGAGGCGCCGTTCCATTTTTCGAGGTCCTTTGTTCGAGCCGTTATTACGATCTTTTACACGCGCAATCCAAGGAATCTTGCCGTAAGTGGCCTTAATCGATAGAGCTTAATCGGATCTATCGTCCTATATCTCCTAGCCGTCTAGCCTGTCCGGCGCTGTGGCAGGAATCGCGAAAACGCGGCCTTGATGCCCTCGTTTTCCCTCATTTCTGGCACAAATTTTGACGAGTGCGCGCTCTCACGAAAAGTGGAGAATTCTACTGGTGTTTGAGGGTGACAGCGGTTCTTTCCCCAACGAGGCAAGCGCTGACCAGCCACACACAAAACTCCGTCCTTCGGAAGTTCGTAAAGGTACCACGAAACCTTCGTCATGCTTGGGGGGGGGGCTTGGACGAGTTCAAGTGGTGTTATGCTGTGTTCCGTCACCCGTTTTCGTCGATGCTGACTTCGACCACCTTCTGTCTCGGGGTCTTAAAAATGCACTAATCTGCACTGGCATGTTGAAACTCCACTTGGTCTTTCCATAGACACCCGCCGTCCCTACCGTGGATTGAGAATTCACATTCCAGTGTTGAGATATGTCCACAGGCGAGTGGATGATAAGAGACTTTTGATTGAACAACAACAATGCCAACAGCAATAGGCTGAGCGATTTCACCTTGCGAGAGGACGTCTAAACCCCAAATCACCTTCTTCCAAAATCCAGTCTATTGCACCAAACCTGCCCAATCTCAACATCAATCATATACTGCGTGAGCCATTCCCCGCGCAAAACGCACGCTTGAGGCATCAACTTCCATTTCGCCATCTTCTCAAACTCAAAACTACGCATAACAATGCCGAGCCTCTGCGGTTTCCGCCTCTGGCGCAGCAAGACCGCCGTCTCCGCTACGTCCGCACCCGACCATGACCAGCGCCCAGCGCGTCCGTTCAGCGGCGAGACCATGGTCGGCAGCATATCGAACCTCGACGCCGCATCCGTAGAAGAAGGAAAAGTCACCGACAAGCGAACCATCAGCGGCAGGTTCCTCAGCGTCGGCGCCGCGCTACGAGAACGATCACGCTCACCATCCGGACGATCACCCTATCAATCCAACTCTGAACACGAGAAGCCAACAGTCACGATACCCGGTCCGTACAGCAAAGACTACGGGCTTAGCCATCGTGCCAGTGCCGGCAGGATACGCAGCGAGAGCATCACCTCGCTCGACACGCCTACGTCGCCGGAGGACGAGAAGCGCTGGCATAACAGGGACTCGAAGATGAAGGAGGAGAGTCCGATTGAGGAGACGGAGGAGGAGGCCAGGTTACGGAAGATGGCGGAGGCGAGGAGGAAGTTTGCACAGCAACAGAAGGAGCAGGAGAGGCTTGATGATTTTCAACTGATGTGATGACTTGCTCACGAACACCTTTCATACTGATTCTTGGGTTTATGCATCAGATTGGCATCGGAATTTATGCAGGATATCGGCGTTTCAATTCGGAGTTTGGAGTCGCGATACTGGGCTATTAGAGGTTTAAGGAAAGCCACGGCGCTGGCGTGAGTAGGGTTTGGTCGAAATGACACCCAAATAATGAATATCTTTTTTATTGCTCCCTTGCTTCCAGTCGCGTGTTGGTACTCCGCCTGCTCATTGTGTTCCTGGCACTTAGCAGGTTCCCGATCCAGCCCCCGCGATTTGCGATGCTACGTCACCAACTCGGTTGGCGCTTGATGGAGAAGGGCTTGTTTTATCCTTGCACCCTTCCAGGTTGATCCTGGTTTCCCCGCAACGCCGTCAAGATTGCGGCGCCGGCGAATCTGCATTTCGTTACCCGAGCTACAGATTCCCGAAAGCCTAGGCCTTCTTGATAAGTTGAACCTACCTTCGAACTACAAGACAAAAGATGGCAAGGTCAAATTTCAGGACATTTCTGGGAGGGGTAGGGTATATCTGGCGGCATTGCAAACGGGCTAGAAGACCCCAAAACGCGATGTGAGAGATCTCACGGTAAAGCACACACTATATGGGACAACTTGCAAGATTGAGCGGTTGTGACGGTGTACGGGCATAGAAGAAGAGCTGCTGATGGTGAGTATGGCCCCGCATACTCTCACAGAGCGTTTAATAACCCAGAAGGTTGGCCACCGCTGAGTTCCGCAACCACGAAGCGAAGGAACCACCATGGTCTATGCGGTACCCGTATGTTAAACGGATAATATGAGTATATAGCGGTGACTTGGGTTTTAGCACATATCCACATCACAAGCAGAGACACATTGTTCAGGTAGGGTATAACTTCAGACACCAAACCAGGTCCATTCACGGTAGCCATTAGGCTCTACCTTGTAAGATATAGACGGAAAAAAAGTTCCCGCTGTTCCACAGCTCCCGGGAAACACGCCGGAACACCAAACAAGCACTCCTTCAATGCCACCCCTGTATGCCTTCTCCATGGTATCATCATGCCACCCCTCCTTTACACCAACCCTGACCCACAACCCAGCCACTAACCCCTTGCTCCTCCATCATCCCACCCCCTCACCAACCTCGAATACCGCCCTGTAGCAACTCCAGCGTCCGAGCCGCCTCCTCATCCACGCTCTCAGCGCTCTTCCAGCACGGTGTTGGCGGGGGATAAGTAAGACCCGGCAGAGGATCGGAGTATCTCAGGCTGAACAACGGCCTGCCCCCTCTTCCCAGCAGCGACTCTGACGGACCGAGGGATTGCGGCGAAGGTTCCAACGGCTGGAGCTTGAGGGGGCTGCTGCCGGGTGGAGGTGACGAGGAGTTATTCAGCGCCGGGAGAACGTCTGGCACGGTGAAGGAGGCCGAGACGTCGCGGGGGGAGATGGAGGGGTGAGGGAGGGGGAGGAGAATGGGTTGGCGAGAGGGTGGTGGTTGGGTGCGAGCCGCCTGGCGCCGACGACGCTCTTCTCCCGGGAGGATGACTTCTTCCCCGTCGATGGTCTTCCTCTTCCTCTTTCTCGGGTGGGTCTTAACCGCCGCGGTGATGGAGGTTTGAGGCGGAGGGGCGGAGAGAGGGAACGTCGACCAGGAGGGTGCAGTCCGAGGAGGAGAAGGATTTCGAGCTGGTGTCTGCGGTGGCGGTGCTGCTGCCCTCTTCCGCCGCTTTGGCGGGGCAGCGGCGGCGACAGCTGGTGCGGCCTGGGACGCCACCCGCGGAACTGGAAGTTGAAACGGCGGTCGCTTCAGTCCGGTGATCTTCTCGAGATCCTGGAGAATCTGGTAGGTCAAGTAAGCGCCGCACTTCTTGTCCTCGCGTGTCGAAGCGGGCCGCTTCGCGTTCCAGTCAAGCTTAGGCTCCCGTTTCGTCGATGGCTTTGAAGGCAGCCTCGGAGCCTCAACCGCCACGGCCACCACCACTTCCTCCGAAATCTTGGCGTCTTGATCTTCGTCTTTATCATTATCATTGGTGGTGGCCACCTCGATCTGCCCAGTCTCTTGGTCTAGCGACACACGGCTTCCCTGGCTCTTCCGTTTGCTCGAGCCGCCACCGGTGCTCCTTCGCTTGGCCTTGACAATAATCGGCTCGTCGTTTTCTTTATTGTTTTCTGACTTGGTGGATGAAGACAAGACGCTGCTGGTTCGCTTAGTTTTGGGCTTGGCTTTGGGCTCATTCTCGTCCACGGCTCCGGGCGGCAACCACAAGGCTGGCTTACGGTTCTTAAGGTCGAGAACCCAGGTGTCGCAGTCCCATTGGACCCAAAAATCAATAACGTCGGACCACACGCTCTCCGGAGGCTTGGTAAAGTTTACGAAAACAACCTTGCCTCCTTTACTGTGAGCGGCCTTAGCAAACTCCTTCACCAAAACCTTGAGACCGTGAACGCGGAGACTGGTTCCTAAAATCAATAGCATATCTGGGCCTAGTGACAGATCATGCTGCACTATCGGGCTGATCAGGTGAGACTGTGGATGCTCCTCTCCGTAAAGGACGATATCCGGCCGCAATTTACCCACCCCTAACGCGCGCTTTCCCCTCTCCTCTCTTGCCGCCGTGGCCCCCGCGCAATGTGGACACGTAGGCTGGTTGCCCGCTAAAGTGTCTGATTCTTTGTCTGCATCCCAAGATGTGGTGCGGCCGCAGAGAAAACAACGCAGACAGTCTAGCGAGCCATGGAGGTACACACACTCTACTCCCCGGTTGGGGAGGGTGAGCGTGGGGGAAGTGGACGAGGCGGGAACGGGCTCAGAGGGATGTGCGTGGTCCTGGCTGAGTTGCGGGAGGGGAGGTTCGGTTGGACGCTGTAGGGAATCGTCGGGGGTAGTCGTGATGGGGCCAGAGGGTGAGGGGGAGTAGCCGGACCTGCGGCGGGGGTTGGCTCCGGGCTGCTGGTCGGAGATGTCTGATGGCTTCTTGGTGGAGGCGACAGTTGGTTGGCCAGCTCCTGCTCTTCCCACACGCCGCTCTCCTCTGCCGACTCGTCCATCTCCGAAATCCTCGACATTTCCTCCAACTCCTTCGGCTGCTTCGTCTTCATTACTGGAGCCCGTTGCTGAATCGAGTTTCGATGATATGAGAAGTTTGGAATGCTGCGACTGGCCGAATTGTCGTTCTGGGAGTTCGACGGGCCTGGAGTCGGTGCACTCGCCGGTGCACTCGCCGTATCCGCTGATAGAGCCTGAAAAGGCATGATCTGGGCCGCGTAGATAGTCCTCCCGGTCGGAAGCTCCCTTTCTGTCATACGTCGGTACTCTGCCTCGAACTCGGCACTCGGCTGAATCAAGGCTGGCCCCACCATCACACGTGGTTGCATCTGTGCCTGCTCTTGGGGCTGCTGTCTCATCTCTTCCTGCTGATTCTTGTCCCTCTTGAAGAAGCCCTTGGCCTTTTGCGCCGCCTGTCGGAAGACCTCCTTGGCTCTCTCTTGCCTGCTTGATCGCTCGGGCTGAGAACCTGGAACGTTGGCCGCATCCAAGCTCGAGGGCTGTGGTGAAGCCGACGCGTTCTTCAAGCCGGTCGATGTTTTGCGTATAGCATCGGACGAGCTTGTGGCTGTCCCGTAGAACGCCGAGGAAGCGGTGGGATGTGGTTGGTTCGACATCGCGTGCCTTTTGTTTGAGAGTTGTTGCAAATGTGTAAAATACTGACGTCCTTAGGGGATCGGCCCAGATGTTGGCGTCGAATAAATCCTTCCCTTTGAGATTGGGCAAGGTAGTTCTGGAAGAATGGAAGGAGGATTGAGAGGCAAAGTATGGTGTCGACGTTCCGGTTTGCTGGGTCTCTTCGGTATCTTCTCCTTCAGTCTCTTCTTCGGCAGTGCCGTCAAATGTAGATAGTCCGGATTCGCTCCGTCTCGAGGTACTTGATGTAGTTTGGCTGCAGAATGTGAGAGATGCAGTTTCGAATGGATCTGAAAGTATTGGAGGTGGTGACGAAAGAGGAGATGAACTCAGTAATTGATGGGTTGGGTTGTCGAACTCTAAAGAATAGTTGGAATCCGAATTTCTGTGGCTTGAGCTGCGTGGAGAGCAGGCCACGTCGTAGACACCTTCCAGTTCTTCAACTCCAGCCCTTTTGCTCCAAGGTGACGCCGAGCTGCTACTGGGCGTAGACGGTTGATGTACGGACCCGCCTCCCTGGGTAGTTGATGTGCTGCTGGTACAGGTAGCTTTGAGACCTCCCACACCCGGGGGTCCATCACTGGGTTCCAGGGCCCCACGTCCCAGCCCAGGCACAACCTTTCCTGGTGCCATATCTTCTAATGTCTCTTGCCATGGTTCCTCAGGTTCTTCTGCTTTCCCTGACAAGGAAAGGTGCTTTGGTAAATGACCATCAATTGTCAACAAGCTTTCCTGCAAGCCCTTCAACCCACCTTCATTGTGAGCCCTGAAATGGGTTGCTGGCTCTTGTTGACCACCACTTCTGCTTTCTTGTGAGCATTGACTGCCAGCTGACTCCCCACCAGCAGACTCTGGCACATTGATAGAAAGCTTCCTTCGCTTCTTGGGTCTTTCGTCAATCTCTTCGACGCATTCAATCACATCAAGAATAGGAGGCGATGAGCGCATGGCTGCTTCTACCTCTTCCTCCTGTCCCATCTTATCCGCCTCTTTGGAAGCATTGTCGAACTGTGCCTGAATCAAGGAATAAAGACCATTTTCAGATCGGAAGTCCTGTCAATCTGTTAGCATGTCTACCTACACATATCGCCTGATCCAATGAGATGTCCAACTGACCGGTATTCCAGAATTCGTGCTGATGCCAGCTCCTGTCACCACCACCACTTTCTTTGCTTTCGCCAGAGCATTGGCGATCTCCTGGAGCTGATCCCCTGACTCTGGCGTAACATGTATTGTCGGCATGTTGTTCCACACTCTTCGCGCTCGTGGCGCATTGGTTCCTTGTCAGCTGGGGAGGAGGTGAAAGCTCCTCCTTTGCGACAACAGCACGGATAGTCCAACTTTAGACCATAATTATTGTTGCCAAGCGCGATCTAAGCTCCTTCTGCAGCTCCTGATCGACTCGTCCGTCTGGGGTACAGGTCGCGCCCTTCCTGGGCTCTTCGGTTGCCCCCAATGGCTTGGACCTCGTTGGTTGAAGATGCGGTCTGATGCGACGCGCCTAGGTGTGATCGATCAGTGCGGGGTAGCTTACATGCAATGCATATGTGAAAGAAAAAAGCAAGAGATCGCGAGCCCCAACAACAAGAGGAGAAGACAGGATATTGCTGATACAGACGCCGTTGAAGGAAGAAATAATGTCAGTCTGAAGAGACCTGTGCCAAATGGTTGAAGTTGTGGAGATGGAGTCGCGCTTCCCTAAGACGCGTCTTGGAACCTTGACCTTCCCCGGATCCACAACACCAAGCACAAGTGCACGGTCCTCCTACATCTTCAGCAGAAGCTGGCGGCTAAATTACGGCTATCGGCTGCTCCCTTCACTAGCGCGATGGAGCCTCAGCCCTAAGGTACACGAGACTCGACCAAGGTCGAGTCCTCAGCTTCCACCCCCTGACGTCACACAAGAAACAGACAAGTCCACACACCATCAGAAGCAAGGGACCATCAAAGGGCAACTCGAGCTTATGCGACCGCTCAAAAGTGTTTCAATACTCTGATACAGCCTGCTATCTATGATGCTGTGAGGATAGGGGTCGATAAGGATGAGCATGTTGATGGAGCTGGCAGGTTAGGGTGTTCCAAATACATCTTATAAGGGCTACTACAATAGAGACGTACAGCCGCTTTGAGGGGTGCCAAAACACGGACGTTTTGACATCAAGAAAAGCCAGATCCATAGTGTCGGGTTACGGGGAACGCTCAAACCACCAGAGACTCGAGATCTGCAAACCGATACAGCTGAGCATACACATGGTACCAAAGTCCTATACTGGTAATCTACGCTGGCACCGAGCATACTGGCCAGATCCAAGTCGCAAGAGCTGAGGAAGGTACGCAGTCCCCTTCGTCTGGGCTTCCGAACAACAACCTAGGTCCTAGGGTAAGCCAAGGCTTGTTCCAGGCCAGGTTCAAATCCACGGTGATTAGAGCCTATCTTCAACCGTATGGAGAGATCTTGACGGCTACCATCCCAAGGTTGGTTCATGAGCGAGCACACCCCTTTTAGACGCGAAGTCGGCCACAATTGTTCAGACTCATAATATACTCTGTACGTCTAGAGATCTGAAGCCGAGAAATCTGTATCATCACTGTGGAAAGAGCTTTTTTGATCGCAGGGTTTCTCCCCGGATAGTTTGTTGCCGACTTTGCGTCCAGGGGATAGCGCGCGGCATATGTGCTGTGTAGCATCGCTTGTAGGTTGCCACAGTTTCTAGCGTCTAAAAGCCATAATATCCGCACAACGTCTGTCCCATCGCGTTATCCCACTCAAATTGCCTGCTTCATAGACCAAGCGCAAGGTAGCGATCAACCCCTTCCAGGTTCATCCGCAGCGTTCATCTCCGGCATCTCAGTCCCACCACCATAGATCCCACCATCCAGAATAACCGCCTCATTATCCTCCAGATCATCCTGCACCCTCCTCCACCTCGTCTTCCTATCCTTCCGACCCTCCAACTCCGCCCCCTTCCCCTTGGCATCATAAACCGGCCTGATCACCCCACCCAACAACGGATTCCTACTAAATGCACCACCCCCACTCGTCCCACGATGAGCATCAGCCTCTTTCAAAACTCCCTCCTCCTCAAGCTCCTCCGCCGTCGGACTAGGCGGCCTCTCCACCGCGGCCATCTTCCTCACCACCTTCTTCCCCACCAGATCGATCGACACCACCTGCCGTCTCTTCTCATAGTCCGGCCTAGCGTTCCACTCAATCTCGCGAAGTAACTTCTGCTGCCTCTTCAGCTCCCTGGCTCTCTCCTCGGGACTAGCCCACATACTCCCTCCGCCACCGACATCGAAATCAGCAGCTTCGTCACGCACAGTTGTTCGCTGGGCGTTCTGGGCTTGGAAATTGAGCAGTCTATCACGGTGCTCTCGCGCCTTGATCTCGGCTTCACTCATTCCCGTTCTGGGGGCCGTGAAGGGTTTTGGCGTGGACGCTACGTCTGGCCGACGATGGGCTTCCCGGTCTGCG
This sequence comes from Coniochaeta pulveracea, assembly GCA_003635345.1. NCBI lineage: Eukaryota > Fungi > Ascomycota > Sordariomycetes > Coniochaetales > Coniochaetaceae > Coniochaeta > Coniochaeta pulveracea. The sequence continues at coordinate 114,095 of QVQW01000057.1, read as the reverse complement.
GCTTGCTTCTCCCTTCCGCGCTCCTGCTTCAGTTCCCTGATCATGCTTTGCACTTCGGATGGGCTGAGGAGCGGTGTTCCGCAGAAGGTGCATGGTCCGAGACCTTCTTTCACGCAGATGACTTTGCCGCAGTTGAGACAGTTTGGTGCGGCGGTCTGGACTGGATGCCGTGCGCCAACGCAATTACACTTACGGGCGGCGATACCTTCCGGGGTGTTGGAGGCGTGTTTGGGGTTGGTGGTCAGTTCGAGCGAGCGGATTGCCTGTTCCAGGTCTGTCAGCGCTGTTGAGGCGCCGTGCATAGGGGTGCCACCAGCAATGGAGATCTTGGTTCCTGGTCCCTGGGGACCCGGTCCTGGAGTAGATGATCTGGAACTTGGGTTGGAGTTTGGCCGGGACTTGGATTTTGGAACTGGTAGTAAGTCTGATACCAGTGTTCCTGCTGACTTGTGCTGGGCTTTGGGCTGGGCTGGTTGTTGCGGAGGCGGTTTCGAGGGTCCGTCATTCTGATGTGAGGGAGTTGCAGTACCAGATCTGCTGGGCATGTAGTCGTCTTCCTGGTCTTTCTTGCTGTATACCATTCCGGGATGCAGGTCAAATGTTGCGACTTGTCGTGGGGCAGGCGTGTGAAGTGGTGGCTTCTTCTTCTTTTGCCCGCGTTGAGGTCTAGGTACGGCGTCACCATCGTTACCGCGAGCAGCACTTGATGAAGCGTAGGTTTGCGTTTGTGACTGGGCTGGAGTCGCTGCCTGGGCCTTGGTCGTGGGATCTGATCTGCGAGAGTTGAACGACGAGATGAATTCTATCACTTGTGGTGAGTCACCCAGTAGGTTACTGAAGTGTTCTGCCGCTTCATTCTTGGAGAGAGATGAGGCATATTCCAGGACTTGTTGTAGTTCAGAGTCCGGAAGAGGCAAAAGTCTAGAGAGCTGGGCCAACGACATCTTTACTTTGTGTGGTGAACGGTTATCGTGTTGTTTTGTCGGTGGAGGTGCAGGTCGAGGCAACATCAAGCTGGACGGTTGAAGTGAGATGAGGTAATGGCTGCTCAAAATGGCTTGGCTCTCGGCCTGCCACAACGGGGATGATCCACATTTCCCGGGATTTTCATCGCGTTAAAAGCACGTTCCAATCCGTTAAAAACACGTTCAGGCCCACTTCCGCACCGCCACCGGTACATCCACGAAATTGAGGCTTAGACCCTAAACCTGTTAGTAAGACAGATCGCCCGCTAAATCCTTAGGGGCCTAGTCTTTTCCTGGGGTATCTTGTCAACCAAATTTTTAAGCCGATGCACCGGGTGTTTATTTGTAGTATTCTAATCCCAATATTCACGAAAACACAAATCCATAAGATCCTACGATTCCTGCGATTCTTACGGTTCTTACGGTTCCTCCTATAGGCCGTTGACGGTGCGCATAGTGCGTGTAGACGCCACTAGAGGTGGCAACGGTAGTGGATGTGTATACAGAGCCGTGGAATCGCTTAAACTAACTACGGAATTGCTTGAAATCGTAGCAATTCGACCTAGTGCCGTAGGAGCGGTAGACGTGATCGCCTCCACTAGTGTCCTTTGCATCTCTTGTAACCGGCCTTCCATCTATTCAACCGCCCGAGTAGTACGTGCAGTAGCTCCTAAGGAATGCGAGGAGATTACACAAGGCTGGACACTTTGGTAGTTACTTAAGACGGTAACAGCCAAAAAAAAGACTAGGATGGGCAGGGATTAGGTGGGTATCTGTCTGGGCTACTAGCTTGGCGTCGATTAGGATGTACCACACTGCCACACATAGTGGGTCTGAACGTGTTTTTAACGCATTGGAACGTGCTTTTAACGCGAGTGGATTTTCATGCGTAATTCCCACATCCGGCCGGCACATACCCTACAAGGGTAAGGGTTGAGGCGGCAGCACAGAAGCAAAAGAGATGGAGATGGATCCTTTGGAAGGACCGGTAACTCGGATACGGGGAGTCGAACCCCGGGCTGATGAGTGAGAGTCATCGATGTTACCGCTACACCATACCCGATGTCGGTTGTTGAGAGTCGAATGCGTAAAGGTACTGTTGAAAGCTTTTTTGTCATTGGCTAGGTCATCCGGGTACTGACTCGCCGTCAATACCAGTTGTATGGAGCACAGCGAAATACAGAGATGACATGAACCATTCGAGTATATGCTGTTGGTCGTGTAGCGAGTTCTGAGACATGTACAGAGAAGCTAAGATATGGACAAGCATGCAGAAAGGTTGAAAAGATATGCAAAACGAGACGGCCGTCAGGAAAAGAGCGTCAGAAGAGAAAGGCAGGAATACAATCACAACCATATGCAAAAAGCGTCCTCGTCATCCATCCATCCCATCCGTTTCCACACGAAGATTCACCCTTCCCAGCCCACCATCCCCACCCGGAACCCATGCGTTTGCCTCAAGGCATACCGGCAACCATGTTAGCATACTGACTATTCGGGTAACTCAACAAGTTATTCGTCGAGTCCAGCCCACCGAGAGAGCTCGCGCTGGTAGCGATCAGGCTCTTTGCATCAGTGCGATCAGCCGACGCCTCCCAGAACATGCTACCACCCAATCCATTACTCTTCAGATACGCCACCTTCTTGGTGACCATATCCGCCGTGTCGTAGGAGATGAGCTCCTGCGAGCTGGGATCATAGCTGTACGTGGCGCCCGAGACAGAATCATAGTACTCGGTCGCGCCCGCCTTGGGAAGGACCTTGTAGTCCCAGATACCGTTCTCCCAGGATCCGGAGCCGACGCCGGTGTAGCTCTGGCCGAGGCCGGCGGTGGACTCGAAGGCGCGGCCGTAGATGGGCATGCCGAGGACGATCTTGCTGGAGGGGACGCCGGCGGAGACGTAGGCTTTGACGGCGGCGTCGGTGGAGAACGGGGTGGCCTTGGGGTTGGCGGTGTTGTTGTAGAGGTTGGCCTGGTGGCCGGAGGTGGTGTCCCAGGAGCCGGCGTAGTCGTAGGCCATCATGTTGAAGAAGTCGATGACGTTGGACATGTCCTTCAGCTTCATGATGTTGTAGTTGGTGGGACCGGCGGGCGAGGCGATGGTGAGGAGGAAGTGGTAGCCGGGTGCGTACTGGGCGGCATAGCTGTCGAGTTGGGCACGCACGGCCTTGAGGAGGAGGACAAAGTTGGTGGCTTGGGTGGCATCGGCGGGATACTCCCAGTCGATGTCGATGCCGTCGAAACCCCAGTCTTTCATGAGGGTGACGGCGGTCTTGGCGAAGGTTGCTCGGGTGGCGTCGGTGCTGGCTGCTGCTGGGAAGTTCGTGGAGTAGGTCCAGCCGCCGATGCTGAGGAGTACCTTCATCTTGCGGTTGGTCTTCTTGAGGAGGTACAGCTGCTTCACGCAGCCATAGACATTGTTGCCGACATCGTTCCAGGCTAATCATGTGTTAGCCGCCGTGCCTTGCTCGATCACGGATCGAGGGTCAAGCTTACAGTCAGTGGCGTAGTGCTTCTGGAGATCAGCATAGCTGTCAGATGAGTAGCTGCGTTCGAGTTAGCTTCCTGGGTTTCTTCAGGGGCTGATTGCCACCACGTACACAGTGCCATCGCTTTGCAGGTTGGCAAAGGCATAGAGAACATAGGACAACTTTGACGCAGGAAGCTGTGCCGGCTGATAGTTGCGCCCATAGATACCCCAGTTAGTAAAGTAGACGGCATTCTGGTATCCTGAGGCCCGCTTCTCAATCTGAGTAGTAGGGGCGGCATTCACCAGCGAAGAAGTGATGGATAGTCCTGCAATGAGGAGGTTAAGGAGTGAACGAGCCATGATGACTGGCTACAAAAGAGAGAGAAGAATATAATATTGTTAGAAACGAAGCTATAGTATGAAGGAGAGTGGTGTGAACTGACTGCCGTCCATGTTCGAGTCGTTTCGAATAAACCAGCGTTACGGGCCTCTTATATGCCAGATGTTGAGGACACTAGGATGCGTTCGAGTCCATCCCTTGCACCATAGGTAACCGGGTTTGACAGTCAAGAATCCCATGGTCCAGGATAACGTTAATCTCAACCTCCATCAAGACCAGAGCGCATACAGGGCGACGCTTGTCCAATCTTCAACATGGCCCGGTCATGGTGGTCCGGCAACGTTGCAGGGGTGGTGTACATCTTTGTGTCAAGGCTGGAGAAGCCTGTCGCCCGTTGTTCCGTCCGGAGATGATAGTCGATCTTAGCTTCCTGGGGATGGACATCGGACCGGCATGCGTAATGTCTGCTCCTGAAATGGAAACCTTCCGTACTCGATGCATACCAGGGGCCTGGAGCCCACCCTGGTCCCCTGAGGCCCCATTCCCGCCACATCCACGGCTGTGGCAACGTTGCTGCTTCACGAGTGGATGACCGACTTCCTACTAGGCCAGGAGTACCTGTCCGTGTCATTAGCTCTCAGTGCCGGTCATGGTCGGAGCAGGAGGACAGAGATGAAGGGTCGGCCAGGCACAGCAGTAGAGGGTGTCATTTCCAGCATGGAGCATTGACCAGCCAGTAGCAGCCCCTGAGCGAACGACATTGTTGCGGGTCCTTCGTCTACAGATCTCGAATGCCACCACCTCGCAGTTGCCTCTCTCCAATTGCCATGCACGACCATGTCCGGCGACTGTAATTGAAGTGCTTCTTGAACGATACAAAACAAGCAGCATTCGCAGTGTGATCATCGCAGACGCGCCCAATACGTCGCATGGGCTTGCCCAGCCAGCATCTGAGGTTGGATTGCGGTGGAGTCTGCCATGTCAGCAACCCGGAGCTGCAACGAACATCCCACCAGATCAGGAAGGTATGCCACGATGGTGAGCTCTATGATTCGCCTCCCCTCAGAATACTGCCGAGATCCAAGTGCGGGAGGGACACTAAGACGGGATGACCCCCTGACGCTAATTTAGCGCCAAGAGATAGCTTGAACTGAAACAGCTTATCACATGCCGTTCCATCGACTTCAACGGTTTGCTTACAATGTCGCCAATCTGGTCACCACCCATGATAGAATGTGGTGTATAGGAAGTAGGCTGTGTTACTCGTCGAGGGCTCTGCAAGTGATCTTAGTAGTGGAGCCAGGAACACATGGTTCTAAATGAATGAGGCTCAAGAGCATGAAAACCTCCTTGCACTCATCTCCCACACATGGCTGTCTGCAACCCTGGGTCAGGGATTGAGGATTTGTGCCGGCGGCATTAGGTAATTTGACAGCACTTGACTCCTTCACTTACCATCACCACATAGGGGACGGATGACAATCCGCCTTGTTCTTGTTCGCGCCAGCTATTCCCTCCCGAAACTGTGTCTGCGCCCTGCATACGCTTATCATATGGTTCAGCGTGACATTGCCGACGCGCCGTACATGCTTGGAGTCGTGGATCACTGGAACCATCGAATTAGTACCTGGCATATAAGGCATGGCTGTTTGGGAGGGTTGCATAGCTACCTTCAATATTGGTTCGGTCTGTCCTGGTTGTTTGCAACGTTACATACATTTTTCCATGGAGCGCACAGCCCACGAAGAGCCGCCTCATCTATAGGGAATATTGACGAGGGTCGGCTTATCTCAAGCACGAGCCAGACCAGGATGTCGTGTCGAACCATTGCTTGTTCATTTGAACCCTGACCACACTGTCGATCGGTCCACAGGGCTCACGTGTCGGAGAAAGACACCACCAGCGGTACATAGACCAAGCAAATCCGTGCATGTCGACTTCTGGATTAGGCTGGCTACTGTCTTGCGTCCTTAACCAGAGCTCACCAGATTTCTTATCTTTGACCAGAGCCACCTCCGCCAGACCCCTTCTCGTTCGGAGCCTTCCCTGTCGGAGCTCTCCCCCTCGGCGCTCTCGAGGTGAAGAGGTTCCGAAGGTCAACGTCATTCTCGGCCGGTAGAATGGGATTCCAGTCCCTGTCTCTGAAGTGAACCCTAATCACTTCCAGAAAGTCGCCGTCGTACGGAGGACCAGCATAGCCGGCAGTCTCCAAAGCTTTGCGCTCCCTGGCTGCTCTCCTTGTCTGTACTGCATGATCTCTGGCCCAAATTGGGCAGGTGTCGTTCAACGACACTGGCGGCAGGATCGGGTCTAACGCTTTGCGCCAGACTCTCCAGAAGCTCTTGGCCGAGCCAAGGTGTGCTTGTCTCCCTCTGCGGTACGCAGCCATCAAACTCTCCAGTAGTTCCGCAGACTCTTCATCCTCCTCACGTAGCCTTTCGCTCTCCTCTGCCGTCAACCTCTTCAGTAGTTCCGCGGGATCCTCATTCTCCTCACGCAGCCTTTCGCGCTCGCCCGCCGTCAGCCTCTCCAGTAGTACCAGTAGTTCCGCGAAATCTTCGCGCTGCTTTCGCAGCCTTTCGCGCTCCTCCAGTGAGAACCTGTCCAGTAGTTGCAGTACCCCAGCGAGTTGTTTGTCCCCCTCACGTAGCCCTTCGCTTTCCTTCGCCTCGGACCTATCCGCAAGCCGGCAGCATGTGTGAGCCATGCCAAGCCGCTCGAACATGTCTAGCCGCGCGGATTCCGAATATGTCAACTCCTCTTCTTCGTGCTTCATATGCCAAGCGGAAGTCCAGAAAGTAAGCAGACAATAACGGTCTGTAATCCTAGAGCGACCTGGAGGGATAAAAGGTCTGTTGTGGTGCAGCGGTTGGCAGTGCAGCCAAAGGCGATGACATGGAAGACATCCTCCAGTGCTACAGTAACAGACACATGTATCGGGAGTCGTGTGAGCTTCTGACGATAGCGAGGCAGACATTCCTTGCACGCTCCGCAGAACATTTCCCGATATGTCCTTGGTGCGGCCTGACAATGACGAAGGCACGAAATTGGACAGTCGGTCGGCAACATAAAAAAGAACCGTGGGCCATGTTCCGTTCAGAACCGGAGTTTTCTTCGTGATGCATCGTGATCCCTTGGAAAGGAACCACTTCACGACGCCAAGCTCTTCATGAAGAGTGTCTACAGAGCCACTGAACCGCTGGCGCCGGGACGAGTCCATATATCTGAACAGTGGCGAGTAACCTTCCTCATCGGGGGCGTCGACTGCATGAAATCCAATCTCATAGAGTGTATCGAGTATTAGTACTGTTGGTATCAGCACGTTATCTTTCCGACCGGTTGTCACCGCAAAGTAAGGTGAAACCCAGCACTTAAGCGACACCGGGACCTTCGTGATGCGCTGAAGGCGGTCAAATATCAGCTTCGCATTGGTTTCCAACAGTGTGTCCGCATGGAGCCCAATTTGTTCTTGGTCTTGTGGCGCAAGGTGAAGCATGGCTAGTTCCTTGAGTGCCAACCTCCTCTTCGAAAGCTGACGACTGACAAGACCAATGATAGTCGCCCAGTATGCATCCGGTGGCCTGAATACGAATGGATTCTTCTCAAAGATTCTGCGGTTGACGAAGATGGCCTTTGGTGTCTCAAGAAGAATTGAGATTGAAGCGGTATCGTGCAGATAAAGTGCTCGTTGGAAAGCATGCAGGATTCCATAGTTCTTGAGGACAAGATGGCGAAGGCCATCATCCCAGCCTAGCGCCAGCTCGAGGATGTCAAAAACTCGACGCTTCTTGCGTCCTGGCTGATTCTGCGACATCGGCTCCAGACGTATCAAATCGGGAAGCGACCTTCGCACAATAGCCATTTCGAATTCGTCTAGTCCAAGGGCTGGGTTGACGTTAGTTTAAGCTAGGAGACCACCCTTCACTGCATTCGAAGGAGACCTCACCTTCACCCAGTTCGGGACGTCGCCAAACCATTTTCAGGTGGGCCGACCTCGTTTTCAGCTGGCTCGACGACATTCTATACTCCATTGTATCGAGCCGAGTCTCCTCATGATAGGCGGCAGTGTAGGACAAGTCCATGTGATCAAGCAGATCGAGGCGAGCCATCTCATCCAGCAGGTAGTACAAGTGACGGTACGGGTTCAGCCTGGGCTCCCACATTGTGAGTCGACGGGGTTCATTACGGTACAAGAAGTAATCGATAGCCGTAGGCCTACGCTTCATGCCGTTGATGCAACTAAATCATGTCAGATGCCACAACATGCCACGGTTCCTTCAAGGATGTCTCGAACATACTCAGATCTGGCATTAATGTCGACGCCTAATGACAAAATAGTTTGTAGCAGCACTTCCAGCTCAGGCGCCACGGCATCCCTTTTGTCTTCGAGGAGTTCAAGTAGCTTGACAAAGTCCTAAGAAGTACACGTCTATCAGGGGAGACTCCATAGATATCAAGTTGGGTTCCACAACTCACAAATAGTAACGTTTGGCCTCTCTCATCAGTGTCCATCGCGCAAGCATCCCCGCGCTCGACCGCTTCTGTTAGACGGGAGCTAAGTCGAGCCAAGTTCGGTTTCAGACAAGGGATGTCCCACGAAATACGATTCAATCCCAGGGGCTTGGGTTCTGGGATCAATCTTAGCGTTTCGTCCTCGCCGCCCCTAGAGTACACGGGAACATCCGTCACATTTCCGAAGTCGTCGTCAGTCTTCATGTCACAACATGAGAAAACATTTTCCGCAAACGCTCGAAACAGAGGCGACTTTGAACGCTGCACAATCCCGCGGAACCGCAACGTGGGGGCCAAGGCCCATCCACCGGCGCCGGTGGTAGCGCCGATGGCCAGTTCCATGGTTGCGTTGACGAAGGGTAATAACACCATCCGGATAGAAGACACTCTCGTCCGGGTGCCACGGCGGAAGTGCGGACAGTCGGATCGATGGTCCTGCGAGGTCTCGGTCGTAACCCGAACGCCCCAGTGTGAGGAATCAATGACATGGTGAATTGGCCTGCATCGACATGGTGTCCATGTGCGCTTAGCGGCAGCTAGATCGCCCGGATACCTCAGGAGCTGCGATTGCGCATGTTGTTGTACCATGAGTCGGTCCCCTTCGCCAAGTGACGACACCGTTTGCTGCGATTTGACAGAGAGCTGGCCCGTGCGGCCGGTGAGAACTGCCATCAGGTTGTTGCTCATTTGTTTCTGCTCGTGCAAAAGCAATTTGATATGCGCCACCTCGTCGACCATGTTGACCGTCGTACCGCGTATCTCGGTGACAATGCCTTGGGTGTCTTGGCTTGTTGAGCTTATGCCAGCCAATAGAGTTGTGGAAGCGTCATATTGGCTAGTCATCGAGGCAGAAAGGTCATTCTGGTGGCTCTGCACCATGTCTAGGCTTTTGCTAATGCTCGTCACGGTACTCTGAACCTCGACAGTTCTCGTCTGAGTATCTGATAGTTTCGCCCCGAGTTGATTCCTCGTGACATCGTGTTGAACCGAGTTTGCAGTGGCGGCGTCACGGTGCTGTGTCTGTATAGTGTCGAGGATGCGCGTCTGGTCGTTCTGGATGCCCCTGGCGGCCTGGACGGCACCGGTGTTAAAGGTCACTTGTAATTCCAGACCTACAATCTGGAGATGTTTAATGACTTCAAGGTTCAGCATGTGAACTCGTTGGAGCTTGTCGGAGATCTTCTTGTCCATGTTCCAAGCCTTAAGTGACGTCGACACTCGCTGCGGAAAGTTGCCCTTGCTGGTCTGTCCGGGTCCAACTAGAGGCTGGAGGGCTGTTTGTATGTCCTGCACACACTGGTCCAATGTTTTCAAGGTCTCTGTCAAGCCGAGAGACATTCTGGGGTTAATATGCACAGAGAGCGCGGGTTGTAATACGGTGCATACATGCTGCAAGCTGGTGATTGAACGTTCGACATCTTGAAGCACATCGCTCAGTTTTTGGGGCAACTCCCGAAGGTCTTTCACAAACTGTACGCTCTTGAGCAAGACTTCGGCCAGCTGCTCAACGGCAGCAACGCCCCCAAGAATAGAGAGAGGGTCGGCCATTGAGAAGACAAATGTTCAGCTGTACACCGAAAGATGATGAACTAAGCGGGCTGTAGGGAAATGGGAGAAATTCAGGTGTTGACAAGGGAAGGAGCCGGGCTCTAACCCACGTAGGGGAAGGTGCTCATAAGTACCTACCTCTACCTAAGGTACCTAGGTAGGAACATTCTGAAACCCCCCATGCCGTCCGCAAATGGTTGGTTGTCAAGCTTGTCCGCCCTCATTACTGCGCATCATATTCACACCTAGGCTGGTCTGCAATGCGACGGCCACCATCCTCGTCCAGGGCCAATGACATTGGCTAGAGCACAGCCTGCTTGTTGCCAGTCAGTATCAAACGCGGCGCTTCCTACAGGGACACGGGCGCTTCCTGCTGGGAGACCTGATTGACGGCATGACGTGGTGAAGCTGTGAGAGAACTAGGCTTGACTGATGGGATTTTGAAGGGCTATTTCCCAACACACCGTGCGATCGCGAGAGTTGACGTCCATTTACAGTTGGCGTTCAATTGACATGAAATAGGTACAACGCGGGTTAGGGGTCGTACCTGGATTGTCCACAGCACAATTGCTTGGCAAGGTCTATCAGTGGGGCTCCGTCATTGAAGCCGTCCCAAAAATGCGCCGCAGAAACCATCACAGATGCTTGGGTTCATAAGCTGAACGCACATGAATCATGGCTGCGCAGACCTCTTCTCTTACTCCTATTCTACTTCTCCTTACCTCTCGCCTGACCAACCGTCTCAGATCTATCCCAAAACCATGATCCGTCCCGCAATCCGGTCCCTCGGCCGAACGCGCGCCTTGACGTTCCGAGCCTCGATCTCACCCTCAAGTACACTCTCGACCTTTACCAAGCCCAGCAAGGTCACCCAAAGCAGAATGTCCAGCACCCAGACGAAAACCCCCTGCGCATCCCACCGACACACCTCCCCTCACCTCCCCTCCAAGATCCCCAACACCCCGATCCTCCTACACCGCACCATCCGCTCTCTCCGAACCTGGCGCCGCCGTCTCCTCCACGACCACCGCGTCGTCGGCCTCGTGCCCACCATGGGCGCCCTCCACGAAGGCCACCTGAGTCTCATCCGCCTCGCGGCGCGGGAATGCCACGCCGTGGTCGTTTCGCACTACGTCAACCCGGCGCAGTTCGGCGTCAAGGAGGATCTAGCCTCCTACCCATCGACCTGGGACAGCGACATGGCGTCTCTCGCGGCCCTGGACCGTGAGCTCGCCGAGGACGGGAATAACCTGGGGCGGATAGCGGCGGTGTTCGCGCCGCAGACGGAGGAGATGTATCCCTCGGGGTTTCCGGGACAGGAGGTGGATAGCAAGGGGAGTTTTGTGACGGTCACGCCGGTGGGGGAGGTGTTGGAGGGGAAGTCGCGGCCGACGTTCTTTAGGGGTGTGGCGACGGTGTGTATGAAGTTGTTCAATGTGGTGCAGCCGGAGAGGGTGTATTTTGGGCAGAAGGATGTGCAGCAGACGGTGGTGATCAAGAAGATGGTGAAGGACTTCTTGATGCCGCTGGATGTTGTGGTTGGGGAGACGATGAGGGAGGGGGATGGGTTGGCTATGAGCTCGAGGAATGTCTACTTGGGTGAGAGGAGGAGGAAGGTTGCTACGGTGTTGTACAAGGCGCTGAGGGCGGCCGAGGGAAGGTTTGCTGCTGGACAGGTGGAGAGGGAGCAGATTCTGGGTGCGGCCAGGAGGGTTGTCGACGGTGTGCTGGAGGAGCAGATGGCGTTGAAGCCGGAGGAGAGAGTCAAGTATGAGGTTGACTATATCTCCTTGGCTGATCCAGATACCATGGGAGAGCTACAGTCGGTGGATAAGACTAAGGGTGGGATCCTCAGCGGAGCCATCAAGATGTTCCCCGTAGATGCTCCCCAAGAAGAAGAAGATCTGGGACACAGTGGTGGCCCAGCAGTGAGGTTGATTGACAACATCATCCTTCGGCCTTCTTCGGCATCGTAGACGGTCTGCATATGCATTGGGCGGCGTTGAAAATAGCGATCATTCGTACATTTGTACATAATGCACTTGTATAAAACTGTAGATAGGATGCAAGAAGCAAAGCCACATGGCATACTTGATAAGGCCCTCTCTTGTCAAAATCCTCCGTCAACTAATCAGATGCTATCTCAGCACTATCAACAAGACTGGTCATTATTGTCTCTTCTTGAAATGGAAGTATTCGAAGTACCAGCACTGCTAGCATGTCCCATCATGCTACTAAGACTAGTTATGAAATACCGCGTTGACTCGACGTAACAGAGGTGCCGGGCATCCATGGGATCATAGCAGTCTTTCATGGTAAGATCCGATGCCCCATCGCCCTGGCTGATTTCATCTCCAAACAAGTCCAACATTGCAGGGCCCGCGACGCTTGGATGGGTTGATCCAGCAGGTGCGCATGATGTCTATGCTGCGGCTGGGTTGGAGGGCAGTCTTTCAGCAACCTCCAACACCAGCATGTGTGCTCCACCAGCAGGCCTGCGTTACGCACTGTCATCGTTAGCCTCTGAAAGTCCAATAGAGACGTGAAGAAGATCAGATGGGTTATGTTGCGTCAGAGATCTTGGTGATTTGGAGTCATCACAGTGATTCAGATAGTTTGTGCTATTATGTTTTTGCATCATGCAATGTGATAGGATAGGAAAGAATGAAGTGAACTTACACTGACATAGCTGCCGTCTGCGGATCGTAGAGACCCAGTGTGGGTGTGAACGTATTCCGGCCAAACCAGTACTATAACCCGTAGTTCAAAGGTTCTTCAGGAAATGCGTCTTGAACTTCTTCGTAGCCCTATCAGCAGGCCGATAGCTAAACTGGTCGCCATGAAGCTCAAAGACAAACTTCCCAGTCCCAGCATCTTGGTCCGGCTGCTTATCCTCCGCCGACGCAGGCGCAGTTGTCTCCTCTTTATCCTTGGCCGGTACCTCAATCCGGAATATCGTTCCCTCCTTGGGCACCGTCTTGATCTGATTCTTGGGCGTGATGATCTCCAGCACAAATCTCGAGTCCTTAATCACTATCCCCTTGATCCCAACCCGACTGACGCATCCACTCCTTACGACCTCCACCCCCGCGCCATGGAAATCAGCGCTTGCTAGCTTTGCGGCTGCGCCCTGTCCGCCTGTATTAATCTCATTCCCCAGTATCTCTCGGATATAGCCTAGCCATAGACTGTGGAGAGGTTCGAAGATACTGTATTTCTGCCCTTCTTTAGGGATCTGGTAGAGGCCTAACTTTCGCCGTTGTCGTGCTGATAACGGCCTGGGTCTAAGAGATTTCTTTCGTTTCTCGGCTTGCTTCTTGCGCGCTTTCTCTCTGGCTTCTCGGGCGTTTGAAGGTGGAGGGGAGGTTGGTCGGAGGTGGAGGGTTCGGTGTTGGATCTTTTCGGTGTAGAGTCTGTTGGCCGAGTCTGGAGAGTGTGCCCTGGCCAGGAGGGCCTGAGTCACTGACTGCGTTTTTGGATTCGACATGTTGATTCGACGGTCAAACCCGCCCAGACCAGTCGAACGATGAACTGTGACGCCGTTGTTGTAACGAACGTCAGGCAGCACTGCAAGTCGTGCCGATAACGATAAAGCCAATTGAAGCTTGCGACTTCGACAATTTTGCTTGAGCTCCCCCGGACCCATCACATGCTTGGTGGCGCTTTAGCTCGGCTTTGTTGCGCGCTAACCCCACATAGCAGCTTGCCCCAGATTGGAACCCCAGACTCCAAGGAGTTCGGCAACTGCAAGTGGTCAATGGTGTGGACGGACAGCCATGACATTTGCCTTCTCCGCCTTGAGAAGCATGCAGTCCGCGACCTTACACTTTCCCCAGCTTCTTTTATCAGGTTGACAATTGCTTCTCTTCCGGTTTATATCGGCAACTAGGTCCTCGAGCTACTCAATCGCGAAAGCAACCTCACGGCCGGAGTCCTTGCTGTAACTTGAGCCGCAGCCAGCAGTAGGCCACAACGTCAGCACCATGGCAAACAAGGACGACTCCCCGCGCGACTCAGCGCCGGATCTCCAGATCCTAGGCGACCAAATCACTTTGCAACCCAGCGGCTTTGTAGAGCCTCCTCGAAAGGAGGAACAAGAAGAAGCTCTCATGCGACACATGGCAAGCTTTCGGTCCGAGCCACTACAGTCCGTCGCCCTGAAACTTTACTTGACCTCGCTCTCCCCGTCTAATAGTATTCGGTTACAGATTCCTCCGCGAAGTCTCCCTCTACGTCTCCGGCACCGGCTGGCGCGCCTACGACAACGTAATCGGCCAACCGATCTTCTACTCCGGCTTCAGCGAGAACATGAAGAACTCGATCCTCTCCGCGCCCCTCCTCCAAACCCGCATAACCCAATTAGCCGACCAGCGCCTTCTCGTGGAGGAGAAGCAGGGTCTTCTCCCCAGCGCAGACAAGAGAGCCCGTCGGCGTGCGGAGCTGATGCAGGGGTTACATGAGGTGGCCGAGAAGCAGGCGGATAACATGATATGCAAGTTTGAGAGCAAGACATTTATCCGAGGTGCTTATTATCTGGTGACGCAGTTGTTGACGAGGGCGTATCATCAGGGTATACATGTTAGCAGTGAGGAGGTGTTGAGGTTGAGGAAGGTGGCTGAGGAGGCGGAGAGGAAGAAACAGAGTATTGTGTTTCTGCCGTGTCATCGGAGTCATGTGGATTATTGTGCGTTGCAGTTGATTTGCTATCGGTTGGGGTTGGCGTTGCCGGTTGTCGTGGCGGGTGATAATCTTAACTTTCCTCTGGTGGGGAGCTTTTTGCAACATGCTGGTGAGCATCGGCGATGATACTAGTGTGGGAGACGGTGGCTGACATGTGTTTAGGTGCCATGTATATCCGGCGACAGTTCGGAGATGATGTATTGTACGGCACACTGGTGCAAGCGTACATTGACACCATGCTTCAGGGAGGGTTCAACTTGGAGTGCTTCATTGAGGGAGGCAGGTCACGGACAGGCAAGCTGCTACCGCCAAAGTTTGGTATTCTCAGCTTTATTCTGGACAGTCTGTTGTCCGGCAGAGTCGAGGACGCCATAATATGTCCCGTCAGCACACAGTACGACAAAGTTATTGAGACGGAAGGTTACGTGACAGAACTGCTGGGTGTGCCGAAGAAGAAGGAGAATCTGGCGGATTTCCTAACAGGCGGTTCTTCGGTTTTGTCACTGAAGCTTGGAAGAGTTGATGTGAGGTTCCATGAGCCATGGAGCTTGCGAGGATTTATCAACGAGCAGATGTCCAGGATGTCCAAAATCCCCAAGAACATGGACTGGGCAAACAACAAAGAAGATGCCATGGCAAGGCAGAAGATATTACGAACGTTGGGTTACAAGGTGCTGGCAGACATCAACGATGTATCGGTGGTGATGCCAACAGCTTTGATCGGCACAATCCTCCTCACTCTTCGAGGGCGTGGCGTTGGCAAAGCTGAGTTGATAAGAAGAGTTGAATGGTTGACTGGTAGGGTACGAGCGAAGGGTGGACGAGTCGCACATTTCAGCAATGCTCGACTAGGGGACGTCATTGAACGCGGTCTTGAAGTCCTGGGCAAGGACCTGGTTGGTGTCGTCGAAGGCCTCGTCGAGCCAACATACTATGCCGTCGACCGCTTCCAGCTGTCTTTCTACCGGAACATGACAATCCACCTCTTCATTTCCGAAGCCCTTATCTGCGCAGCTCTCTACACACGGGTCAAGCAAGGAGGCGGTCCAGCCAACCAGGACATACCCTACCAAGACCTTTACAACCAGGTCCTCTTCCTCTCCTCCCTCTTCCGCGGCGAGTTCATCTTCCCCAGCGAAGGTCTAGTCGCAAACCTGGAAAAGAGCCTAGCAAGCCTGGTAACCGACAAAGTCATCTCTCTCAAGCGTGACGAGTCAGGTAAAATCGTCACCATCGGCCTAGCCGACGAGGAACGGGCAGCAGGACGCGAAAATTACGACTTCTACTGCTTCCTCATCTGGCCCTTCATCGAAGCATCCTGGCTTGCAGCCGTCTCCCTCCTCGGCCTCACCCCTCCACGAGAGCTGACAGGCCAAGACATCTGGATTCCCGTTGCCAAAGCCCAGAACTCCGCCCAACTCCTCGGCAAGACTCTCTATCACCAAGGCGACCTATCCTACTTCGAAGCCGTCAACAAAGAAACCCTCAAGAACTCCTACCAGCGCTTCGAAGAAGAGGGCATAGTCCAAGTCGTCAAGTCCAAAGACCCCAAGATCCCGCCCCGGTTACGTCTCGCGCCTGAATGGCTACCAGAACGAGACCCGCAGACCGGAGCCCTGGTTCCATCGGGCAGGTTGTGGGATTTCACGGAGAAGATCGCCAGTAGCAGACGAGAGGGGAAGAACAGACGGGATGGAGCTACCGTCAGCACGCGGGTGGTCAGGTTGACGGATACACTCGGGCGGAAATTGTTTGAGGATGCGCTGAAGGCTAACGAGGGGAAGGGCAAAGGTTCTGCACCGAGTAAGCTGAGTGCGGAGGAGGCGAAGGCGTTGAAGAAGGAGGTTAAGGAGCGGAAGAGGAGACGGACGCTGGAGAGTCGGGTGGCGCATTTGTAGGGGCCTGTTTGTTTACAATGTATAAGAGCGAGCGTGCTTAGTGTTTCCGTACGTACCGATCTTCACAGGTGTGGCAGTAACCTCAATCAAAATATTCCGCGCCTGGGGTACAAATCTAGTCTACGTAAGCCTGGTAAGGATCATTCGCCAGAGCCTGGGTTCAGTTGCAAGGTAGAGAACACCTCGATTCCACAGCTATTCAGCTCGTCTACACACGAGCTGGGCAGTAAGAAATTGTGGTTCTTTGGCAGTATAGCTTTCTCATTACATCTTGCTCATCCCAACACTAGCTTTAATAGACATCCCACAAACTAACCTTCCCATCCTTACTCCCCGCCGCAAGCCAATGCGCCGTCTTCACGTGTCTAATCCTCTTCTCCCTGACCGTCATCTCCACCAATCTCGGTACCACTGTCCCTGCACCGCTTCTCGCCGTCTCCTCCTCTTCTGACACAGGCTTGCTCCCCGCCTTCTCCTCCCCATCCTCGATGGTAGAGAAAGCTACAGCATAGCAGCCGACCTGGTGCCATTTCAGGACAGCGACCTCCTTCATCGTCTTGACTGAGTAGACGCGGATCCTACCATCCCAGCCGGCGGTGGCGAAGATTTTGGAGTCGGACCTGATCTTGAGATCTTGTTGCCCGGAGTGTTTGGTGTTGATGACCTTTAGGGGTTGGGTTTCGACTTCTGTCGCGGTGTTGGAACCTATTTGTTGGGCCTGGGATTGTGGTTGGGAGGCTAGGGCTGCTGATAACAGGGAGACGCCACTGCTTGAACTCGGTGCAGGTTTTCCTGAACTTGTTGGGGAAGATGCGGTTGTGGTTGGAGGGAGTTTCTTATTGAGGAGCGGTATTGGGTGTTTGGCTATGACGGCATCGGCTGAAGATGTGTAGAAGAACTCTTGGCTGCGGACAACGTCAAGAGATAGGACGGGTTGGGTATGCGTTGTGGCTCGGTAGGTGATCTCCCAGCTTCCGTCGGTAAGAAGCTGGGCCACGATAGCCAAGCCGTTCTCATATCCTGCGATTAGGATGAGGGTGTCGTGCCGGTAGAACAGGGACAGAGCCATTACCATGCCGTTCTTGTCTCCTAGCTTGACGGTTTGTTGCCGACGTTGTGATGGGAGGTGGAATATGTCGATCTGTTCTTTGTCAGTTTTGAGTAGACGGTAGGAGCATCGGAATGGACGTACTGCTTCGGACTGAAGAGTGTTTGGTACGGCGATCAGTAGGTCCGTGTTATAGGCGGCCGACGATGTGGGCGGACGGCAAGACGAGAAGGTGCAGAAGTTCATGGTGTTGACCTCCATCATATGCACCATCCATGGCTGTGGTCTGTCCTCTTGGGACGTATCTAGCGGGAGTACTGTGCTCAGAGTAGACTCCTCTTGAATCCCGAACTTCCACACAATCAAGCGGTTGTCTCTGCCATGTCTACAAAAGTCAGTCTTAAGCTCTAACTATAGGGTGCCCTGTTGACCTACGTGATAAGCTTGTCCTCTCCCCACTCGGCAACTCCCAGGATAGCGTTCTCATGTGCCTTCCATACGGCGCGAGGTCGCATGATAGTCAGATCCCATACGACGATGAAACCTTCTGCATCTCCAGTGACCAGTCGCTCATTGTGGCGGATGAAGGCGGCCGCATGAACCTGTGCCTTGTGTCCTCGCAGTACAGTCTTGGGCTGGAGTGGTGAATGCTCAGCGACCATCTTACAACAATTCTGGGCCGTTCCGGGAGCGAAAGAGACTGTAGGTATGGTGCGGGGAAGCTCCCGGTCGGAGCAGGGGACAGTACTGCAGACCCGATAGGTACGATGGCGCGTCACAGTCAATGATGCGACTATTTAGCGACTGCTACTGGGACTGCCAGTCACAAAGAAGTGGTTTCTTCCGATTCTTCAATCACGAAAAAACCATGATTTAGTGTGACCCTGTTGCGATGGATGTTCTTAGCCGGTTTGTTGCTGAGTCGCACGGTAGGTATAGAGGTAGCCACGGGTTTTGGCAGTAAGCCATCAGAGCATTTGCCAAATGGTGTTGCATACCCTACAATGAACATTATGGGAGAAACCGTACCACGACAAAGAAAACAACACTACCTTTGCTTTAGATCGAATACATGCAATTCTCTATTGTTTTATTTTACCAAGGGGACTGCGAGCCAGGATTGATTGCCGGTGATGCTTTTGGTTATCAGGCAGTTATCTCAGGTAAGGTTAGTACCTAAAGTAAGGTACCTACCTGTAGGTAAGGCAGGTACTACAGGTAGTAAACGAGCTCGCAAAAGGTGCCTTCCCTGGCAGTCTTCCTCTTTCACACAATGTCGGCAGGAGCGACAGGATGGCAACCATCTGTGCCTCGAAGTGACGTGACTGACCATCGATGCAGCTCTCCGTCTTACTGTCTCGCAGCATCGTATCGGACAGAAGCCGCTTGAACAGGTGTTGAGGCTGTGATTTTCATGCATTGGCTACCTGTACGCAACAACAACCTACCTCTAGCGTGCAACGCGATGAGCAACCTCATACCAAGTCACGATATACAAGCCTGCTGTTACTGCATGGTGCGAACTTGCAGGTAGGGTGACTAGGAAGCACTAGACTAGCGCCTGGTAATCGCGGAAGGTGGCCGAACATCCTTGTTGCTCGCCGACCTCCATTTTACGCAAGCATGAGGAATTGTGCAATCTGAGGTGGTCATTCGCTGGTGGGCATCAAGCCTCCCACAAGGTTCTGACAGCGATCGACAAGATCGCATCTCAACTCAAATTAGCAGCTTTTGACGGCCCCCTGTCCAGCTGCAGGCTTGATCTCCACGCTTGACTACTTTGAGGATGCCAATACCACCTCAGCCCAGCCCGCACAAGCAGTAGCAGCACAGACGCAGAAAAGCTGATACCCTTGGTCACGACATCATCACTATCCACAGCCAACCGGGCCCCTGGGTCATCAACAAAGGAAGGCATCGACAAAGGAAACAGTGGTGGCCAAGGTAGCCTTGTCGACAGAACTAGCTCGTCTATCGGTAGGCTTCTTTCCAGTATTCGATCCCGTTACACATTCTACGCCCTGGTCAGGCATGGCCAAGACGCTGTGTAATCAGGGAGGCCACCGGAAAGCAGCCAACATGGTTCCGAGCTCATATTCGGGCCCGAGCGTTCACAGAAGCAGTTACTGTCAATCTGACCGTTCAATTCTAATTTGCGGCGGCTGTTGGGTTGGAAAAGAGCTGAGCTGGAGTCGCTCCTCTCTGTGTGCGTTCTCATTGGGTTGGTTTGCGAGCCGGACAGGGAAACTCCAACCCGACCCCACCATCTCGTCACGGCACGGGCTGGCTGACGAGCCGATTCAGAGAGTGTCAAGGGAGGCCCTGATCGACTGTGCAGGCGCCAGGGCCGTGTGTGCGTCTCCCACAAATCTGATTGAAGGAGGAGGATTATGGTGGGCGGTTTCCCTGGTGCGCCCAGCATGCACAATGATATCGAACTACGTCAGCACGAGATGAACGAAGCACTTCTGGCTGTCTGGTGGTTTTGCGAACCCCTGCCCGCTTGATCGACGTCCCGAGCCAGCCAGCACTGCAATGCAACGGCAACACTCGCAGGTGTTTGTCCACTCGGTCATCGTGCGTCCCAAGTACCACAGCCACATACCAACCTTTACCACAGCAATCTGTGCAGGTTATTTGACTAGAACTCGGCTGAAAAGCGACCTCTCCACCGGTTCAAAAAGCAGCCGGTTCTTGCAGGTGCAGATCTCTACCTGCTTTGACTTTGGCGTCGTGGTAGTACAAGAAATGACACACCTACGGGAAGGACGATCAAACAGCGCCAATAATCTATTCGATGTATCTTTGTACTGAGGGTTCATTTCTGCCCATTCCGTGCTTCCCGGCTTATTAGGGCTGCCCGCTTTTGCAACCATTTGAGATGTCGAACCTTGGAAAAGCCGACAAACGCAGCCGATTTGTTGACGTTTGTGGGAAACTGTGGAAAGAAGGATCGCGGCTAACCCAGTTACGAACATGTTGGACATTTAGCGTCCTTGCAGCGTTGTGCTCTGACGCACCGTACTCGGCACAAAATCGATTCCGAGCTGGCGTAAAAGAGCCCCGGCCATGGAATGGACCTTTGCTCCCAAGGAGATCTGGTCGATCACCAGCCAAAATACTCCCGTAAAACGTGTCGGTCTTGCTGAGCCGATACATGCACGTGAATGGGCCGACTCCATAACATCATCATTGTTGTTGTGTGGTGTTTGTTTTTGGCGTCGTAACGGAGCTGAAGCCAGGGCCGAATCTAGCAATGTTAGCGGATCATCCCTGCTCGACTAGGGCGCCTCTTAAGCCTCCCAGCAACCAACAAAAAGTCCCCGAACCCCCCGCGGGCCAACTCGATGCACAGCAAGTCAAGCCGAATCATATCATACAAAAGGCAGTGCAGGCTTCACAGAGGGGAATTCTACGCGTATGAACCGACGATCATCACTCGGCGGGTGGGTTACTCTTTTAGTGGCACGCAACGGACACCCCGTTGGCCGTTGGCTCGCAGTGTCTCAGATGTGAGCCCCAAGAAACTGACAGTGGACAAGGAACCAAGATTTATACGTGGAGTGATCGACACTGGACATTTTCTTGGTGCAAAGCGCCGTATCGGCAACTACAGACAGCAGTGTAATCATTGGCTTCACACCGCTTGAGGACAGTTGGAAAGTGAGGAGACTGAAAAATCCTTGTCAAGCCAACAGCAAGATCCTTTACCACGTATAAACACTGAGGCAAAGATGCGGCATTGAGTCAACATCGCCAGCATACCGTCCACGCCGAAGTCGGTTCCTCTTCATATGGCTGAGCTGTCTTAGCCTTGCGATCCTACGCTTGAATAGGAGGAATCTCAGCCAGTGAGCGACCATCTGCGATCTTAAGACAACAAGTCTCAGATCCATTGATACAATACGACACAAAGGGTTGGAATTCGCAGATCCTTGACGGCTGTTCTTCAAACAGAGCGATTTCCCGCAAAAACCACTGGTTTCATTCTTTTGAGCACTTATCTAACGCTCTTACTACCACCACGGTCGCTGCGTGCGGGCGTACAGAGGTGAGGACGGACAAGCTGGCACACGGTCACATATTGTGTCGTGCCGTGGCCTTGTTAGACCACGTACCTATCCTGACGTGGGTGTGTACCGGACGCCACCATTGGTGTCCTGCAGGGCCGGCCAGCAATTTCAACCTCCATAACAACCATAGTGAAACACAAGAGGACTGGCGTGCACCGGTACACCCTGTACCGCACGGCTGGAAATAGCCCAATCCCAGTACGCGTAAGCCGCGAGTCTCTTGTTCTTTTCACTCTACACCACCACATTGTACCAGCCTTTCCCCGGGACATCCTAGATCTAGAGGCCGGTGGGCTTGCCAGCTTGGTCCATCCGCCCCTCCCGATCTGCGACTAAGATCGTGTCGACACTCTTACCGAACCGCCCCCCAACAGAGCTTGCTGCTACCTTAATCCTACGTCAACACCACTCGTCGACGGCATCCCCGTTGTTGTGTCACGCTCATCCTGACAACTCCTCAACTTTGTGCTTGAATCCCGCAAAGAGACGCCTCGGGTAGGAGTCATTACCAGACACGCCTTCCACTCCATCGAACATGGATCGATGATCTCCAACCACGTTCTGGTCCCATTTCACGCCCAGCCTTTCTCTCTTCTTTCCGGGGTTGTTCCTGCTAGGGAGCACACGAACTGGAGCTTACCGACTGACACAGAGGATCTCTCTTCCTACCGTTTTCGGCTAGTATTTCCAAAACGACGATCACTGGTCGTAGTCGGTCAACTCCTCTTCAACTCCGCAGCATCAGTTACGAACCATTACGGTAACCGCCGTGGCACTGGCGGGATACGATCCTCTCGTCGGCGTCGTCGTCCCGGGATACGGTTCCGGGACGATGAATGCGCCGCCACGGTACCCCAACACCCATTCTCGGGCCTTTTCCGACCCGCAACAAGGACATGACCGAGCCGGACTACCTCCCCCACTGCCAGGGATATCTTATATGCAGTATGAGGAGCCATCGCCACCTGATACCGCAGGCAGTAGCGGTTACGCCGTCGATAATCTCGAGGCTCCGCCTTCGAAACGCCAAAGGTTAATGGGGCTCAGCTTGGGCGAACAAGCACACGCGCAGGGACAAGGACAAGGAGCAGGTACCAACCTGTCAAGGCCGGCTCTTGTTAGTCCACCAGACAGTTCCGCCATTCCATCAAAGACAGCACCACAAGCTGGATCAGGGAGACGTCCGTCTACTGGAAGAGCGCCTACACCTACCAATGCCGCACCCGCTGCTCCCCCAGGGAAGTCCAAGAGAGTACGGACGGGGTGTTTGACGTGTAGAGACAGGCACTTGAAATGTGATGAGGGTCTACCGGACTGCCTAAACTGTCGCAAGAGTAGCAGGACGTGTAATCGGGGTATACGGCTCAACTTTACAGAGATTCAGTGCAAGGACCCGCCTATATTACCTCCCTCTGCCGACTGGTCAGGTGCGTTTCTCCTCAGTTCCCTGATCCTTCGACTCTTTGGGAATTCATGGTTTGTGTGCATAAGACTGACTTCTCTGGAAAACACGCAGTCCAGTTCCAGGATGAATCTCGACTCATTGCTTCAGAGTATCTGGGAGGGTTAGAACGATATGCTGCCTATGACAGACCGGATCCAACGCCACCAAGAGAGGTTGAAGTCGACGTACCATTACAGCGATATGAACCCTTATCACAGGGGCAAGATCAACAACACCACCAGCACCATCACCAACAGTATCATGATCAGCAGCAGCGACAAATCATGGAACTTCCGCAGCCATATCCCCAATATGAGAGATACGATATGAGCAATAGAGACATGAACCGCTCGTTAAACCACGGACTATACTATCAAAGTACAGCAAGGCCTCCTCAGCCACAGCCTGAGTATCCCACCTACGATGAGAGTCAAAACCAACGAGACATGTACGCGAAAAGGGGTACTGGGTCCTTTGCCCCCGTGGCTCGACATCCACCAATAATGCAGTCTATGGCGCCGCCGCAGCAAATGGCGCAGAGCAACGATTACTCGCAGACCAGCTTCCCTTCAGTCGTGTTACCGGAGCAGTATCCGAGCAGAGACGACATTTCTCGTCACAGCCGTTCGTACAGATCCAGCGACATATCCAGCGTGACCTCGTCTCTCGTGCCCCAACACGCCGGACCAGCCTCCCAATCCTTCCGACCGGCATACCCCCAAGGCCAACAACCGTCCCCGCAAGACGGTATCATCACTCCTCCCAGCGAGAAAACCACGGGGGAACGAGACTACCTGAACGAGGAGGAGGAGATCTTCTACATGCAGCGCTACATCGACGAAGTAGCCATCTGGATGGACAGCTTGGACCACCAGAAGCACTTTGGCCGTATCGTTCCCTACCTGGCCCTCAAGTCGCCCATGCTTCTCAACGCCCTACTAGCCTGTGGCGTCAAACACCTTGAACTAACCAACCTCAACCGCATCCCCAATCCAGAACCGAATAACGTGCATGTCTACTACGACACGGCCACGACACAACTTCTCCGCAGTCTCCAGAACCCGGACCGTAACATGGCCGAGTGTGCGACGACGGCGGTGGTGCTGAATGTGTACGAGATCATGAGCGAAAAGCCCGCTGCTCGGATGAGCCACATTGCCGGTGCGAGAGCACTGATTCGAGAGTGTGGGTGGGATGCGAGGAGCACGGGGATTGCGGGGGCTTGCTTCTGGCTGAACATCGGCATGGAGATACTCAGCTGTCTTGCGTTCAACTGGCGAACGGCATGGGAACCGGACCAGTGGGGGCTGGACATCAGCTTTTTGGATGCTTCTGGGAATGGCGATGAAGGCGCAGGGAGGCTCGGTGGGGACGGCAATGGAGCTGGAATCACGGGTCATGAGACCCATGTGCGCAACGCCTATGACATCGGTGGTGGAGGAGAGGAAGATGTGTGGGTACACCGCATCTTCTACGTGGTGGCCAAGATCGCCAACTTCCGAGCCAGCGTCCCTCGGTTCCAGGAACCGTCTCCTCATGACGAGCAGGTGAGGCTACAGAGCCGATTTGCCGAGTGGAAGAGGCTGAAGGCCATGTGCGACACGTGGAATAACAACTGTCCACGGTCAATGAGGCCTTTTGGATATGCGCATCGACGGAGCAGCAAATCCTTGTTCCCCAACGTCATGTCAGTCTTTCTCCGTTCCTCTCCAGCCCCCTTCCGCGGTCACACTAACATCTCAACAGGCTCATCCGCCGCGCCGCAGTAGTAGGTCGACTCTTCTACCACATGGCCATGTGTCTGCTGCACCAAATCAACCCTCTGGAACCCGCCTCATCGGAGGAGAACCGCGCCGCACAACTCCACCACGCCCACCAGGTCTGCGGCATCGTGGCTCACACCAAAGACCACGGCGTCGCATCCGTCGCCATCCGCAGCCTGGCCATCGCCGCCTGCGTCCTCATCGACAGGGAGGAGCAACAGGAAGCCCTCGCCATCCTGGATCGAATTCATAACGACACCGGCTGGAGGCTAGGGAACGTACTCAATGAACTCAAGAAGGCTTGGGGATGGAGGGATGAAGGGGCAGGTGTGCCTACGCTTGCGCCGTTAGGGCCACCCCCTGGCACTGGAGGCGGGGGAGGAGGGTTTGGCAGCGGCAGTGGTGGCATGTCACAGCAACCGCAGCAACAACCCCCTCAACAACAGCCGCCACAGCAACAGCGGATGCCGGTGCCGGGAATGGTCAATCCCCTACTAGCACGGGCAGACTTCAACCGCCCAGACCATCCCTACCAGAATTGGTATAGGCCGCCAAACGGACAGAATGTCCCGGGTGCGCAGGGGTTTTGGATGATGTAGGCATACAAAGTGGATTTCAATAGGGGGGGTATGGCTATGTAAGGGCCAGTAGTCATGGCGTTTTGGCTGCATGGAACAAGCATGTGTAGGACTCACTTGCGTCCTGGTATTGGGAAAGGAAAATCACATTTTTGGAATGGAGCAAGCGGAACGATACCCCATAGCATCTTAGCGTTTGTGAATGGAAAGCAGATTTGGAATTTGGAAGCCCGAACTCATGCATGTACCTGACGATTTGGTTTGAAAGACCACAAGACGGTCGAGGTTGATATCAAGTGCACAAAGAGTCACGAGCATTGCTGGGGCTAGTACCTGCCTATGCACAGGAGGGGAGCCAGCTAGGCAAAACATCAACAGCCTTTTTATTGTCCCTGAATATGGCCAGCTTATATTGGCGGCAGAGCACACAGAAACAGTACAATGGTCTGCTGCCTTGAGCCCTTCGTGAGCAGAGCCGGACAACAACCCCGATTGCGTCCAGCGAGCCCGGGTTCAGTTCTCCTTCCGTCACCCGATTTCTGTACATCCCTTCCCGGGGCTTCGTAGCCACCTGGGACTCACCTCCCCAATTCGTGGGAATCGGGTGACGAGCTTTAGCTGGAGCCATGAGGTCTGCAGCCGGTCATTCGATATCCATCTAGCATCCCAGGCCAATTCGCGAGTACACCTCATGTTACGATTGTCTCCTCCACATGGCTTCATCACGAGAACATGTCACGTCAAACCAGCAGTCCCATTGCAGCGGTTCGATGATAAAAATGCTCATACGGTCTATCGTCTATGTCTTGTAGGGCGTAACACCCCAAGCAGGGAAAAAAAGCCTCCCATCTCAAAGTCTAAGGTTGGACCCCAAGCTCGCTCTCCGAATGCATGAGCCCAACTCCTTTGCTAAAAAGCCATACTGGTTTGCTGAACCCTACCCACTCTTCCTTCAACCCTGTGCTGCAAGTTCCAAAACATGTGTCGCACGAGTGCGAGAAGTCGACCTTCCTCAAGCAGACTCCTTCGCACCCTCGACAACCTGGATGGTCTCCGTTTCCAAGCCCTTCCGGCCCTCGGCCATGCTCTCCTCCTCCTCAACTTCACGGGGCGGGATGGCGATACCGTACTTTTCATACGGGAAGTCGACTAGGGTGGGGAGGTACTCTGCCCAGCCGTCGTCGATCTCGCCGAGCTGGTGGGTGTCCACGTCGCCCGCCTCGCCGGTCCGACCGGCAAGGACCTCCTTCTCGCGGCCGGTGTACTCCTTCTTCAGCATGGGGTGGGGGCACCAGACGACGCGCATGCCGGCGCGACGACCTGCTTCGACACCGGGGACGGAATCCTCGAAGACAAGGCACTCCTCGGGTGTGATTGGCTTCTCTCCGGCGGGGAGGGTCTCGTTGATGGTCTTCAGAGCGAGCAGGTAGATATCGGGCAGCGGTTTGCCACGACCAGGCGGGATGCGCTTATCATCACCCAGCACACGGCGAGGGTGCTCAAAGACAGAGAAGAGATCTGTCAGGTGGTTGGTCTTGAGGCGAAAGTTGGCCTCGTGGGAAGAAGTGGCCAGGGCGATGTGGACACGGTGCGGGGCACTGCCATTGGCGGCAGCATCCTTCTTGACCTCCCAGTAGCGGGTGCGACCCAGCTCCATAAGCAGCTTGGGGATACCGGGGAGAGGCTGGGTGGTGGGGAAGTGCTCGGCCTGCAGGGCGTAGTACTGCTGTTGGTATTCCTGCTCGTCGATCGGGAGCCTAGCCCAGTCGTGGAAGAGCTTGTTGGCGGCGGGACCGGGGCGGCCCTGCAGCTTGGCCTTGATGGACCAGGGGAGCTTGGGCTTCTGGTATTTCTCCAGGATCAGGTTGACGCAGAGCGAGTAGAGGTCTTCGGTGTCGAGGAGCAGGCCGTCCATGTCGAATAGACAGGCGCGCACTGGCGGGAAGCTGTGGGCAGGAGTGTTAGTTGACGATGACCCTTTGAAATTATGGTCGAAGCGACCCAGAAAGTTGAACTTACTCTGTGCGAGGAGCCATGTTTGTTCGTAGTTTACTATGATAGTGGAGAGATCAAGAGGGTGATATCTAGTTTCAGTCTGTGGTGAGAGCAAAGAGTGCAGACTTGTCAGGTAGAGAGAAGGGAAGTATCAGCAACTCTCAGGAAATTTATATCCAAAAGTCTGCTGCCTCCGACTTCACTCCGCAACAGCTTGGTGTTTCAGCCAAAGATAGGCCTCGCTGCCGCAGAGGTGATTCACAAAGTTTAAGTGGGGAACCTCGGATATCTTAGGCCTATCAGTGTAACCGCGAGCTTGCTGATTTCGGTCAGCTCCTTCTCTACCTACTAAACTAGCTCTTACCAGCCAAGGCCCAGTAAGAGATGGGCCGAATTGGGGTTCTTTATGCAGGTACGCCGCAGGAAAGAAGGAAACGCGAGGGCTTCGGTGGATTGGCACCCTGATGGCGCAACGATGAGACCCATTTGTGCTTGTTGGGCGGTCCAGAGGCTGCTGCAGCTGGCCGGCCATATCTCCTATCAATGCATAACGACCGAATTAACCACACTTACTAGGGCCTGGTGTTTGGTAGCGAGATCTCTGCACACGGCTTCGCGTCCAGCCACCGGCCCTTCTTTGCGAGATCTACACGTGTAGGATCCGGGACGATTCGCTGGATGAGAACCCGGTACGAGGACCCTTTCTCAGGGACTTGCCCACATCGCTCAATTTGGCGGGGTAGCTCCGATAAGATCCCGTTGGTAAAAGTCCCATAAGCTCTCTGTGGTACAGCATACTGCGCAACGGGACGGGACCATTGTTGCATCTCTAGATCTCTAGATGATTTGGTGTCAGAAGCTCTCGTGCGCTGATGGTTGGAGGTACCGATGCTGTCCAAATGCGTTGATAGGCTGACGGCAGCAAACATGTTACGAAAGGCAGGATGTGAAACTGGAAGGTACTTGCGGGCATGTACAGCCAGGCATGTGAAAGCCACTCTAATCAACGGCTGCTTATCTCTACCCTGACATCATTCCCAAACAAACCACGAAACCACCGACGTCGTGGCACTAATCATCTAATGGCACCACAACCACCAGACAGAGAGGCTGCACAGCCAAGAGGGAAAGATGAATCTGCCGCAGCTAAGACTAGTGTCCTCGAAAAGTTCACGCCAGAAGAGGAGGCGGTAAGCTGTCTACCATACCCCTGAAGATCAATCGGCAAAAGTTGACCAGCAATCGGCACGCGCAGAGCCTACTTGACGAGTCAAAGGCGCATAAAGCCGCGGGGAACGACTTATACCTAGCCAAAAAATACAATGCCGCCATAAACAAGTACGAAGAGGCCGCGGCGGTGCTTCCGCCATACCTCGAATACGAACTGGCAGTGCTGCGCTCTAACATGGCGACCTGCCACCTCAATCTGCAGGAGTGGGCCGAAGCCATTAAGCAGGCCACCGCTGCTATAGACGGCCTAGCATACTTGGAGCAGGTCGAGAAAGAGGCCGATGAAGCGCGTCAAGCGGCCAAGGACAAGGAAGAGGATGTGGAGGATGTCATCGTCAGTGCCGGGGCGTCCAAAGCCGGTCCCGCACTTCAACCAGAGGAAGATACGGCCGAGGCGGCCAGACGCAAGCGAAGAGGAGACATAGCCAAAATCCGAGTCAAGTCACTATTGCGGCGAGCAAGAGCTCGTAGGGAGCTCGGAGGCTGGTCTAACCTGGAGGGCGCCATGGAAGACTATAAGACACTGTCCACCATGCCGAATGTCTCGCCAACTGATCAGAAGAGTGTGGCAGCGCAGTTGCGCGAGCTCCCACCCAAGATCAAAGCTGCTCAGGAGAAGGAGACGGCGGAGATGTGGGCCAAGCTGAAGGATCTGGGGAATGGGCTATTGAAGCCCTTTGGTTTGAGTACGGATCAGTTCAAGATGGTCCAGGATGAGAAGACGGGTGGATACAGCATGAGCTTTGGACAGGGCGGGAGCTCAGAGAAGAAATAATCATCTTTGCGTGTCAAGTTTGATACTTTTATACGTTGGAGGGCATGGTGTATCAGGTTATGGTATTATGGTAATGGTACGCTGTTGTTTGTCACACAGCAGATAAGGAAACATCTGGCAGGGCGGCACTGCATACGGACCAACGTAGTGCTGGACCTTGGCATGGTAACCTTGTGCACACTTCATTATGAAGGATCCTATCAGGCGGGAATTATCAACACGTCCCTGTCTGCACATTCATGTCTGAGGCGCGAACTGAACCCTTACGTACGCGAGGTGGGGGCATCGACATTACTCCAGACATTACTCCATCAACGGGGAGCCTTTAGGGTCGAGAACGGAAACAGGCACCACGTTGCTGGTCGCTAACGGAATTGCAGATGCCGCCACGCCCCTCTTGGTCTCAGGACACCACGGTACAGCCATAGACATTCTTAGAATATGAGAATTTATCAACTCTCCATTTCAGCCTCCCTGACCAGTGCCCAGCATTTCCTCATCCCAGTCCCCATCGACTCCTCCTCAATCTTCTCAGCGGTCTCCCATCTCGCCTCTAAATCTGTGGGCAACAGGTCATCGTGTCCTTCGCCCAGGGTAAACAGGTGAAGATGCATCGTCAACCTGATATGGGAGAACAGCCATGGCACAGTGCCCAGGGCTTTCACATACTTGAGTGGTGACCCCTTATCAGAAAGGTTCCTCTGGAGTATCCGCGAGACATGCGAAATTGCCATGTTCTTCTCAGTCTTTGCTGGCCATGGATTCGTGTGCTCCATCGCTTCTGTAGGTGGGACGCTGGGAAGCTCCCATAGGTTTGCAAGGAGTCCTTTCTCGGGGCGCTTCTGGATCAGATATTTCCCATCGTGTCGACGTATGGCAAGGACGATGTTGCGCTCCACCCTGACGGCCTTTTTCACTCCCTTGGCAGGGAATCGAGCCGCGTGGTTGACTATCATGTTCATCTGTTCCGGTGAGAGCTCGTCTCTGGCTGGCGGTGGTTTCGTCTCCCTTTTCGTAAAGTATTGACTAATTGACGCTTCCTTCTTGGGTTTCGTCTTGTTCTTCTTCGCAGGCTCTGTTTCTGTCTCGTCCATGAGGTCACAGAGCGTGCACATATTTTCGATATCGAGGACCGAAGGGTTCAGCTTTCCGGTGTCACGACTAGCATCATCTGCTAACAGCTTCCCCTCCTCATATACACGACATGTCGAGCTTATAGGACATGCCGCGCAGTTCGGTTTGGGTGTACAGACTGTACTTCCCAATTCCATCAGCGCCTGGCCCCATCTCCCAGACCGATCGCTCCCTCCTGCCGCAGTTGGCCCATCCGATGCTACAGCCTTGACCAAAGCATCTGCAGCGGCCCAGATAACCTCGGTAGCAGCCTTACTCGTCTTGAAGTCCGCATACGACCCCAGTTGCCGACTCAAAACCCTAATGACATTCCCATCCACCATAGCCTCCGGCCGACCAAACACAATAGCCGTGATCGCGCCAGCAGTATATCTCCCCACGCCAGGCACCTTAGCCTCAAGCTTCATCGCATCATCAGGCAATAATCCTCCCATTTCCCCATCCCTGACCACAAGCTTAGCAGCCTCGTGAATCCGCGTCGCCCGACTGTAGTACCCCAACCCTCGCCACGCACTCAGCACATCCTCCGGTGTCGCGGCGGCCAGGTCGTGGATGGTTGGCCATTTCGCCATCCACCGGTTCCAGTAGTCGATGACGGTGGCGACACGCGTTTGCTGGAGCATGATCTCGCTGATCCAGACTTCATATGCCCGGCGTTCAAGCGCGGAGCGTAGTGCGGCTGGGTCGGGGATCGTGCTGGGGTCTATCCATGGTTTGCGCCATGGCATGGAGCGGGATGAGCTCACGCTGTCAAACCAGTTGAGAAGGGAAGTACGGCCGGATTTGTTGTCTAGGAGGAGGGGCCGGTGATAGTGGATGGTGTGGACCCTGGCTGGAGGAGCGCATGCCGAGATCTTCCTTACTGGCTCCGAGGAGTTCGGGTCAAAGAGTCCATCCCAGGGCTTCTTCCCACTGGCTTTTGCTCGCTTGGCGACTTTTCGTTTCTTGGCTTGTGATTCGGGTGCTGGACTTGCTTCCGACTCTGATGCGATCACGGTAGAGCTCTCAGACGCGTCTGGGCTGACGCGCCGCGCTGGCGGTTTCCGTTTTCTTGTGACTGGCGCCATGCGGAATAAAAACAAGGGTGGGGGAAGAGAAGTCCAGACGATGTAAGTGTATCCAAATGCAGCAGCCGAGAAAATAAGCGTGATGGCGGGGTGCTATACTTGTTGGCGCAGGTTACTGGGAGGTGAGGTGGAAGACTTATAGATGCAAGTATCGGGGTCATTTGATTGTTTGATTTTCAGACATGCATCTACACCACATCCACAGAATCGTACGAATGAACTCAACTTGTAACACCAACAACTTGACTTCTTCATTCTGCCAAATCCCAGCTATAACGCACTTGTTAGAATCAGCTAGACGTGCCGGAATAGCCTGCGACCACTTTGATACCTTACATTGTCGCGGTGTTTTGCAGCTTCGTGAAATAAACACGCGATTAGATCTTCGCGACAACCAGGGCTTTGCGCAGTGCGCTGCGGAGGGACTGATGCCTATTGTATTACGCTCGAAGGCTCACAAATCATTGCGGTAGGAGGCTATCCCCCAAGATAGTACAAATATGCCACCACGAGGCCGAAGGAAACGGGCGTCGGGGAGCAGCCATCCTCGACAGTCCCTTGCAAGCTCGCTGGCGCAAACGGAGGTCTCCGGTCTTTCCTTGGAATCCAACGCCGAGCTTCCACCCTTCTTTAACACAACCTTTTCAACGCACCGAGTGTCGCCACTTTATATTGGACCTCAGCCATTGAACCGAGGGCGGCTGCAAGCGCTTTCGAAGACACTACGGGACCTGCTGGTCGGGGATGTTGTGCGAGGCGTTGAAGTAGGCTTGGAAGGTGAGGACGGTATCATGTCTCGCGCAGGGGCGCTGGAGGCTATTGATATGGGTTGGGAGACTGTTGGGGCTATACTAGGTCTTGACCCTCAGTCTGTGGACTACCAGACAGACGAGATTACGACCCGGAGGCTGAAGGCAGCGTCGACACGAGAAGCGCTGCATATCTCATTGCGCTATGAAAGCGCACTTTGTACCGCGCTACTACTACCACGATTGGACGATAGTGGGGATGAAGACGCTGGTCTTGAAGAGGGAGACCTCCTATTTCCAGCCAAATCCGATCACTTCCGAGCACTTCCGCTCCTCTTGCTGCGCATGCCTACGCCGCTAAAGTCAGTTATCACAGAGTTTCTGTGTAACACGTTTGACTGCCGCATCAGCCAGCTGCGACTGGGTACCAAGACACTGGTTTTTAACCTCGAGCGCTGGATCCGGGTCGCAGATCGCGTTAACTCTACTTCAGCCTCCTCCAAGGACGTGGTTCTTACCCTCGGCTTCTCTGTTCCAGTGATTACCGACGGAGTGCAAACAGGGGACACGGTCGACCTGGGCCTAAAGTCCATCGATGTCATCATTCCAGCGGTCGACCTGCAGGACTTCCGAGACGCCGGTCTCCAACCATTGAAGCGCAAGGGGACCTGGGAAGCAAGTCGCAGCAAACGAAGGAGAACAGACGGTCATTTGCTGGAGGAGGGCTGGGAATGGAGGGAAAAGGATCAAGGCAAACCAGCGTCACAGCCTTTTATCGAGGCTCTGGGCGCTTACTCTGACGAACACCTTGCACTGAACCTGTTCGACCCGAGAGTGAGGGTCACCAAGGTCGCTTGTGGAGGGTTCGTCATGTCGGAAGCCAGGTTGAAGCTCTTCCCGCCACCTGGTGACGACGGTGAACGAGTGGCTACCACGGAGCACATGCGGGCTGTTGTTGACTGCCTGGGTGACTTGCTGGACAAGGCCGTGGTTCGTCTATGATGAAGGCTGTGGATTCAGTGGGGAGTGAGTTTATGACTGATGATGCATACCATGAGTTCTGCGTTTATACCTTCACGTTACTCAAACGAGCCACGATTCCCTACTGTGGAACTGCCTGGTCGATACGGGACTCATACGGTGTAATAACTTCGACCAGTGTGTAAGTTGGTTCCCCTCTATGGTGTACTAGGCCTCGTTTCTATACTATTCCTTATTATACTTATGTAAAGACGCAGGAGAGATCATGCGTGGCATACCGTCTTATCGTAGCCAAACAACTACCTACCTTAAATGGTAAGCGTAGGATCCCTGCCAATCATTAGGTCTATAGCAGATGCGACGATCGTCGATGCTCTCGACCATGTGACCCCGCGAAACCATTCATTAGCGGCACAGCATCGCCAGGGTCATTAGGCAGCCAGCTTTACCAACACTGACAACACAGATTCTTGCTCTGTCTCACTAGATAACGAACCTAACGCCTTTTGACTAGATATCTCGTTGCGGCTGTTCATCTAACCCTTCAGCGGCGCAACTGAAGCCACACACATGATGGAGAAGCTGGGGCATGTTGGAGTCACTGCGGCTGTGACACAAAGCCACCAGAGGCCGAAACGCCATCTCTTCGGCGTAGTCAGTGTCGCACTAGCTTTCGCAGTTGTGATCCTGTGGAACCATGTCCGTCTACCGGGATATAATGGCTCGAGGCATGACAACCAGTCGACAAGCCATGACAATGAGAAGTTCACGAACTGGGAGCTGATCAAGCCCAGCGAAGACCTGGACTGGGTGCCTTGCTTCCGCGGAGACTATGTGGAACAATTCTACTGCTCCCGGCTAACCGTCCCGCTGGACTACAACCGGCCGCTGCACACGTCGAAGTCCAACCCAAAAGTCCACATCGCCCTCGTGCTGCTACCAGGGAGGAACCACTCGGAGACTGGGACCTGGTCTGAGTCGCCCATGCTCATAAATCCGGGTGGCCCAGGCGGTGAGGGCACACGAATGGTGTTATCGCGGGGAAAGGCCATCCAGACCATTGCAGGGAGTGATCGAGACGTTATCGGCTTCGACCCCCGAGGCATTGGTGCTACGACACCACACGCGGACTGCTTCACGAAGGATGGACAAGGAGATGTCGGGTCTCTGTTGCGTCGGGACTTATGGCAGATGGGGAGCCTTGCGGTTGGACTTGCCAACACTAGCAGTACTGCGACAGAGACAATAGTGCTCCGGGGTCGGGGTTTGACGAAGCTCTGCAGCACGCAGGATGAAGAGGATAGTATCCTGCGATATGCGGGTACTCCGAATGTGGCGCAGGATATGCTCAGTATCGTGGAAGCCTGGGATAGGTGGTCTAGCAAGGAGAACAGCTGGCCTTTGAAGGTTGGCAGTTTGCTTGAGCTGAGAGAGCGTGGAGAGGAGACAACAGAATTGAGCACGAGAGGAAAGCTCGTCTACTGGGGTTTCAGCTATGGTACTGTGCTAGGGGCTACTTTCGCTACCATGTTCCCTGACAAGGTTGGACGCATGCTTCTGGACGGTGTCGTGGACTCGGATCAGTGGTTCTTGGAAAACGTGAGCTCCTCATCGTCATCATGTCACAATCGTATTTCACCGACTGACCCTCAGTGATAGTACTGGAGTGGCTCCTCAGAAGATGCAGACAAGGTAATCGACCACTTCCTGCTTCACTGTCATCAGATCCAGGACGTCTGCGCACTCTACCGCCCAGGGGACAAGCTGGAAGACATCAATGCGAGATATGACTCCGTTTTCAAGAGCTTGGCGGAGAAGTCACGCGTCTACGCCATCCCGGGGTACTCGCCTTTTCTCATCACCTACAGCGACTTGAAGATGCTCACCTTTATCATCACATATGTACCGTCCAAGTTTCCTGTGTTGGCGCTGATCATTGATGCTCTGTACCGGGAGGTGGACATGGCTACACTGTTGCCACCGGTCGACTTGGCGCCCGTCTGCGGCATGGACCCAAGGGACCTGCTTTATCCGTCAGAAGGTCAGATTTCTGTCATGTGCAGTGACCAGAGAGGGCCGCCGGTAAGTGATGTCACGAGCTCTGCTGCGCGTGAGTGTGAGTACTAACCATGACATCAAGCTCAATGAGAGCAAACCAGCGCTTGATGACCTGCTCAGGAGGATGACCAAGATCAGTTCCTTTGGCCCTGTTGTAAGCAACCCAACCCTCAGTTCTTGCCAGGACTTGACTAATGTAATTTTAGCTTTTCGGCATCGAAGCCAACTGCGCCGGCTGGGATATCAAACAAATCGATCCGCCCTCGTTCAAGTGGGACGACCTGCCACTGACAGAAAAGGGCCCGGTCAACACATCCTTCCCCATACTGTTCGTCTCCAACTCTCGCGATCCCGTAACACCACTTAGCGCAGGCCTACGCCAGGTCCGGAAGTTCGTCGACGCCGGCTTCATCGAGCAGACCTCCGAGGGTCACTGTTCCATCTCGTCTGTGTCGTTCTGCACTCTGAGCAAGATCCAGGACTACTTCCGGAACGGAGTCGTGCCCGACAAGCCCGTGTTTGACAACCCCGAAGACGGCAGTCTGAAGGGTCATTGGACGGTCTGCAAGCTCGAGCAGCCGAATCCGTTTACTCCGCCTGAGATGTGGCCGGTTGACGTGAGGGATGCTGCTGAAATAGAAGTTATGAAGGCTGGCTTGGAGCTTCAGAAAGAGCTTGCCAGTTCTCAACTGGGCTTTCCAGTCTTGCAACACCATGGCTTCCGCACACTTCTTCAAATGGATGAGGAGGAGACTGTGCGGTTGCTGAGATCGTATAATCCCTGATCCGATACGGTTGGGGCGTCTGGCGCAGAACCATCTCTTCCTTCTTGTCACGGTGTCATTATTGCGTATCGGAATGATCCTACCCTTGTTGCTTGTCCCAGTGTCTAACGATCACATTCGCTCTCCCTTCCATCAGAGATCCTATTGTTGTGGCATCGTTTTACTCGTTTCAGACATCTTGAAGACCCTCAAAGACAGCTCGCACGACTCAGATTCCACAGAACACGAAGAAATGCCAGTAGCGGTCGCCTGGTTAAGGCCTGGCGAGGCTCTCCGTGTACTCTTTAGGGCTTGCTAACATCCTTATTCGTTCTTCTTGGGCGGAGGACCAATCTCGTGGTGCTCACAGAGACAGGAGGAAGAGCGTTCGGAGGAGCATGTCTAGCTTCGGGGGAGTGTTGATAGAAGGAACTAGGACTTGCACCTCCTTTCACCCTTTGTAGCTGTTTGTATCAGGCATCATTCTGAGGAGGATGCCTGACCTTTGTTCCTCTGGGTACTTATACCCAGGGCTTTCCCTATAGTAGTCAGTTTAGCTAGCATCATAAACAGCGCAATATTGCGGAGGCTGTTGACACTTCCAACAATGACGCTTGGCCCCCTATTTGAGCCCCTGCCGGCCGAAATCCTGGCGGCCGCTTGCGAATATCTGGCGGATGCGCACCCACCCAGCGTGCTGTCCCTCGGCTTGGCCAACAAGCACTGGTATTCCGTAACCAGCAGATTTCTGTATCGGACCATCGCATTCAAGGTCGGCTCTCAAAAACAGCTGGCCCAAGATGCGCGGCGTTGTGAGTATCTGCTCCGCCGAGATTCAGCGTTTGCCCATGTCAGGCGCTTCATCGTGCATACGAGATTTGAAGCCATCCCCAACCCCGTCGCGGAAGGCTGTGGTAGATATTACCGTCTTGAAGACAATCACAGCGATCAACAGCCTCTGCAGTGGCAACGGATGCCATGTGCGAAGCTCGTCGGGTCGCTATATGACGATGACCAAACACTGGACAACCTGGCCCCTCACGAGCGTTGCACGTCCCTCCAACGGCAGTTACCACACCCATACTGGCCTGATGTGTTCTGGAAGCCGCTTTGCCGCCTGGTGGAATCTTTGCCGGCCTTGAGAGATTTCATCTTCGCCTGCCACCCAGATCAGCTCCCGCATTGTCTTCTCCAGACGTTGCACGGGCATCTGGCCAACCCGAGACTGCACATTTGCGTCTTTGCGCTCCATAGCCTAGCGGATGCGGAGCTAGATCCCCATGAGGTCGCCCTCGCCGGGTCACCGCTGCTTCACCGCCTCTGGGTTCGGTACGACGACAGCAACGGTTATGATCGACGGTTTCAACCGAACTACCATGCCGACGCCGTGATGGATCTGGTAAGGGGCGTGGCGCCGAACCTGAAAGAGATACGTGTGTTCCATGACTGGGGTCGAGAGGTAAACTGGAATGGGGACACCCTACCACCGCCATTACCCTGGAAAGGCTTTCCAAACGTGGTCAGAGTAGCGCAGCAGAGACGGCTCGGGGCATTACAGTTTCTGGAGCTCGATGTCTGGGACCGCTGCGCGGACTCGCCCGGCCCCCTATCGAAGGAGGCCATGCTACGCTGGGAGGAAAGCACCGACTTCACCGTCCTCCGTGCTCTGAGGCTCCGCCAACGAGTCACGCGCGAGGCGTTGGCGTTCCTGGTTGAGCGCTGCCGCCTCCCGAGCTTGGTCTCGTTGGCTCTTTACTACGACGACACTTCGGACCCGGAAGGCGTCCAACTCCTCCAGGCGTTTCTCCGTGCCCTACCAAACCTCCGCTCTCTCGAACTTATGCACCAGAGCAGCCCCATTCGGCAACTGGCCGCTGCAGATGCATTGCATTCGGCTCTGACCAGGCTGTGGCTCCCCGAGGGGCCGGGAACGTCCTACGACGAGGATCTGCCCTTGATCGTCAAAAGCTGTCCACTGATCGAGGACCTCCGCGTGACCATTCCTCGTTACCGTGGCGGCGCCCCCGAAGTTCGCTTGTACCGTGTCATCGGCCGATTGCCCCGACTCCAGCGCTTGGAGCTCTTGCTTGATGCCAGCTCCACCACCCCTGCGACAAGGGTCTTCGTGCGAACCGAGCACGGCGTCCCAGCAGGGGACGACGACCTGGACGCCACATTTCTCAGTTGGTCCTGGTCGTTGCAAGGTCGCCCCCGGCGGGCCGTCTATAACGCCTTGGTCGACAGCGCGGTAGACGAAAAGCTGGCCCAGGCCATCTTCCGGGCCGTATCCCATGGCAAAAAGCACGCAAGATCCTCCTCCTGCAGCGGCGGCCTGACTGCTGTATTGCCCCTCGAGACGCTCTACATCCGGGTGCCGGGCGGCGACCGCATGGGACGGTCGTGGGTGGATCCCTCGCCGTGGGGTGAGCTTGAGAAGGTGCTGAAGCCGTATCTAACCACTGTGGCGCACTCCTGGCGGGTTCGCCGTGACCCGCGAGACGATCGACGTGGCGTGCTCCATGCCGTGGAGGTTGATCGGAGGAGGAATGAAGAGAGAGTATTCAAGGGAAGATACGCGCTCCGGGGGGGCTTTTAGGAAGAGTCGCTGGTTGGGCCTGTTTTTCGGCGGATATGGCCTGAGAAGGCGGAAGGGAGTATTTGGTTCGAGGACTGGGAGAGCTGGCCGCTGGAGTTGCTGGGGGATGAGGAGGAGGAGCAGGAGGAGTAGTTCGCGCAGTATGTGCTCAGGTAGGCTGTATGAGGGGGTCATTGACTGGGTGACACTAGGTATTGCTTGATCGACAACACGCCTGAGGTGGCAGTAACGAGGAGAGAAGTATGGCGATGAAATAGGGGAAATGTGGCAGTTGGGTTGGTCGACCCTTCCGAATCTCAACCGTGGTGCCTCCAACCTCACTCCGTTATCTCAAGCTCAAGGAATGTCAACACGCTCTTCGGGGATCTTGGAGCGGACATTTCCGTTATATGTCCAATTCCTCACTGCCAAGCAAATGGAAGGAGACGTATACCTCCTGCCATGAAGGCGTTCAATGTCACTAGACGGGCATGAAACGGGTTAGGCTAGCAAAAGGAAGTGGTCTCGGCACAGGAGTCGGCACGAGTATGGTATTTGAAAGCATACCTGGCGAGTTCACGGGACCTTCTGCCAACACGGCTAAGTGTGTCTAATGCTGACTTCCTCTCCGAATTAAGCCATCACACCGCAAAACAAAGTCAACTCTCATCGTTCCTTGAATCAGTTCCCAACCTCGGCCCGGCCCTCGCCACCAACAATATCATTCAAGATAGCTGGATGCATGGAGTGCCTTCTCATGTCGAAATACCAGAGACGTAGGAAACAAGACACAGTCCCAAACTCTCGTGTTGTCCACGAGATCCCTCCTCTAATTCCCCTGACTGCCCTGTGTCTCGGCCTCGCCCTCTTCAACCCCAGGCCGTCCACGATTGAATACATGCTTCTTCCTCATGTGATCCAGCTGCACGGCAAAGTCCTGAAGATTCCAGCATGTTTCACACCAGCTGCTCTGGCGGACTTCCTCTTTCCGACAACGTGCTCCACTGGGGCAGGTATCGTATAGAGATTTGCCTTGGGCGTCACGAGCCGTCTTCCTACAGGCTACTCGTTCTATTTTCGAGGTCTCGATATGACCACCGCACAGCTCGCAAGAATATTGTTTGGCGATGTAGCTGCACATGGTGTGTGTTGCTGAAGGAATGACGGTTTGACTTGGTGGACTGATGATGGTTGTGAGATACAGTAGTTCTGAGCCAAATTCTTATCGTCACCAGCTGTTAGTATGCGACGCTTTGGCGGCTGGTTCTCGGCCAAGGAGAGCTTACTGTGCTAGAAGGTTGTCCTGGGTTGATATGAAGTCCGTAGTTCAAGCAAGTCATCAGGTTGGCTGAGATAGTTGGTCAATGACTTGGAAAGAAGGCGGGAATAGGCCTTCAACCTGGGGTTATATACACTTTTTCCAGGACGCACATTCACGGACGGGTTGATCACCTCAGTCGTCATGCTTCACTAGACCACATAGTTAGTCGTGGCTTGACTATGCTATTTCATCTGTGAAACATTCCATGAAGGATACAATGCCTCACCTTCAACCTGGAGTGAGCCCACGCCTATAACGAATCATAGCAGGTGTTAGTAAGTCTGGGTGACCAACTTCTGAAACGTGATCATCGAAATGATATATTCTTTCTGCCCATAATGCAGCTGCTTCACCACATAAACCACACCACACCTCTTGTCAGCAGGATCCACCGAAACCACTCGCCAAATCACCAAAAGCCCACCAGATAACACCAACAGACAAACGCTCCCATACGCCTCGCAATGCATTCTTACCGGGCGGTAAATCATAAAAACACCTCGCAACCCACTCCATGCATCCTCACACCCCAGCAGCATACAACCCCTCCCATCGCTGTTCAACCCCATCAACCTGCCTCCTAAGCCCATCGATCTCCCGATCCAGCTCCTCCCTATTCCTGGTCAGCGCCGAGATCTCCTCGAACCGCTTTGCGCCGCGGGCGTTGTTGATCATGTCGTTGACCAGGAACCGCTGCTCCTCCAGCACCACCAGCCGCTCCCTGAGCTCCTTCTCCTCCGTCTCCAGTGCGGAGACGGCGGTGCTGGCCTCGCTTGCACCGCCGAGACTGGCCGTCTCCGGGTCGGGGGCGGCGGCTGACGCGCCGTTGCGGAGCGGCGAGAGGTGGGTGGATGAGCCGTTTAGGCCGGCTAGGAGTCGGCGGTGGGTGGAGGGGTTGGAGGAGGAGGAGGAGGAGGAAGACCGCAACATCTGTGGTACGCTCTTCAGAGGGAGCATATGCGTGTGTAAGAAGGTGGAGGCAGCGGCGTAGATAGCCTTTTGCAATCGCTGCTGTGTAGGGCTGTCGGTGGGGAGATCCCGTAACCTTTTAGCCGCTATGTTGTACTTGGTGAAACTATCCGTTAGTCGTTTCCGTATCTTGGCCGCCTCTTGTATTTGAGCATGGGTGGGTGGCGCTTTAGCTGGAGCGTGCTGTAGTCGTTGGTCTCCATTTTCTTCTGGTAGTTGCAAAGCCAGCATCGTTCGTTGGAAGGAGGGCATGAGCTGTCGTATCCCGCGCTCGAACTGCCGAAGCGTCTCGTAGGCTCGTTGGTCTGGAGGTTTTGTTGCGAGTGCCTCGGCAAAATCACGTTTGGAGAATATGGTGCTTCTACATTCTCGACACATGCGGATATCAACGCTCAGCTGCCCGTGTCCGGCTGCTTTTTCTGACGGGAGGGCCATTGCTTTGCACCGTTAGCACCATCTATATTGAAAGAGAAACTTTGCATGCTTACGTCGGTTGATGGTCAGTGGCACCTCGGTAGAACACCCGGTTTGCGGGTCAGCACAAACTACCCGCCCGCATATACGGCAGTGGTGTCTCCTAAATGTCCACGACCGAAAGTCCTGCTGGCAAAATGGGCACCGAGGCACCTTGGCGTCATCCTCCCACGTCACCACGGACTGCTCTATGAGTTTCCGGGGGTTTCTCTGCCCGGCGAGTGTGGTCATTATGCTTCCTCCTGGTGTGGACGGAAGTTCCTCTGGCGGGTTTGCCAGTAAGGTTGTGAGCTTGGTCAATCGTTTCTCTAGTCTCGCAATCTCCAGATTCTGCCTTTCCACTTTGGCTTGTCTGATTGCCCTGAAGACATCGGTGTGATCCCGCAGCAGGCCGTTGTGCTCATTATACCCTTCCCTAGACTTATAACAGGTCTCACAGACTCGACACCATACTCCACGTACGGGATCGTGGTTCGCGTTCCTCGCCAACTTCATCTGGTACATGGTATGTTCTTCGCAGAATAGCCTGCCGCACTTGCGACAGTTGACATTGCCATTGAGCGGACCCAGCCTCCTGTCACACAGCGGATCGGTGCAGACATCGTGGCCGCTCGACTTCTGCCAATGTTTCCTCGTAACGAGCTCTTCTGGGTCGATCACAGCATCTGGTGTCCTGGAGCCGGTGCCGGGCGCGACGTTGCTGATCACAGGTAGTACCTGGCTCTCGTTTGTTTCGAACACGTCCAGACCGCGCAGCTTCTGGTTTATTATAGATAACGGCTGGAAGCGCTTGGCTTTCCGCACCTGCTTGTCAAACCACGTCTTGACTTCATCTTGTGTCTCTTCCGGCAACTCTTGGTGAACGTCGTCCAGATGTCTGTTCAGTTGCAGCAGTGTCATCATCTCCTCCTCGCATATCGGGCACAGCAGCCGGTTCTCTGCAGCGGCGCCATCGGAAGGGCCGGGGCTGGCAAGATTGAGGCCGGACGCGAGATCTTGGTTGAGGTCTGCTAGCGGACCAGTCGAGGGTGGAGAGATGGAGCTCGGTGTCTCGTTCCGGGAATATAGCGATGTGGTGCTGACGTCCGATGGGGGAAAAGGACTGACCGCTCTGGGTCTCTGCGCCGGCGAAGGAGGAGCCAGACCTTTCCCACTACCCAGAACTCTTCCGCCCCCAAGCTTGCGACCGGACATGGTTGTCAACAAAGAAGCAGCCACGTGGGCCGCTCAGCGCAGAAAGCCGACGTTGGGTGGAACTCGCGGAAGGAGATGAGGAACGTGGAATGGCGGTGATCAGCGTCGCGCTGTCGGCTGCTCCAGGGATCACGGCGAGACACAACCGCAGATGTCCCTTGTCGCTGATGTCTATCTCGGAGGCATGGTTATTTGATCGCACCGGTTCATGTATTCACGGCGCAGTCAACGTTGGCAAGCAGGGATCAGTTGTTTAACAGCAAAGACGGACAACGCGGCTCTGGCCGCCAAGGCCAATGCCCAAGCTACATGGTGGGGGCTACAGAAGTGCCAAGCCAGTGGAGAAGCTGTAAGGCCAGGGTCCTGTAGCGCCCAGTTAGTCTGTACCTCAGACACAGTACTGAATTGGCCCTGTGCCGCTGTACCAATTTAGCACTTAGACTACCTTAGCTCTTATCGCGACTCGCGCCTAATCTATTAGTGAGCATCGTCATGACGGTCCAAACCATCACCAGAATTCTCTCAACACAGCCAGACCAGACAATGTCTGACCCCGAGAGCAAGTTCCCCAAAGTGCAGGGTGGAGGAAGCTTGATTCTTGCCTGGCAGATCAGAGGCAAGAAGGTACTGGTCATTGGCGGCGGCGAGGTATGTTCCTTCCCCAACCTATCACTTTTTCCGCGACCACAAGAGATCCTCCATACTAATTAATGCGCCTCGTCTCAGGTCGCCGCCGGCCGCATCCTAAACTGTCTCGACGCCGACGCCAACGTAACAGTAATCTGCCCCGCCTCAGGCCTCAACCCCGAGGTCGCCTACCGCGTGGCGCAATCACAAGTAACCCACATCGATCGCAAGTTCGAACCCTCCGATCTCGACGATGGCGTCGACATGGTGCTCGTAGCCGTCGACGACCCGGAAGCCTCCACCACGATCTGGAAACTCTGCAAACAGAAGCGCATACCCGCCAACATCGCCGATGTGCCTCCAGAATGCGACTTTTATTTCGGCAGCGTGCACCGAGACGGGCCTTTGCAGATCATGGTCAGCACCAACGGCAAGGGTCCGAGATTGGCGTCTTCGATCCGGAAGCAGATCGCTGCTAGCCTGCCTAAGAATGCTGGGCAGGCGATTGAGGCGATTGGGCTGTTGAGGGCGAAGCTGAGGGAGATTGCGCCGTTGCCAAAGGAGGGGCCGAAGAGGATGCGGTGGATGATTAAGGTCAGTGATGCCTACGACTGGGAGCAGTTCTGTAAGATGTCGGAGGAGGACATGGCGAATCTGTTGAGCTTTTATGCCAAGGGGAAGGTGCCGACCATGGAGGAGCTGAAGGCTATGAGGGCGGAAGGTGATCCGGAGGATGTCTTTGATGGGTCATTTGGTTTCAGTGTAGGAGGTTGATTGGACAGGGGATGATCAGTGGGACATAGATCAGGTACAACACGGTGCACGGCGTTGCTTGGGGAGATGATACCATATACAGGAACACAAGGATACCGGTAGATTGTCTACGGATATTAAACAAAGTACTGATTCTCTACCACGGGAACGGATATACACCAAGTAAGATGGACGTGGTTTAGTCCCACATATGAAGACTAGTTCCCCGCGATATCCTGCATACTCAAAAGCACATGCAACCAAAGACAGTTATTCTGTACATCATTCCCTTCCTCAGCTACGCCAAACCACAAACGTCATGTGTGATGGCAACTCAGTAAGAAACCTGCCAGCCAGTACTCGTACCCCTATCGAAACAGACTAGTAAAAGAGCAACCGCCAATGCGAATGTGCCAAACAGCTGGTATACCAGTAGACCCAGAAAACGCCCGTGGCAATGACAACCAAAACCGAAAGCGAAATCCCATGAGAAAAGCTGTTAATCACACAACACTCTCAACACCACCGAGGAACTTCCGCACCCTGGTGATCTCCAATTCCCCCTTCTCTGACTCAACAGCCCTGGTCAAGCCATCAAGCAGCGTGTCAACCTCGCTGTCTGGTTGATGCGTGCACAGAGACACCAAATGCCTATACTTCAGCTCCACCTCGCGACTGCGTCCCTTGAGGCCCGACACCGCTCTGTGGATCTCGTTGGACCTACTCCGGACCGCGTTGATCCGCGCCCGGAGCACGGCTGCCGAAGGCAAGGACAGAGAGGCAGCATCGGCCCCATTCTTGGCCGCATCCAGGGCCATCTCGAGCTCGTTCTCCCACTGGACCGCTGAGCTGGCATCCAGCTGGCCATGGGCATGTTCCAACTGTACAACCCGATACTCCTCCTCCTCGCACGCCCGGCCAAGGTTGGTTACCTTTTGGCGTGCCAGTTGCTGTTCACGGACCTTTTCTTGGAGTGTGTCCAGATTTCGACGTGC
This sequence comes from Coniochaeta pulveracea, assembly GCA_003635345.1. Taxonomy (NCBI): domain Eukaryota; kingdom Fungi; phylum Ascomycota; class Sordariomycetes; order Coniochaetales; family Coniochaetaceae; genus Coniochaeta; species Coniochaeta pulveracea. The sequence goes on along the minus strand of QVQW01000057.1, from coordinate 69,114 downwards.
TTCCGTTACCTGAGTCGACGTAGTACGTAACGAGGCGTGCAAAGAGTCTATCGACTGTTGTTTTGTTTTGAGCTCGTCCTGGAACAGACTGCCGGTTTCTGTGAGAAGATGTGTAATGGCTAGGAAGCGATGTTAGCAAAGATGCTTATACGTGCGCACTCTGATTTGTCAAATAGGGCCAACTTACAGCTCACAACGTCATCGCTGCTCTCCCGACTCTTTTGGCTGGAACCCGCAGCTCCGTCCTTCTCCGCTCCGCTGGCATCGCCGTTGGCTCGGTTCTCGGCAGTTTCACCGGCGATGCCAAAGTCTGAAGGTTTCAGGTTGACATTGTTGGCGATGTTTGGATCCGCTCCGACCTCCAACAACTGGGAGATGATGCTCCGGTTGCCAATTCGGGCAGCGTTGTTCAACGCAGTATCGCCATTTTGATCTTGTGCGTTCACTATCTCGCTCATGAACCGGCCCAGACCCATCTTTGCCGGTGCATTGCCATTGACCACCGGTTGCGGCTGCTGGCTGCTTGGGGCACTGCCCTGTTTCACAACCCACTCCAAAAGACTCTCCAAGTAGTACCTGCTGGCGTGACTGCGACCCTTAACCGCACTTGCAACGGCAATGTGGTGCAACACCGTCCGCCCCTTGTCATCTTTCACATCGATGGTCGCACCCAAGACGTCCAAGAGCTCTGGAAAGGAATTGTTATCCATCGAATTGGTGACAACGCAGGCACGCATTAATGGAGTCTCCCCAGCAGCGTTCACTCGAAAGGGGTTGGCTCCGGCATCAATAAGTGCTCGCAGTAAAGGCATCCTTGACAATGTGGCAGCCCAATGCAGTGCAGTGTGGCTCTGCTTATCGATGGGCATGTCCAGCTCCAACGGTGTTAGAGACCTCAGCATCTCGGTCTTGTGTGCGTCATTCACGCCATCATCCATGAATAGGCTCATAAGCATGCTGCGCTTGCTCTCTGCGTCCGGCGACACCTCGAAAGGTAACGGTCGCAGGGGCCCGTAGCCATCAAGAGCGGGTTCCGCATGTAAGTCACGCTGAGAGTAGAGGAACGACTCATTGGGTTCCGTCGGTGACCCGGGGAATGCCTCAGCGTACATGCCCATGGACTGGGAATATCCAAAGCTCTCACTGGGGGTCATTGCTATCCGTGGTCGTTTTCTAGGTGGCTCGTCACCATTTATTTGCTGGCTGTTCTGTGTCGAATATGCCGTCTCCATGTTCCCGTAATCCGACACGAAGCTCTGTTGGGAGTTCCCAGGGAAGTCATCCATGCTTTGCATCGAGGCTTGTCTGTTGAAGCTGGGTGCGCGGCTCGGCCCACCTCGGTTTCTCGGACCGGGCGAGTCGAACCGGGCCTTGCTGATAGCAGCAACAGCATGGGAGGCCATGGCTGATATGCTCTTGAAGAAGGTACCGTTCGTGCCGTTGGCATTGGCTCTGGCTTCGGCAGCAGCATTGTACATTCTCTTCCTCTGGGCAGCCATTGCCTGCTCCTTCGTCGGAGTGTCGACATCGGTGGTCGGCCCTTGTCCGTCTTGGCGCATGTTGTGCGTAAGCAGCTTGTTCAGCACTTCCTCCACGCCGTAGAGATGGCAGACCTCGACTCCGCGTTCAAAGGGGATCCAGGTGCCTTGGTATTTGCCGTATCCGCCCTGGACCTTTTCGTGCGTGCCGGTCTGGATCTCCTTCTCCAGAATCTTGGTCCGCCGGCCCTTCTCCACGCCGGCTACCTTGAGGATCTGGGTCGCATTGAGCCAGCTGTCGTTCTGCCGGCGCATTACCGTGACACCATTGACCTCCATTTCATAAACATTAACCCCGGAGTATGTAGCCTAGAGTGATGACTACGTTAGCTTTTGCTGTTTCCTTCGCCTCCCTGCGCTGTACACCCCATAAAGCGACATCGGGACCTACCGAGTATATGGGCATCTCGTTTTCGGCGCCATGCTGTCTCCCCGGGTCGTTGTATTGCCGGTACATGGAGGAGTGCCCAACACTGTGTTGCGATTGTTGACTCATGGTGAATGATTGTTGCGACTGCATATGGGGCGGCTGCATGTCGTTTTGAAAGCCTTTGTTTCCCGGGCCGAGCGACGGATATCCGTCAAGGGATTGCGCCTGTCGTACGAAAGTGTCCTGTCGTATCTACCAAAGTGGAAGGCTGGCGCGAATTGAGAGTTGACGAAAAGGAGGGGTTGACGTCGGCAAGGTAACGGTCGGACTGCGATTGAGGAATTGATATGGAAGGATTCGAAGGTGTTGCCATCAGCGAGCCATAACACAATGCTCAGTGAACGCTTCAATGATACAGATTATGACAAGATCCACGCAGAGAGTTCTGTGGGACGTGACTTTAAGAATATGCAGTAATGTGTGCTGTGTCGAGAGTCGAGGCTGAGGAGAGTGAAGTTCCTGGACGGTCGCAGGTCGGTGAATACGATGCCCTGTCAAGCCCTTGGGTTCGTCTAAATGCAGCAGCAGGATGAAATAAGGTAAGGTAGGTACCACAAGGTGTTCAAAGCAATTGACTCAGAGGCAGCTATGGTTTTTGTTCTCGCAAGCCCCGGGCAAAGCAATGAGTTTAGGAACGAGACCTGTACTTTCAATCTCCTGGGTGACTTTGGCGATAGCTTCGCGATTAGAACTTCGTGAATGCTAAAGTGGTAATTAGAAGGAAAGCGTGTCAGGTACGCGAAAATCGCGGGCAGCGACGCGTGAATGAGACAATGGGTGCACCCCGCTGAAACGGTGGAGCTTGCCCAGCTGCTTCCTTCCATGAGGGGGGTCCGTGCATTGAAGTCCACTCAGCCAATCGATCCCTTCCACAATGAAGGGAGTTGTACAGGATCATGCCAATATGTGGCTGCACACGACATCTGTTGAATCATTCTACTCATTACGATGACGATTGTACGAGAACTATCATCTTTATGCTGACAGCATATATTGTCTCTGGTAATGATATTTGACCGTCTGGATCTTCCAAAACGGCAGCATGACGGTCGACGTTGAGCTATGGTGGGTCTTGCAGATCTGCATCGGCTCGATCCCGTTTGGTTCATCTCATTGTTAAAAGGGTTGGATACTGCCCGGCTTTGTTTGAAATACCATGCAGAGAGCCGAGCACCTTGATTGAAGCTCCTTTAACTTCGACTGAACCTCTCTGTATGGCTGGCTACCATCATGTCAAGCCTACAAATTCCCCCGCCGCAGACTGCGTTACATCTTTACCGGCATTTGCTTCGTGAAGCCACCTACCTTCCTCCCGTCATCAAGCCGTTCTTCGTGGAGCGGGTTCGTACTCGATTTGAACGACATAGGCGAGATCCAGAGCCCCAGTACCGGATTGACAGAGCACACAAGGACTTACGCTACCTTCGAGCGGCCAACTCCGGGGACTATGTGCGCATGCGTCGGGTTCTGATGCTCGGCTTCGGCCGCATCGGACGACGACGGCGGGAGCTCATCGACGATTTGGTCAGAAGAGACAGACCTACGGATACAGAGTCACTGTCTAAATTTATCGAGGACACCCGAGACAACGCCCTCGAGCATAATGACTGGTTGGGCAAGTGGGATACCGCGAAGATTCTGGCTCTCACGAGATCTCAAAGCAAGGTCGAAATACCCGAAACACCGTTACCGACGAAAGGAGCCAGGACTGCGGACCCTGCTGATAATATCCCCAAGGAGAACATATGGGGCCGACCTCTTGCACCAAAGCTGGCACGGTCCAAGCTAAGAAAGGAATACAAGGCGCTCATTAGACGCTTGCTTCCTCCAGTGGGAGAGAAGGAGTGGGAAATACTTGAGAAGCTTGCTATGGGTCGGGCTGGGCCGGAATGGGACACTCCTTCGAAAAGAAGGGTTGTTGCAAAGTCAGGTACCGCGCTGAACTCTGCCAGCGACCCGTGGGAATGGAAGGACTACGCTCTCAAACCAGTCCGGCTCGTGGATGCGAAGAAGTCCAGGAAAATGCAAGCACTCACCGGTGCTGTCGACGACACCTCTCCGTTCCGAAAGACAGCACTAGGAATCCACAAGTTCAACAAACGGCTCTGGCAACGACTGTACACGGACATATGGCGCATGACGCCCAAGATGGAACTGAAAACGACAAACAAGTGGGAGGTGAAATGGGGCATCAACAAGTTGGAGGTCACTAAAGGCGACTCGGACTATGCGGAATTCTTCGAGGGTACCGCCGACTTGACAACCACATCCAAATCGAAATCCGAGTCCAAATCAGACCGATGAGCAGAAGAAACGCCGACCTGTGTAGCTTCTATTATATGCCTTCTATCTTGCTCGACTCCACTCGACTCAGTCGAGCAAGTTACTGAGTTTGACGAGGGCATCCCGATCTACACGCATACCAACCCAGTCGTCCATCCTCGTCGCCCCGATGGACTCATAGAACTTGAGGCTCGGCTCGTTCCACTTGAGGACAACCCACTCCAGCCGTCCGCCATCCATGGCGATGACCTGCTTGGCCAACTCCACCAGCAGACGTTTACCATATCCCTTGCCGCGCTCCGTCTGCTTCACATACAAGTCCTCGAGGTAGATGCCGGGCCGCGCCCGCCAGGTGCTGTAGTTGTAGAAGTACAGGGCCATGCCTGCTGGTTGTCCCGTCTCGTTAAACAGGACCAAGCATCGCGCTGGACGTTGCTGGGAGATGGGTTCGGTCTCTGGAAGGCCGGAGGAAGTTGTCGAGGCCTTGTCGGAACTGGCGAAGGCGATCGTGGACAGGAGCTTCTCTTCGGTAGCCTCCACGCTGTCCAGCTCACGCTCGTACTCGGCCAGCTCGCGGATGAGGGCTAGGATCGCGGGGACATCTGTTGCGTCGGGCACGTATCGTCAGATTGGAAGACATTGCCAAGTAAGGCCCACAAGGATCATCGGGGCGGAACGAGTCGCACCTTCGCGTTGCGCATGGCGGACAATAGCACCGTTGGAAGTCATCTTGCCGGTCCTTGGAATCTTTGTGGGAATGAGATGCTGTACGCATGGAATTGGCCGTTTGAGGCAAGAGTCACACAGAAACGGAGCACCCCGCAATGCCAAGACGGGTAACGGTAACGTTCCTGCATCCATCCATGCCTTTGGTAGCCGCGAGGGTTCCGTTTGACATTGAGGTACCTTGCAGCACAAACTCATTACCGTTTAGCACAAGCAACAAGCAATCCCCTTGCCCTACATCAACCTCATGACTAGATAGATTCAGAATTCACGAGCAATTCTTCATGTTGTCCTCGGGCTTGTGAATATAGTCTGTAGTATGAATCACTCTCGTGTACCATCTACTGAGTACCTGCCGGGGCTGCGCCCACAATTGTGATGAATATGACGTTTTGTGACTGAAACCCAGTGAAGCATTGGTTAACAGGGCTGTGCAACATCGTTACATGCCCACTAGAGTTGGCTACCAGAGGACCTGTGTCCTGTCACCACCCAACATAACATCAATATCCAGCATAGTCAACGCTTGTCCTCCTATAATCAATCACACTGCATGAATCCGATGGCTTCCACAAGCCCAGCCACCGAGCCGTCGGTCACATTCAGCAGTGGAGGCGATCTCACCTCACCCCCAGACCTCCGTCTTCTGCATTACAACGATGTGTATCATGGTATGTGTATCTTCCCGCCATGAAGTTCGGTCACATGCTGACACACGATAGTTGACCCTTCATCTGCCGAGCCCGTCGGTGGTGTCGCCCGCTTCGTTACCGTCTGCCAGGAATACCGGGACTCAGAGAAATACAAGGGCCAGCCGGAGTTGGTAACCCTCTTTTCTGGCGATGTTTTCAGCCCGAGCATCGAGAGTAGTACGACAAAAGGTACTGTCATGGCTTGTCCGGAGTTGCACGCAGTCGGGAGAGACGCTAATTCACGTAGGGGGTCACATGGTGCCTCTTGTAAAGTACGTTAAGTCTTTCGTCTTTACTGCCAGTCTAGCATGCTAATATAATGTTTACAGCAAGATAGGGACGCAGTGCGCGTGCATCGGTGTATGTGGACAGCACTATTCTGACTCCTGGTACATGACGCCTTGGACGATGGCTGCTGACTGAGGAATACTAGAACCATGAGCTAGACTTTGGTGTCGAGCAGTTTCGGCATCTTGCCTCCAAGTGCGGTATGGAACTTTCGCCCACATATATTTTGTGTCTTCCTAACCGATCCCGTAGACTTTCCCTGGTTACTGGCCAACGTGCTCGATCCAGCATTGGGGGAGAATGTACCGCTGGCCAACGCCAAGAGAACACATATGATCACCGCCTCCAACGGCATCAAGATCGGGCTATTAGGTCTGGGCGAGCGAGAATGGTTGGAGTGTATCAACGTGCTGCCACCAAATCTGATCTACAAGTCGGCCACTGAAACGGCGAAGGAGCTGATCCCTAAGTTGCGCGCTCAAGGCGCCGACATCATAGTAAGTAAGAGAAAAGGCAGATTTGGCGGTGCTGCTAACAGATAATAGATCGCTTTGACCCACCAAAGAGAGCACAATGACTTGAAGCTGGCGACACAGATGAACGGGGAAATTGACTTGATCCTGGGAGGCCATGATCACTTCTACGGTCACACCCTCATCAATGGAACCCATGTCCTCCGTTCCGGGACTGATTTCAAGAATCTCAGTTACCTCGAGGCTCGGCGGTCAACCAACCAGCCCGGCAAGTGGGACATTGACATCTGGCGGCGCGACATCGTCTCAGCAGTGCCCGAAGACAAGGACACTCTTACCCTCGTGGACAAGCTCACGTCCAAGCTCAAGAAGAAACTGGCTCAGCCCATCGGCTACACGGCCTCGCCACTGGATGCACGATTTTCAACGGCGCGGACACAAGAGAGCAACATAGGCAATCTCGTATGTGACATTATGAGGTATCACTACGAAGCTGACTGCGCTTTGATGGCGGGAGGCACGATTAGGGGAGACATGATCTACCCTCCAGGGCCCATTACGATGAGGGACATAACGAACTGCTTTCCGTTTGAGGATCCGCTGATAGTGATCAGGGCTTCAGGAAAGAAGCTACTCGCTGCTCTGGAGAACGGCGTGTCCTTGTATCCTGCACTTGAAGGTGGGCAGGTTACTTCCAGGTTTCTGATATACAGACTGACATGGCAGTACAGGACGCTTCCCCCAGGTCTCCAACATAGTCTTCTCGTTTGACCCCTCCCGAGAACCAGGTCACCGTGTGGTGGAATCACAAATAGGTGGCGAGCCACTAGACCTGAACAGAGAATACACCATCGTCACTCGTGGATACATGGGCCGAGGCAAAGACGGCTATGACGCTTTCCTGGTCAAGTCTGAGGGCGGCGAATGCGAGGAGCTGGTCTCCGAAGAGACCGGCATGCTGGTCTCCCTCTTACTGCAGCAGTACTTCTTGTCGCTGCGGGTCATGGGTAACTGGCGACACTGGGGACCGTCTATGGATCGGCACTGGGGTCATGTCGTCAGCGAAGTGAGCACGTCTCACCCTAGCTTGGTGCCCGGTAAGCCACAGACGCTGAGCTCTACGGTCGAGGAATCGGACGCGGGGAAGAGGAAGAGCGGTTGGGATGACTTCACGCCGAATAAGATCCGGCGGAGACGCTCGAGCCTTGCCTCTGCCGATGGTCCTTTGGATGGATCGGATAGTGACGGAGACGGGGATGACAATGTGGTGAACGAGATCGAACAGGATGAGAAGGAGCTAACAATCATGAGTATGTTTTGTCTCTGATGGCGGGAAGTGATAAAAGATGTGCTGACAGAACCTACAGGAAGAGTATTTAGGAAATGGTGCCGGTTGGCCAAGGTCTCCACGAAACCCTGTGACGACCTCAAGGAGACCGAATGGGAGTTTCGGTGGACGAAGCCGGTTGTGGCGAGGGTGGAAGGTCGAATCAAGATCATTGGGGCGGAGTCGACATAGCTCACGTCGAATTATGGTACCTATTATCAAGGACGTCGCATCACACAACACTCGTCAACTACCGCGGGTAAAGGGACTGAAAGTATATGTGTCAGACATCGTATGTGCTGCCTTAGTGAATGCTCTCCTAGACTACCTAATACTTCCCCTTTCCAGTGAGTTCCAGACGGATACCCGTGACTGTACAGTCTTGATGGTGAGTGCCTCAACCCGCAAGGAGGTCGTGGTTCATACGAAGGGTACGACCTGGCTACGGTGGTAGTGTGTTGGGAACTCGTAACGTTCTGACTTGGGTACCATTAACAATCCAAATAGGGTTCTTAGCGGAGTCAAAACCGCCGGCTTCTAGAACTTGCAAGCTCGCAATCTCCCTGCCCTCGCCTCAAGGCTGTACAAGCTAGCTCCAATCCAGATCCAGAAACAGATGGTACATCGAGGCACAGAAGATTGAATTATACCATGAGTTCAAAGAAAGCCTGTAAGACTCTCATCAACGACACTTGAAGGTCTACGTCCGGCCTCGACGATAATGCTACTTGTCCAGCAGCACTGATAAGAACTAACGCCTCCAGTCAGAAGCATGACCGCTGTCACCGCCCAACAGTCATAGCTTTTTCAGGTTCAATGGTAGACAGTGATGCGGCTCGCCGATCGCTTCTGCAGCATGGGTGAGTAAATCTACTTTGGGGCTGAAATATCTATCTTCCGAGATCCAGGTTGCATTCGAGGACACGCGGGGAAGCGAGCATACAGAGTCACAGCCCCATTTCAGGCTAAAACACCAAACCTGGAAACCTCGGGGAATAGCGAGGAGACGGTGACACCATTTCGGGTCGATACCAACCATCAGAGTCGCAGTTGCACTGACATAGACCCCCATCAGCGAAACACTTTTGGATCCATGCGCCCGTCAATGTTGGTTGAAGCCAGGGGACAAGATACATGTGACTCCTGCACAGCGCTTGGCTCTGCTCTAAGGGTACAGTGTGGCATCATTGGGACCGAGAGACATGATGACAGCTGCAATTCATCCGTCTGCCCGTTATTCTTGGCGACTAGGAGAGGCATTATAAAGATGTTCTTCCAAGGGCCATGCTACGATAGGTAGGTAGACAATCGTCCCTCTGACTATTTGCGAAAATGCTTACTCCGGTCTCAGTATCGTTGCTTCTTGGTCTGGCTGTCGGCGTCAACAGCCAGCAGACTCTATGGGGCCAGTGTGGAGGTAAGGCTCTTGGCTTGTTTGGGCTGTGAGGCCGGCTGGCTAACAACACTGTAGGTAATGGCTGGACAGGCCAGACGACATGTGTCTCTGGAGCTACTTGCTATCACCAGAATGACTGGTACTACCAGGTATAAAATGTCGCTGGCAACGTTCCTGCTTGGCTTCGAGCTCACCATGACCTGAATAGTGTATCCCTGGGACTAGTACAGCACCTGCTAGCACGAAGTCTCCCACAGCACCTACTACCCTCACGACTTCGGTAGTCGTGCCCCCAACGACCACGACAACGACGCCTACAACCACTTCACCAGGAGGATCCGGCACCTGCCCGGCTGTTTCGACCGGGCTCGTCTCGGTGTCCACCCTTCCGGACCCGTTCACCTTCACAACAGGTGGCAAAGTGACAAGCAAGGCTCAGTGGGAATGTCGGAAGGCCGAAATCAGTCAGCTCTTCCAAAAGTACGAGATCGGAGCTCTCCCACCCAAACCATCCTCCGTGTCAGCTACCTTCTCGGGCAGCACCCTGTCCATCACGGTGTCCGACGCCGGTAAGAGCATCTCTTTCTCAGTGACCATCAACAAGCCCAGCAGCGGCACCGGACCCTTTCCAGCTATCATCAACTACGGAACCGTCGCCAGCATCCCCGTGCCTGCAGGTGTCGCCACCATCCTCTTCAACAATGACGATATCGCAGCCCAGGTCGACTCCTCCAGCCGCGGAAAGGGCAAGTTCTATAATCTCTACGGCAGCGGAGCCAGTGCCGGCGCCTTGACGGCCTGGGCATGGGGTGTGGGACGCATCATCGATGCTCTGGAGTTGACCCAGGCCCAGACCAACGTCAACCCGGCCAAGGTAGGTGTAACGGGCTGTTCCCGCAACGGCAAGGGAGCCTTTGTCGCTGGCGCACTGTGAGTCAACCCCTATACTCCCCCCAAGTTGGACTGCTTCTAACCGTCATCCCCAGGGAGCCACGCATCGCCCTCACCCTCCCCCAGGAATCCGGCTCCGGCGGAGCAGGTTGCTGGAGGCTGGAAGCATATCAGATCTCGCAGGGCCAGAACGTCCAGGACGCCAAGGAGATCGTAGGTGAGAACGTCTGGTTCTCCTCGGCCTTCAACAGCTATGTCAACAACGTCAACCAACTGCCGTTCGACCACCACATGCTGGCGGCGCTGGTCAGCCCGCGGCCGATTTATATCATGGAGAACCCGGATTATGAGTGGTTGGGCAAGATTAGTACTTATGGTAAGACATCATTAACCCCACGGAGTATGGTCTAGTGCGGGCAGAGTGCTGATTTGAGTGATAATACTAGGTTGCATGGGTGCTGCTCGCAAGCAATACCAGGCTCTCGGCGCGCTGGACAACTTTGGCTACAGCCAGGTGGGAGGCCATTCTCACTGCTCCTTCCCGAGCGCGCAGTCGTCGGAGCTGAATGCCTTCATCAATAAATTCTTGGTCGGGAATGCTAATGCCGGGACTACGAATATCTTCAGGACGGACCAGAGTCTGAACTTCAACATTGATACTTGGGCGCCGTGGTCTGTACCGACGTTGTCTTGAGGTGTTTCTCCTTGAATAGGTGGCTAGGGTAGATAGCACACTGAAGCGGCATAGTGAACAGTTGTGGGATTGCTTAGTTGAAGCACAGTCTCGTTCTACCCTTTCTCGAAGTGACTGAACATTTACAATGCAAGTAGACTGTTACTTTCTCACAACAGTCCCTTGTCTCGAGTACTGGGTGAAGCAAGATACGGATGTGTCTCGTGTTACTCCGCTTTGACAGCACGAACAGCACGAACAGCGCGGTGCTAGAGACGGAGCCTGATTCCGGAGATGTCAGTTTAAGCTTTGCAGACGCAGGCAGTCTCCGACGCACATGTCAGCCGTGGATAAATTGCAGTTGCATGACATTGCCGTGACCCCGTAGTGCAGTGGTAATGGTCATTCCCATATTAGCCGGAACCCGGCTCTTGGGCCTCGGTGGATGACAAGCCCGAGATTGCTGTGCTCCCCTCTTCTAACCTGGTTTGTGGATGGGTTTCCCGTTTTAGAAGTCGGAGATATGCGAAGTGTAGCACTGCGTTCGGCCCCACGACCAGAACCAAGACCGTATTCAGAGCGAAGTTCGGGGATTACAAGGTCAGAGTGTTTGTCCATTGTGTGAAACATTAGACTAGAGACTTACCCTAACTTGAGGTAGAAGTAGAACGAGCAGTTGCCGGGTTAAGAGCCTGCCAAAAGTTCAAAACGCAGGGCACCGGTGAGATAATCCCAAGTCTAACCTCACCATTACTTCTGATGCATTGAAAGGGGAGATGAGTGCTGGGCGATGAGGGGAAATGTGAAGCTCAATCGAGCATACCGCATGGCAAGCTGACTTGGAACGCGTCGACCATGCCCAATCATATGCGCTTGACCAACATCAGTCCTACACCATCTTGTGCTAGCCTCGACATTCTGCGATGTAACCCTACCCCGAAACTCTGTTAGCGGCTTAAGCATGGGCGTATCAACGGCTGGGAGGGATTCCCAATGAGGAAATCTTCCAAGATGCCTCCGAGAGATTGTCCAGGCAGGTTGCCGTCGACGCCACCAAGGGCAACCCACGCTTTGACGGAGGATGGTCGGACCCCTTCTGGTGCCCGGCGTTCGTCTCGGTTCCATAAGAGAGGCATCGCCGTCAGCAAGCTGAAGCCATGCGAAGATCCAGCTAGGCAACCCTTCCACCAGTCTTCCTCTGCGCTTCTGCTATCCAGCCTTCAACATGATCAATCTGAAAACTAGTCTGTTAGCAGCGCTGGCAGCAGCAAGCAGCCTCGTCAATGCCGATGGCCTGAATGCCAGAGCGCAAGCTGTCGGGAAGAAGTACTTTGGTACCGAAATCAGGTAAATTGACTCTCGTTGTAGGAAGGTTTGAATCCAGCTCACAATGATGTCCTCAGCTCGCAGGTTATGAGTGACTCGGCCGCGAATACCATCGCCAAGAACTTCCAGGATTTCGGGCAGTACACATGTGAAAATGAGATGAAGTTCGACGCCCTCGAACCTTCTCGAGGAAGCTTCAACTATGCCGCAGCCGACCAGATAGTGGCTCAAGCCCAAGCCAATGGACAAATCATGCGTTGCCATAACCTTGTTTGGTAAGCCCCGGGCTAATCCCGTGACAAGCCAAGTTCAGCATGTTTACATCAACCTGTTCAGGCACTCCCAGGTTCCAAGCTGGGTGACCAGCGGCAACTTCAACAACGCCACGTTGATCAGCATCATGCAGAACCATATCGCCAACGTTGTCGGCCACTATAAGGGCAAGTGCTATGCCTGGGACGTGGTGAACGAGGCACTGAACGAGGATGGTTCGTATCGTACCTCGGGCAGTGTTTGGGGCAGCACCATAGGGCCCGCGTTTATACCCATGGCTTTCAAAGCCGCAGCTGTGGCAGACCCAGACGCCAAACTTTACTATGTGCGTACACCGCCATGCTGGACTATCTAGGATGTTGAAGCGTTGACTGACATCCGTGTAGAACGACTACAACTGCGACAAGGCCGGTAGCAAGGCCACAGGAGCCCAGAACCTCATCAGGATGGTCAAGTCATATGGTGCTCCCATACACGGCTTCGGCATGCAGGGCCACTTGACCACAGGCCAGGTTGGTGCAGCCTCGGGCTTGGTGAGCAACATGCAGGCCTTTACTGCTCTCGGTGTCGAAGTTGCCTATACCGAGCTTGACATCGCCACCCCTTCATCATCTCCCAATTTCGCACAACAGGCCATCGACTATGCCACCGTCGTGTCGGCATGCAAACAGGTTGCCGGTTGCGTGGGCATCACCATCTGGGGCTTCACGGACAAGTACACGTGGATCAGCAACTCGGCTCCACTCCCATGGGACAAGAACCTCCAGAAGAAGGCAGCCTACACCAGCATCCTGAATGCCTGGGGTAGCTCGTCTGGGGGCGGCTCGTCGGTAACCACGGCGCCAACTACCACCACCACATTGATTACCACCACCAAGCCGGCGACGACGACAACCACTGCTGCTGCCCCTCCGGGCGGATGCGTCGCAGCTCACTGGGGGCAGTGTGGAGGTCAGGGATGGACGGGGTGCGCAAGCTGTGAAGCCGGGACAACATGCCAGAAATCCAACGACTACTATTCACAATGTCTGTAGGGTAGATAGCCTGTAATGACCCACACTGAGGTGCAGAGCTGGGCAAGACAAGCAGGACGTAGACAACGATATGTGCTGATGTCGTGCTCCTCTGTCTCGGTTTCCGTACGTGAGACAGGCACTCTAGTAGAATCCAACTTCCGTGTCGAACTGGTACATTCCCGCATGCGGAAGACGTTACGACCGGGATAAAGGTCCGTCGAATCTCGCGTCTTTCCACCTGTCGAAGCTTCAGGCCCAACAGAACAGACAGCTGCAGATACTGAAGCCTAGATACGCAGCAGCGCGTCAGCCGGCGATAGAATGAAGTGAAGGGCGTAAAAGATGAGCAAGACCGGCTGAGAAGAGCCTCCCAACACATAGAGCGATGTACATCAACGTAAAGAGTAACATGGAGATTGAAACTGGAAGACATCCAGCAAGACAACTGATGCCAAATGTCTAGACATTCAAGAGAATAAGAGGAACGAAGCCTTCGACTTCGTTGTCTTCTCCAACCCGAGTATCTAGGACATACGAGCTGCAGGCAGCATATCTGTAGTGCGTATTCGCAGACAACAAGGCGGAAGTGGAAGTGATGACTCGTGTTGTGGTCGTCTCGGAAAGTCTGGGAGTAACGTGAGGGTAGTGGGCCGTTGCTGCAGGTACCGCCGTACCACCTAGCCAACTGCAAGCTACACACTCAAAAAGCACGTGATGCTTCCCAAGACCCGCAACGACATCAATGCTGCTTCATCCCGGGACCTTCATTCTCAACCTTGTAGGGAAAAAAAGTTGCAGCTTTGCCTTCACATTACGAACGAGCGGATAGCAATTAGCAACCACCATTTTACCAGCATCACTGTGCCTCACGGTCTAGCATCATCATTCGACGAAGAATCACCCATATTTTGTCCGCGATAATCCAGCTCGAGTTTTAGCCTGTAGCAAGCGAAAGCGATCACCAATTGTATACCATGCCTACACAACTACCCTCCAGCTTTGCCTCGGCTGCGGCCGGACAGGCCCGAGATGGGACCAGATCAGGGACCAGAAATGAAGGCACGACGCGCGGGGGGACCAGTGGTGAATGGTAGGCAACACGCCTTTCCTCCCTTTGCTTGTTGACCGTGGGGTTTTGCTTGGTTCTGGCCACAGCTTCGCAGACAGACGTCACTGGAGTACGGTGTCTAGCAGTCGCTGAATAACACGGCCCAACGACCAACCAACGTGTCTTTTGATGGTGTCCTTATGAGGAGGATTCTATTGTCAACTAGTCCATTTGCTGTCCGGTTCGCTAACGCGTCCTGAAAAATAGGTCACGACGCGATGGACGGTCGACTAACGGCACGCTGACCTTTCGTCGGACATCCACCGCTCCCTTTAGCCAGTCCTCCTCGCATGCGTCCAACGACAACCCGCAAACTCCCTCAGCCGACCCCGCTTCTTCCTCTGGCGTCCCACAGACGCCTTCTGTCGAGTCAGCCGGCGCGCCACGTTATACCAGGGAGGACATGCTGGAAGTGTTTCGGTCCATGCACGGCTCCCGCATGCCTGATATCTCCAACTTGTTAGTGCCCGGCTGGAATCCGGGACAAGTGAACGGGGCGTCGACCAGATCGTGGGGCAAAACTGGTGATTCCAACCATGTGGCGCCGGATCCTGGTGTCTGCTGGGATGCCGAGGGCAAGATAGCTCCTATTGGCCTGGTGGAAATGACCGAAGAAGAGAAAGCACTCTATGCTACGGATGTGAATTCTCCTTTGAAGATTCCGCAGCAGCAGAATAAGGACGCAGCTCAGAACACGACCGTGCCGAATGGTCGGAAATCGTCGATTTCGCATGGCAGCGGCAACTTTGGCGCAGCCACTCCATCCACCACTTCAAGACCTGGAACCAGACGGCGTGAGACCACGGACGCTAATCCTTTCCCTGGTAGTGCCGTTGCCTCTCCCAGCACCTCCCGTTTCGCCGACTCGTCGTGGTTTGGCGGCCGCAAGGCTGCCGACCCAACCAAGGAAGCCGACGAACCAGAGGAAGAGAATGACAATAACGGCAACGGTGTCGAGTCCCGTGATCAAGCCCCAGCACAAAAGCCTAATCCCTTTGCTTCCCTGACTCGTAGCAACACGACGGGTACCTCGGGCTTTGTAGCAGCTGCTTCGCTTTGGGGAACCTCGCCCGCTCCGGCTCCTGCATCTTCGGGCATTGGGGCAGGCGCCTTCGGCAGCTTTGCTCATCTGACCACTCCTGCAGCAGGCGACAAGCGGTTTGCAGGAGCCCGCGGAGAATCTCGTCTTGCCCACCTGATCCCCAAGGACATCACCGATAACATGGCATCCAAGTCTAACGACACTACTGGTGCGAATGCCGACGCCGCCAGAGCCTGGCGACCTCGTCCCAGAACTGATACGGATCCGTACGGAGGAGACGATCATAGTGCTTCTGGTAGTGCTGCTCTGGGCGGCGATCAGGATAGCCCCCCATCTCTACCAGCTCAACCTCACGCCGGTGGAATCTTCGACACTCCGGTTAAGGGCCACACAGGAGACTTCGGCATGTCTGGATTGAACATTGGTGGTGGACATGATAGTCGCGGCCCGGGCAGTCCCTCTGACACCAATCCGTATCGAAGCCCACCAGCCGAACGTGGAGGTGAAGGACATGAGGATCGCCATCATGAAGAAGCTCCCCATGACCGTGCTCACCCATTCGGCGGCCATGGCCACGAGCCGCATTCTGCTTTTAGTACTATCTCGCGGGCCTTCGGCGGTGGACCTTTTGTTGAAGGCAGTGATCGTAGCCAGACGTCGAGTGTCACGGGAACAAAGGGCTATCCGTCTCTCAACACGCTGACGGGCTGGCCTGCTGGCCCTTCGATTGGAACCCCTGATCGTGAACGTGCTGGCTTTGCGTCGGCGTTTGGAGGCAACATCTTCAGCCCGGTGGGCGATTTACATTCCCCGAGTCTTGGTTCCTTGGGCGGTGGACTATTCTCGTCTGGGCCTGGCGCGACCGGTGCTGGTGCTACTGGTTCTTTGCGTGGAAGCAAGCTGGGTTCGCTTTTCCCGCCCTCGATGCAGGCTCAGATGCAAAACCACGAACATGACCCCTTGGGCGACTCTATTCCTGATCTTCGGCAGGGCAATCCTCTGGGAGCTATTGGTCGCGGCCCAGCCGGAGCACAGGCTCGCGAAATGGATAGCCCCATGCGAACAGGCCGTGGTGTCTTTGACGAACTCTTTCCTTCTTCTGACGCGGCCCGACTTGCCTTCTCTTCTGCTGAGCAGGGCCAGCCAGGCTTGACGACATCGAGCCAGAGCGGAACCTTTACACCAACCAGCGGCATCGCCCCTGGCTTCTCGGCGGGCCAAGCCCCTTCTGATCCCACATCGGTTCAGTCCAGGACTATGGTAATGCCTGACCGAATGAGATGGGTTTACCTTGACCCTCAGGGACAGGTTCAGGGACCATTTAACGGACTGGAAATGAACGACTGGTACAAGGCTCAGTTCTTCTCTCCTGATCTTCGTGTTAAGAAGATTGAGGACAGCGACTTTGAGCCCCTCGGTCAGCTCATTAGACGCATAGGAAACTCTCGTGAGCCATTCCTTGTTCCGCAGATTGGAATCCCGCATGGCCCGCCATCCCAGACGGGCCCCTTCTCCCCTGGTGATCGTGGCGTCATCCCCCCATTGATGGGTGCATTCCCAAGCTTTGGACGTACTCTGACTGCGGAGGAACAAAACAACCTGGAACGTCGGAAGCAAGAGGAACAAGTATTGATGGCCCGCCAACGCGAATTCTTGGCTCATCAGCAGGCATTTACTAAGATTCAGCTGCCTGGCGCGCCAAGTACTCTACATCACCACGCTAGCGCTCATAGCCTCCAGAGCCAGCCCAGCTTTGGCAGCATTTCCTCTCCTCTGGGTTTGCCGCCTCAGCCACCTATTGGAGCTCTGGGGCCCACGCCCGGCTTCTTTGACACCCCCTCCAATCTCTCCGCCTTGGGAAACGGCTCGGATCTCTTTCCACCTGATCTGACTGCCCAAGAGCGCCAGATGCTCGCAAGCCTGCAGACCCCGTCAGGTCTATCTGGTGGGTTTCCGACTCAGTCAACCCAGCCCATCGGTGCGCCCATCGGTGAGGGCGGACTACGCAGTCAGCTGCCTGGCGTCGACCAGCTGCAGAAGGACTCGGCTGGGTTCAGTGCCCGCCTTAAGGAGTTCAACGAAATTCGAGCCCAGCGCGATGCTGAGGAAACTGCATCCAAGGGAGCAGCAGGAGGCCTGGCCAACGTAGTCGAAGAAGGCAATGAACACACTGCCGGACAGGGCGCGGTTGAACAAGCTGCTGAGGTAATGAGGGAAGTCAACCGGGCCAATAACGCTCAGGCTGAGTCACAGGCGCAGGAAAGCAAGAAGACTGGTCCCGCAGCTGTTCTTACCCAGGAACACCACCTGTCTCTGACTGAACAGGTGCAGAAGACACAGGCTGCGGCTGCTCAGGCTGCCGCCGCCGCCAACGCTGCAGCTGCCGCCGTAAAGCAAGCCGAAAATGACGATGCATGGGCTAATGCGTCCAAGTCGGGAATGCCCATGCCGTTCCCTCCCCCATCTAGCACGCCTCTGCCAGCACCTACTGCTAAGCGTCAGCATTCTACCCTCCCGACCCAGTTCACTGGTCCTTCACCCACAGGAACCCCCGATACCCTGGCCGAAGCCGCTCCACCTCCTCTTGCGCCGTGGGCCTCTCAGGCTGAAGTTCCTAAGAAGGGACCCAGTCTTAAGGAGATTCAGGAGGCCGAGGCGAAGAAGGCCGCCAAGGCTGAAGAGGTTGCGGCTGCGGCTCGTCGTGCTCTGCTGGAGGCTGAGGCTGCCGCTCTGCGTGAGCGTGAGAAGGCCGCCGCAATCGCTACCGGTCTCCCGTCCTCCAGCACCTGGGGCACCGTGTCACCTGCCAACACCCCCAGCGCCAGCAGCCCGTGGGCCAAGCCAGCTGCTGTTAAGGGAGCCGTGGCAATCGCAGCTACACCCGTCGCCTCGAGCAAGAAGACGCTCGCAGAGATTCAGCGTGAGGAGGAAGTTCGGAAGCAGAAGGCCAAGGAGATCGCCCTCCAACAGGGCGCCACTCCAGCCGCTTCCATGGGTAAGCGTTATGCCGATCTAGCCAGCAAGACCTCGGCTCCTCCCGGACTTTCTGGCGCTGCCAGTGCGCCTGCTGTGGGCGCTGCCCCGGTTGCCGCAAGTGGCTGGGCTACCGTTGGTGCTGGTGGCAAGGTTAAGGCGCCTCCTGCCGCACTCTCTACACAGAGTCGTACTCCCGTACCGGCCAGTGTTAAGCCTTCCCCGACTCCAGTCGCCAAGGTTGTGGCCAAACCATCCGCTCCCTCCTCCAAGGACACCGGTAGCGATGCTATGCAGGAGTTCCACAAGTGGCTGCACCGTGAGCTGTCTCGCGGTCTGAGCGGCATCCAGGACAGTAAGTGTCTCTGCCGTGTTCATAAGTGTTGAAATTTGCTAACCCACCTATTCTAGTCGATGCTTTCGCGTCTAACTTACTCGGCTTCCCACTGGATGCCTCTATTCTCGCTGATGCAGTATACGCCAACAGCACTACCATGGACGGTCGCCACTTTGGTGAGGAGTTCGTCCGTCGCAAGAAGCTCGCCGACAAGGGCATTGTCGAGAAGCAGCCTACCCCCAGCCCTGCCGATGCCAAGAACAACTCGGGCGGCTGGAACGAGGTTGCCAAGAAGGGCGGAAGTGCCAGCGTTGCCGCCGTTGCCAAGGAGGAGGCCAGCATTCCTGGCTTCAAGGTTGTCCCTGGACGGAAGAAGGGCAAGAAATAAAGGAGCTTCTCCTTGCGCAACGCTCTGTGTGATGTAGAAGCGGGCTGTGAGACTATCCGTGAGAGGCCTCAATACGTTGCTCAAGTGATATGTCAGTGAGCTGGATTTTGCACGCGGATCCGTCTGCCTGTCTGCTAGGGTCTCAGACTTGTTGGGAAGTATCTTTATATACTCCATCTGGGGTTGATGCTTTCGGCGTCGGGGCCATCATGGATGTAAAGCGCGTGTTTTCCCTCTGTATACTAGACAGCAGCGTACAGTAGCAGCATTGGTAGCAATGGAGCCCTGTGTTGGCGTATAGCAATCAACTGCTTTCCATCGGTGACACATAATTTGTAGCATCACCAACCTGATCAGAAGCTAAGAGTGATGCTGTACCAACGGCATAGAAAAGACCTCTGTTACTTGCATAACACTCGAGAATTGCTTATCTTATCAGCACCCCTCCCCCCACCATGATTTTTCTTACGACTTTGACTTAGACTTGGCGATACAGGCGGGCATGTGATGGTACAAGTTGACTTAAAAGGAAATTCAACATACCAACTTTCTGTCCTTACCCGACCCTGGGATCCAATTGAGCCGACATAGGACCATGGTAGACAGCATCCATGATGACCTGATCAGCCAGGTTGTCGCCGGCCAATACGAGGATGTATTGACGAGTTCCCGCAGCCAAGAAGTCATCAATGAGTTTGCGGCGTCCCTCCAAGCAGGCGAAGATGTCACCACCAACGAGGCGGAAGAACTCGATTCTTCACATCTATCCATTGGCTTGGCCTCTTTCAACGCCTTCCTACAGACCAACGTCACGGGACCCGTGCTGAGCAACGCCACTCGCATCGACGAGATCTTCCAAGCTGCAGCTCAGAGAACTGGCGACGGCACGCTCTCCTCTCTCCGCAAGGCTTGCTTCAGAGCGCTGGATGTGGATGGCGTGTCGCCGTATCCGTATATTCCGTCCATTGAACTGTTCTGTCTTGCGAGGCACATCTTCACGCGTTATTCGACGGCAAAGGCCGGAGCACAGAGGTTTCCGACCAGGGAGAGTCCGAGTCTGAGATGGCATGCTTTGCGGGTGCATGTGTGGCATTATAGGCTGTTGACGCAGCCGAGTCTGGGGCCGGGGAGTCTGTTCAATAAGGCGGCGCAGTGGAGCGAGGTGCCTAGTTTGGAGAACGAGATTCAGACGGTGTTGGGGGCTGTTGAGGAGAAGGTGATGTGGGGGGGTGAGGAGTGGTCGGCACAGGAGAAGGCGCGGTTTTTGGTGGAGAAGGCGAATGTTTGCATTACCCTTGGCTTGGATGTTAAGGCCAGGGCTGCGCTGAGGGAGGCTACGGAGTTGACACGGTTCAAGTATGCTTTATCAGGTGCCTTGGGCAGGAGGACGAAGTTCCAGGAGAAGAGCACCAGTCAGCTTGTTGTGCTGGCAAGGAGTGCGGATGAGACGGAGGTGGATGGCCCTGGGGAGAAGGGAGAGACACAGGCTGTACCTCAGGCGTTACCGCTCAACAATGATACCTTGCTTGAAGATATAGAATTCAGCAAAGAGGAAGGGGCAGAGGATGAGCCATCGAAGGATCTTCCTGAGGAACTCCAGGGCATGGCGCCGGACGAGCAACCCCAGCTCAAGCCTTTGGATCAGATTATTTTGCTTACCGAGGCAACCATCAAGGATGCCTTTTCTCCGACGGATACACTCACATCAGAAGAGATCATGCCGTTTGCGGTACGCGTAGTATCGGACAAGTCGACGAATTGGCAGATCTACACACAAGCACTGCTTGTCAGGTCTAGGATCGAGGTGCACAGAAGCCGGACCATCGAGAGAGGCGTGCTGCAAATGCAGGCCGTGGTGGACCAGGTCGTGGCGGACACAACGACCCCAACAAGTGAACCTCCTGCAGAAGCAGAAGAGAAGAATGGGCATACAGTCCCATTCATAGAGGTCAGCGGACCGGACGACGATAATAAACCAGCCACAAAAACAACAGAGCTTTCGCAGAAGAAGGTGGCATCTTTCTTTCCCGCGGCAAAACCAACAGAGTCAGCGCCGGCTCACGTGCGTCTAGAATATATTCACGCCCTTTCCTCTCCACCCAGGTGGCACTTGGAGTCTGAGCTGGCATACTGCTGGGCCGGAGTAGGCTCCCTGATATCGGCGCTAGAGATCTTCAAGCGGCTACGCTTATGGGCCGAGGTGGCTCTATGTCTGGCAAGCAGTGCTGCCACGGAGGACGAAGACGGCCGAGGCAGCGGCGGAGAAGAGAAGGCTAAGGCGGTCTTGAGATGGCGTCTCTTCCGCCGCACCAACGAGAGCAGTGCCGCGCCCGAGCCTACGGACGATCTCGAAGAAGGTGATGTAGATGTCGAGCAGCTCAAGTCAGCCGACTACATGGGTGCTGAGAGGGATCCTCCACCGCCCAACGCGCCCCGTCTCTTCTGTATCCTGGGTGATATTGAAAACGACCCCAAACACTACGAGCGCGCCTGGGATATTTCCAAGCAGAGGTATGCCCGCGCGCAAAAGTCCTTGGGAGAATGGTACCTGCAGCACAAGGAGTGGAATGACGCTAGAGAGGCGTACAGGAAGGCTGTGGCGGTCAACCGGATGAACCCGGAGTTGTGGAACCGGTTCGGTGATATCAACCTGCGTCTTGGCGACTTCGCAGAGGCAGCAGAGGCGTACAGGAGAGCGATTGCGTCGGCTGACAACATATCCGGTGGAGAAGAAGCGAGGACGTGGAGTAATCTGGGCAGTGCCCTCTACAGCTTATACGTGGAGGAAATGAAGGAACTGAAGAAGCAAAAAGAAGCGGAGGACAAGGGCGAAGAAAAGTCCGTTCAGCCTGCGGCACCCGAAGACGACGAGGAGCTCTCCCAAGAGGAAAGTGAGAAGAAGAGACACCCGTCGGTCCTGTTGTCGCAGTCTCTGGCAGCCTACAAGCGCGGCGCCTCGATAGCCAACGATAACTGGCAGATCTGGGACAACGTCATCACTCTTGCCGCCCGCATGCGACCAGTGCCCGTGTCAGACATCCTCCTGGCCCTTCGCAACGTCATCCGCATCCGCAGCAGTGAGGACGCTCTCGACATCGACGTCCTCCGTCTCCTCCTCAACGAGGCCGTCCTCTCCAAGCCCAAACCCGAAACCACCGACCTCCCCCGCGGAACCGAAGAGCGTGCCGTCTGCGACCTCCTGGAAACAGCCGTCGTGCCCCTCATCACGGCACGATCAGACCTCTGGGAACTGATCTCCCGCGAGCGCGTCTGGCGACGCGACTACGCCGGCGCCGTGGACGCCGCAGAGCGTGCATGGCGGGCGGCGGTGGGTGGTGCCGGTGCCGGATTGGCGGTCTCGGCTGCCACGAGCGGGGAAGGGCAGGTTAATTGGGTCGAGGATAAGGAGGGCTGGAAGGGCGTGGTGGAGAGGACGGACGAGCTGGTCTCGGCGCTGGAGAACTATGGCCCGGAGATACCGGAGATCGGGAATAAGTGGAAGGCTAAGGCGAGGAGTGCGATTCGTAGTGTGATGGGGAAGGCGAAGGAGAATTGGGAGGGGTCCGAGGAGTGGGAGAGTCTTAAGGGGCTGCTGGAGGGGTTGAGGTGAGGGCTTGGTGGGGAAGATAAAATGAAATGCATGCGGGCTTTACTATAGTATTGGGTCGGCTCTTTGAATGCTGGGTGAGTTCTACGAACCTTCTCTTGTGTTTAGTATATAATGGTTCAAGGCTTCGGGTAGAGGGTCCTGGTAAGCTAAAACGGGACAGTCTGGCCACCATGAAACGGCTCGGTCCGTGGTCCCGTTCAGCCATTACTGGTGCTATGCCAAATTGGGGACTTGGTCGCCCTGGAGCGGTAGAACTCTCCAACTTGTTGCGAAGCTTGTTATGTTCACCTAGACTAGACTAGCTGTTATTATTGGGGCAGTTTGGTCAAATACCTTTCTCCATTAGCTGGTTAAGATTAAAGAACATTTGCACTATTACGGATTCTACCGCTCAAGAGGATAAGGTTCCTGGCCTCACTTGACGGTCTTGACCGGTGGGACGATGATGTCTCAAGGGCCTGCTAAGCCTGATCCTGCTGCTGTGTTATCATGCTGGTATTAACTGTTACTAGTTCCTTACTTATCATGATGCTTTTTGCGGGTATGGGTTGGTATGGGCTTGTAGTTGGATAACGAACACACACGGGGTGCAATGTCCTCATAGTACATCAAGCCAGTCCACGCCACGGGCCTGAGTGGCAAGGCCACAGCCTTCTTTGGTTACAAGAGTCGTTCCACTCCTTGCCATCAGCACACTGCTTCAATGGCTTTATTCTTCTTACTTTCATGTGGCTTGTACGCAGGTCCCTGTAAATCCCGTTCAGCAAGGATACTGGCCAAAGCATTAGCGGAACATAATCTCCCACCAGACTATAGACATAATGACGACCTACTCACCAAAGTCACCACACCCGGAGATAGTCGCAGGCGTGCAGCTTCCTTCCAGGAGTATCCTCCTCGTGATATGTGTTCTATTCCCAGCGCATGCGACCCCATGAGTCTTGCATTCGCCAAGCTTTCGGGCAGAATGACTGTGGCCAAGAGTAGCTCAGCAGTTATATCGGCAGTCTGTCGCTGCATTCCCCATCTGTCGTCCTTGTTTGAAGCGTGATCCCAATAGAAGGTTCCTATGCTATGAACCGAGGAGCCAGGTACAGACTATGGTTCAAAAGAGGAGGTCGTTCTCCGAGCTGTGGTTCGAAGAGAAGCTTCAAGTAAGGTGTCGTGTCTGAAAGTCTCTTAGGGTGGCGGTGGACTATTTGACGGATGATCCTGGGTATCGGGCTTTTGGCACCATAGAGCAGAACCCCTGGAGAAAGACTGATGTTCGTGGGTTTCGAGATGATATTGTCGAATTTCGACATGAGAATAGCCAAAGATGCGGCAAAAAGAAAAAAAGATATATCCGATAATGGCACGGCAATGTTTCGAACTGTCGTCTTGTCAAAGGAAAGCAGCTGCTTGGACCTGCCAGTGGAAGTCGACGGCCCGCCTAGTACTGGGTGAGTGCTTGCCCAGGTCGTAAAGGCACTCAACCCCCATACATTAAGCTTATCGGCACCCGATTATCCCAACAACAACCGCAGTGGTCCAGTCGTTAGCTCTCCAGCCCTCCAGTCTGACAAACATAAAGGTTTATACTAATCCATTTCTGTCAGATCCTCTTTGCTATACAGAGGTACACCCTCTCTGGAGCATGGAGGCATAACACCCTCCCTGCTGCACAGAGGCTCCAGGATACCAAGATTTCATCTTGGTACCTAACAACAGGAACAATATCTGGAAAAACAGGTAGTCCAACAAATAAACAACACAACAGCAACAATACCTGAAAAACAGGTAGTACTAACAAATAAACAACACAACAGTCCTTGCTTTGACTAGCAATCACTACCCATTGCTTTATAGGCCCTCGTGCCTGGAGTCTCACTCCACAAAGTAAGTAACCTATCCTAGGAGGGTTAACGACTGGCTTCACTGTTCTTTTTTTGTGATATTCCATTACTTATTCTCACATCCTACAGCTACTCATCATTCCGGTTCGAAACAATCTCCCAACAAGCCCGTTACGGCACTGCAACCATGACGCAAAATAGAAGCTACTGGAACCCTGGTCCTCCCAGGCTCTGACCGAGAATAATACACAATCTTCCAGTCCAACAATCCGATATACCTACACAAACTTGGGTCTCAATACTTCCCCTTCTTCAAATCCTACCACAACACTCAGCCATCGACCAAGTCTGCCTTTCCCGCCTGAGGTGAAAAAGCCTGACCACTGACACCCCGTCCGGGCATCGACAACGTCCGCGCCCGTTTCGCCCCGGGTCTCTGCTTTCCACGACCGCGAACCTCGTCCGTAGCCGCACGCACCTGGTCCTTGGAGATAACCAAACCCTGGGTGATGGATTCCAGCTCCCCGTTCTCAACCACACACATACTCGGCCAGACCACCAGCATGATATCATCCGGTCCAACCTCCTCATCCTCCACGACTCGAGAGTCCGTCACAGCTTCCTGCCCGTCCTCAACCGGCCGCCCAACCTCGACCACCAAATCATCCCTCTCCTCAAACACAGGCAGCGGCAGAACCTGCCAGTCAAACTCCCCAAACGGCGGTCCGAAATACGGCTCCACCCGCATCTTCCCCGTCTGGATCCGCATCCACTGCCCACAAGCCAACTTGACAACCTGCTCCAGCCCGTTGCAGAAGGCCTCGTACTGCAGCGCGTTCAACAGATGCTGCACCGCATAGGACACCTCCCTCACCACGGCGGCAACCCGCTTCGACCCAAACGCCCGCTGTTTCTCGCCTGGTAGCATGGCGAGGAGGGTCGCGCGGGTGTGTTCCTCGTGGGAGGGGTTGGAGACGCCGATGGTGTGCAGGATCTGCGGGAGGAGGGATTCCTCCCCCGAGGTGAGGTAGACGGGGCGGAAGATGTGGGCGTGCAGGGAGCGCGAGAGGAGGGAGAGGATGACGGCGATGCGCATCTGTTTGGCGGCCGGGGTGTTGGTGCGTGGGAGGGGGATGTGCCGCGTGTGCGGGGATTGGAGGAGATTGGTCCAGCAGGATTCGTCGGAGAGGGTGGAGGGGGAGAGGTCTTGGCGGAAGGTGGTTTCGATGAGGGAGGCGATGCGCGTCCAGACGCTGTCGAGGAGGATGACGTAGGTGTCTTCGGGGTCGGTGTGGAGGGGGACGCGGAGGGTGTCTAGCTCGGTGAGACGGGTGGTTTTGGTGGCGAGGTCTTGCTGGAGCTGGGTGTTGGTGCTGGTGAGGATGCCGAGTTTGGACTCTAGGTCTTCAGTCCTGGTCTGAGCTGTTGTTTTCAAGTCGTTGAGTTCTGCTGTAAGAGAATCGATCCTGGTCTGTCGTTCCTCGGCTTTCCCTGTGGCCTCCTTCAACTCGGCTTCACGTGTGTTGATACGCGCGATAGCCTCTTCCAGCTTCTTGGTTACGTCGCTGAGTTCGGCCTTCTTGCTCTCGGCCAGACCAGCTTTCTGTTCCATTCTTGCCGTCATTGCCTTGAGCTCAGACTCCAAGGCCGTGCTTTGAGTTTCCAGGTCTTCGACTTGCTCTGCCATCTTGGCCAACTCTTCCTTAGAAACAGCATACTCGGCTTCCCGCTGTTCGGCCGTGACTTTGAGAGCTGACAACTCTTTCTCCAATGCCTCGGTCTTGGCTGCCTTGTCATTGATGTTCCTGGTTAGCTCGGCAATCTGAGTGTTGGCAGTACTCAGATCTGCTTCGATCTTAGACTGGGCCTCTTTCAGGACGGCAAGTTCTTTCTCCTTTTCTGAAAGGTTGTTGTCGAGCAGCTCTTTCTCCTTTGCGAGTGTGAGCCGCTCATTCCTAAGTGCTTCCATCTCGGTGTTCCTCTCCGTTATCAGCTTCTCCAGCGCTGACACTTCCTCAGCGAGGCTAACCTTCTCTTGCGTAACTTGGTCGAGTGCTTGGGTTGCCTCGGCTAGTGAAGTGTCCAGACCCGCCTTCTCTTTTCCAAGCGTAGCCAACTTGTCACTTTTCCCCTTCAACTCCAACTCCAGCGCCGCTTTCTCACCTGTCAGCTTCGACTGGGCCTTCTGAAGCTCACCCAGATCAGTACGTGTTTGTGCAAGCTCCTCCTGAACTTCATTTCTCGCGTCTTGTAGACTAGACGCGACTTCGTCGAGCGCCACTAGCTCATGATCCTTCTCGACTAGGTGCGTCTCGAGTGAAGCCTTTGCTTCTGAGAGCTGCTTCTTAGCTTCGTCAAGCTGGGTAATCTGCTGATCTTTCTCGGCCACTACCCTTACCAGGGCTTCCTTCTCCTCTTGGAGTTGTTTCTTGTGGTGTTCTAGCTCGTTGCGAAAGTCGCGGTAGTCTTCGAGCATGCTCCGGTTCGCGAGTTTTAGCTTGTTGTTCTGTTCCTTGAGATAGCTGACTTCGTTGAACTAGTATCCCCCATTAGCCACTGTTCCAGGATGGGGAAGCTAGCTGGGGCTTCAGTGACCTGAACTTACCATGTCTGAGACCAGCTTATAGTTGGCGTCTGTAGTGAGATTCTGGAAGGCTTTGACCACTGAGTCCACCACGTCCGGGCTTTCTGATTGTTCAGGAACACCCATGGTCGATCTCCTGGAGAGGTACGGTGGTGGTGGTGGGTGAGGGCTCTCCGAGCTCATGACTGAGATAACGCCGATGTACAGGTGAGAAGTATTGAATAGTAGAATCGTAGGAGGTTCACATAGATGTGCGTTCAAAACCTGAACGAAGGGGCACAAACAGGCAGAGGCAATAGCATAATATACAGTATGGGCCAGGACCAAGCAGGACTGCTCCTCTTGCTTCGTCGTTGGATGCTCAAACTCTGTAGAAGGAAGAATACCAAAGCCCGAATAGGGGGTAAACTCTCTCAGTAATTATTCCGCTTCAACCCAATCTAGGCCGCCATAGACGTAGTCACTATCTGCAATCTGAGGCTACCAAGTGCCTTCACATGATGGAACATACGGCGTGGTTGTTTGGCCTATGCACCACGAGATCACAACAGAGAAGTTGGTTTGAACGTTGGGTGCGGTCCAAAGCCTCCAGTGATGAGCCAGGCGTACCACTTGGCAAGTCCTGATCCAGTCATAGCCACGAAGATAAACATACGACCAATGCCTTAACATTAGACAGGACGCCGACGCTTCGCTGCATCAGGCGACGCTTTGGTCGTCGATACATCCGCGTAACACAGCACCGCTGATAGCCTCAGGTTGATATTGTCTGCATGGACTGCAGTTGTACGTGGCAGCACTTGGTGGTTGATGTTGATTGGCCGATGGCAGCTACCCGGATGCAAGTGGAAGGAAAGGGGGCCAGCATGACAAGCCAACTAGAGCCGTGTAGAAGCAAGTAACCCTCCTTGCCTTGCCTGCATCAGAAGAGGAGTATAGAGGCCACTGATTGAGCAAAGGCAGCTCGCCTTCGAGACCTTGCAACGGCCACGAAGATCAGGCATCTGTCATCAGCCGTGAACAACAGAAATGTGACCGTGACAAGAGCAAGATGTGGCATCATGCGTCTTGACTGCCATACCTCCTTGACGCCTGAAAGCCCGATTACTGCAGCTGGTTGGGCTGTTCAAGCAGACTCTGTGGTCTCATATGCTATCGGTATACATGCCGCCAGCAGCTTGATGCTCAAATATACTTGGTTGGACATGGATAATTATTGTATCTTTGCCGGATATGTAGTTGCCGGCTGAGGCTAAGAATCGACATCAGGATTCAATCCATGGAAGATTAACTCCGGCCTGGCTGACTCATGGCTCGTGTGTCAGAAGGGACTGAACATGACAGCAGCCCGGGGTAGAGCTTGTCATCGCCTTCCTGGGTCTTTTGAGCATGCCCGCCCTCAGCTAACGGCGTATTCTCTGGTGCGAATGTGTTAGCAATCATGTGCGGCCTGACTTGGCTGGTGTTTTGCAGGGTAACCGTGTGGAGCGGTCAAGTCTCTGGAGGCTGTTAAGGATCGCACCTGATTTATGTGACGAACCTAACACAGGCCTAGCGGCAGCTTGGCAATCGGCGATCGACGTCATTGCCTCCAGCCAGGATATCCAACATTGACCTGAAACCTGCCTTGGAACCGCGCGCCAGGGCAGCGATTGGATGTTTTTGAAGCCTTGGAAAATGCGGGGGACGCTATTCCTTTTGGATACACGGTGCAAGGCGGCTGTCGTCCAGATTATCGACTTCGTCGAGATTGTGGAAGACTAAATCGCGGAAGATCATCTTGACCTTTGCTGTACGGTCCTTCGTGTGCCGATACTAAGTATGCCCAGATTCACCTTGAAGCGTCTCTTGGGGTGGGAGAACCAGCCACGGAGTAATCACCGTGATCACTGGTGGCAGGAGTCGCGACGGCGCCGTGAGTCGAGGCCTCTAAGACCCAATTGCTCGTTTGTACGCGTTACTGACAGCTATACGGCGTAAAGTCCTTCCAGCATATGCAGACGAGTCCGTCGAATCAGCGATTCCAGCGCCCGATGTCACCAAAGTCGCACTCAAGCTTCGACACCTGATCGAGCAATGCGTCCCATGCGAGCTGGAAGAGGAACAGATCACTTGCGCCAACAGCCGGGTCATAACCAAAAATGTCATCAAGGCGGCTAAAGAAGCTGGAGGGAGTGAGCACCAGGCTTGCGTCGTCTTCTGTCTCCTGATCAACAAACGGTGGTTCAGCCATCAGTCCCGGGTTGAGCTGTGGGATGCAGATCTACACAGGGTCAGGGCCGTGGCTTGCGAGGTACTGGCCAAGCAGATCATCGAGAGGGAGGAGGATGCCCCGTACCTGATGCATTCGGTCCTGCTTCGACGCTACTCCATCATGGTGGACGGCCATGCCACGGCACCCACCAATGTTATCGAGAAGGCCGTAGACATGCATGCTCTCCGCGTCATTGCTTCGTCCGGCTACCAGAAATGCATCAACTATCTGTGGAGAGGCTGGCTCGTCCAGGACGAGAACGACCCGGCCAGTTTCGTCGACTACAAGGACAAGGATAACACCTCATATGTGGCCCATCTCGACCCAGATCGTATGAGGGCGCCCATGTATCAGAACGTCGCCCAGATGCTTATCTCGTTGATCTACTTGGGCCTCTTTACCGGTGCTATTAACACGGTCAACCCTGCTGGAGATATAGACGTGGTCGAGGTTTTGCTCTACACCTTCACCCTTGGCTTTATCTTTGACGAGGTCACCAAGTTTCTCAAGGCCGGCTACCACATTCTCGGCTTCTGGAATGCCTTCAACAGCGTCCTCTACGGCTTCATCACCGTCAGTCTCGTGTTCCGCTTCATCGCCTTCAGCCATCCAGCCGGAGAGGAGCGGCATCACTACAACACGCTGAGCTACAACTTCTTGGCTGTAAGCGCACCCATGTTCTGGATTCGGTTGCTGTTGTATCTAGACAGTTACCGCTTCTTCGGAGCTATGCTTGTCGTGCTCAAAGTCATGATGAAGGAGTCCATCATCTTCTTTTCTCTGCTAGGTGTCATCATCATTGGGTTTTTGCAGGCCTTTATCGGTCTCGACTATGCCGACGATCAGACTGCCGACGATGCCGCCTTCATCATCAAGTCCATGGCCAACGCTCTCATGCAGTCTCCAGACTTTGACGGCTTCGAGAAGTTTCAGCATCCCTTTGGATTGATGCTATATTACTGCTTTACTTTTATTGTCATGGTACGTAACAAGAATGCTGCACTTTGTTACTCTTGTCGGATCCACGTTCGACTGACACATCTCTCCAGGTCATCCTCCTCAACATCCTGATCGCTCTGTATAACTCGGCATACGAGGACATCTACGACAACGCCAACGACGAGTTCCTCGCCTTGTTCTCACAAAAGACCATGCAGTTCGTCCGCGCCCCGGACGAGAACGTGTACATCCCGCCATTCAACCTGATCGAGGTCTTCCTCCTCGTCATCCCCCTGGAGTGGTGGATGAGCAAGCGGAGATACGAGCGCATCAACGACATCGTCATGGGCATCATCTACTCTCCCATCCTGTTCGTCGCCGCCTATGTCGAGACACGAACGGCGGCGGACATCCGCACGAACCGAGCCAGGGGCGACGAGGACGACGATACGATAGAGGAGTGGGAGCAGATGGCGGGTGAGGTGGACTTTGAGGCTGACGGCTGGAACAAGCAAGTCGAGACGGCCAAACCGAATGTGGAGGAAGATCCGGCTGTCGTGGAGGTCAGGAAGCTGAAGCACGAGATGGAGGAGCTGAAGGAGATGGTCAGACAGTTGCACCGCGCCATGAGTCCGGGCGCAGCCTAAGGAGAGCTCATGTTGGGGAGATGGATGGCGTTCAAGCGGCGTTGGATCACAGTTGTTGGACTAGTGAGGGATTGGCTACGTATGAATGGTTTGGGAAAGCGTGATGGATATAGTGAGACACTGGAGACATCTACGAGGACGAGATTTAATGCATTTGCTACCTTTCCTGGTGTAGGTTGCACGAAGTTAGGAGGCAGCTGACCATTTCCAGTCAAGAATTTGCCGGAATAGGCGTAGATCTAGCTTGTGGGTTTGACTGGAAACACGCACCGCTGAATGAAGCCATCATTGATCCAACATGAAGCATTAAATATCAAAGGTCCAGAAGGCTGCCGAGGTGTCCCAGAGGGCCAGAGGAGCGGACAGAGAGCGGATGGAGCCCTTGTGTAACCGCTGTGGATCCATGGACTGTTCTAGCCGGTGCACCCAGACGTCAACCAGAATGCCACTTGATGGTGCTACAGCCGTCCATCTTCTTTGTCCTTTGATGGCGAAAGAACTTCCTCGAGGAGAAGACGTATGATGCAGGTATAATCATGACGCTATAATCGATATCAGGAATAACTAGCCGTTTCCGTCCTTTTAAAGTTCGCCATACGCTACTGCCTTCTGTTGTTCTAGAACCCAATTAGACTGCCGGAGATACATTAACTCCTGCAATGGCCAATGGCTACACTGTTCTTCAACGCTGTCATACGTCTCTTATGAGGGTTTAGTGTGTAAGAACTTCGAGGTCCGCTAGGCGAAGTGGTTGTGTAGAGTATACGACCACTTGTTGACAGCAAGCTCGAGGGTTGGGAATAAACTCTCATGCCTCTCGCACCTCCTTTAAGCTGTTCGCGTCTTCCGAGGAGACGTCATTGCAAGGAGAACCCTAGCCTGTATCCACCCCAAGAACTTCTCCAAGACATGCCCACCCTTGCCGGGAGACAATCCCAACTTGACGGGAGATTTATTCACAATGCAAGGAGTCCAAGCGAGTAGACTAGCTTTGTGTCCCAGAAGTCTGGACATCGTCCTTTGTTTTTTTTCGTTGGCGCGCCTGACATTTTGCCGTTTTGAGCAAAGCGAGCCAAGACTTTACCAATTTTCTAAGCTTAATGCTCCTACGAGAATAACTGCGACCGGAAATAGACTGAGTAGCCGTGGAGTCACGATACTGGCAAACGGTCGCTGGGAAAAGGGGTTATCCCTTCTGTGAAACCAGGTCGATGGAGCAACATGCCCTGTTAAGGACTAGACTATTGTCAAAGCATCTGTATTTTCCACAAATGCTACAGAAAACGCACAGGTAACTGACAGAAGTGACGATCAACATGACCAAGCTACAGTTTGGGAATAGCCTCAGGTTGCTCGTGCATTGGCTTCAAACAACGGTGAGGCGAGTGACGCGAGTCTTGATTGATATCAGTTATCGCAAAAAGAAAAAACAAAAAAAAAAAGAACAATGCCAGGGGTGAAAGCAAATTCGACAACTTCCGCTCCAATTGCCGGCCATTGTGTGTTGGTTTTGCTCGCTGAAGTGAACCTTTTGAAATTTGTGCAACCTTGCTACAAGGCTCGGCACCGGTACGGCCGATTGCTGGTTTGGCGCGCCTGTTCCGCCCCGTCCACCTAGCGCCAAGCTTTATAAGCCCTCTAACTTTGGCAGATTGCAACCCTTGGGTCCGAGCTAGACGATTGCATTCCCCAATCCGTAACTGCCGGGACATGGTTGATCTCGAGCCAAGATCCAAGTCCACCCGATAATCGAGAATTCCAGTTGCTGTGGGCATGAGCTCAGAAACAGTCACCATACTTTCTTGAATACGCAGTCGCCACGTAACCCGGTAGAAAGGTCACAGATACCGGGCGAGTCTAAACCACCACGGAGATAGCACCAAGCTACGCGAAGCGGTGATCCCAGAAATGGCAGGGAACTCGACAGAGCCGTTGCTTCCCAATTTCGGCACAAAATACCACACGTGGCAGAGGGATAACAGCGGCGGTTCCTTGCCGGCCGGGAATGTTTTTACCGTTGCGCTGGATGTGGGCGCCGGCGGCCTAGCGCGTGGTCTGAGACTCCGGACCCCGGCTTTGATGAGGGCCCGGGCTTCTCCTTCAACAAGCAAACACCGTGTGCTAAAGCTGACGATGAAACAGAAAACTTGGAAGAGATGTTGCTGATGTTTGCATTCTGCTTTTACTTTGACGCACAAGATCCAGCTGTTTCGAGCCAAGGGACTGATCGTCCAAAGGTGGGAATGTGATGTAGTCATCAAGGGCCTACCGAAAATCTCAACAGCCCCCAAGCACGGAAACGGTACCTGCGTCCCACTCTTTTCCTTCACGAAATGGCTAGTACGTAAAGTGGCACCGGTACTTTTTCCTTGCTGCCAAAAAAGGGTCCCATGAAGGAGAAACCAGTTAGTGGAATTATGGATGGAGTCCAAGGAGGAGTCCCTCTCTAGTAGGTACTTCTGTTCGGCATCATTTTGTTTCATTGGACCCGGTACACTAAGGGGGGGGCAAGATGTTGAACCCGCACCACCACCCCCCATGATCAAACCGCTTTCCCCGAAATATGTGGGAAAAGGGGGATAAAAGAATGAACTGCTGCCCACACACTCGAGGTTCCGCTTCCGATGGTGGTTTTAGATGGGAAGAAAAACTCCCCCGTTTGCCGCTCTCTACCTTCTTTCCCGACTTTCCTTTTAGGGTGTGTTGTGTGTTGTTGTTGGTTGTTGAAGCACCCCCTTCTAGCGTGATGTCAGCGTTCTAGCGTCCGAGTTCCAGTTATCAGTTTATCCCTACGACATTTTCTGCGGTTCGGCCAGCGGAGGCTGCGGTTCCCGACTTTTCAGTCTCTCTCCTTTTGCGATCAGAGGATTTTCTTACGACCACCACCGACTGGGCCTTGCTTTGCATGAGATATAGCGACATTCTCTAGGCCGTTCACAGCCCTGCTAAGGGCCACGGTGCCGCCATGGAAGACCGCAGCGGGCCGATGGTGGCGCTGAACATCTTTTTTATGATTCTTTGCATAATTGTTGTTGGACTCAGGGTGTACTGTCGAGGATGGGTGATACGCAACTTTGGAATGGACGACTGGTTGATGCTCGTCTCCTGGGTATGCCTCTCAACTCACACCCCCCTCGTACTTCTCAGGCTAACGATGAGACGCTGTAGTTCTTGTTTACCATGTACCTCATAACACAACTGCTGGGCGTCAAATACGGAACGGGGAAACACAGGTCAGAGTTGACCCGTGAAAACAATAGCCGAGCTCTCATGGTAAGCTTACATCCTGCCGTTCATCCTCACACTAGTCTGTCGTATTGTACACTAACCAATGACAGTGGTGGTTCGCCTGCGAGGTCTTCTACATATCCGCCACCACCTTCCTCAAGTTCTCCGTGGGCTTCTTCCTCCTCCGCATAGCCGTGGACATCAAGCACATCTGGACCCTTCGCATCTTGATCGCCGCCTCGGGAGCCTTCGGTTTCGCCTACCTCTTTGTCATGGTGTTCCAGTGCTCACCGGTGAATGTGTTCTGGAGGGAGAATCCCAGGGCGCAAGGGTGCTTGCCGGCGGATTACATCATGGTCATGACCTACACGGCTTCCGTCCTGAACTGCGTTGCCGACTGGATGTTTGGCTTGCTGCCGGCTTTCATCGTGTGGGGCTTGGCTATGTCCCGCAAGAACAAGATCATCGTGGGAGCTATTCTGAGCTTCGCTGCCATGTAAGTGTTCTCCATTGGTTTGAGGATTCTGGAGCTTTGACCAATTTCTAATCCTGTATGGCTATAGTGGAAGTACTGCAACTATAGTTCGATCTACCGTTCTTGTAAGTGTTACCCCAACATCATCTCGTCTCCAACGCGGACAGTCAGCTAACAGAGGTCTTATCATAGGAGGGTTTACGAAACGGAGACGACTTCCTCTGGGCTACTGCGGACCTTGCCATCTGGAGTACTGTTGAGCCGGGCATTGGCATAGCTGCAGCATCCATGGCGACTCTTCGGCCCCTTGTCCAATTATTTCGGTGGAAGCTTGGCCTATCCGAGGCGAGACCCAGCAATGCCGCGTGGAACGAACGACATCCTGGTGGTCGCTCTCGGTCCGGTTACATCCAGCAGAGCGGCGCCTCCTCCTCGATTCCCATCCAGAACCTATCCTCGAACGGAGGGCAGTTCCATACATCGATCGTGTCGGGAGAGGAGAGAGACGGAACCCGGCATTACGCGAAAGAGTCGTCGCGGAAAGAGAGCGCCGACGACGTCCGACTGGGAGCAAGTGTCGTTGCCACGACCGAGGTTACGGTTACGAACTCCGAGTCCTTAAAGACGGATGAGTACCATGTCCAGAAGTGGGGAGCACCATGGAAGGACCAAGATGGGTGGAGTTAGTATTGCCTCTAGGCACAGCACGAATATTATACCAAACTTAATGACCGATTATGTTCGGGATAACCCTGCCCACGTGCATGGAACGGCACTTCACGCCAGCTCTCTAGTATTGGGCTTGATCAGAGCCCGACAGGCCTAGTTCCTCTTGTCGCCTGTGCGGGTGTGCCATGTGGTACCGCCAGTGCATCTCATCGTATGACTCTGGGCGATACAAACCATGATGTTTGCTTCGACCAAGGGTTCTGTCCTGTTGAACACGGCTACTCTCGCCTTGGGTTTCTGCCCGAACATGACGATAACAAAGTCCCATGTACCAAGGAAGATAGGCATGTCTACTTCAACGACATCGTGCCCGCATTAAGGACACAAGCCATCAGCCATGCGTAGACCAAGGACGCAAGAAGCTCGCGAGATAATGGCGCAGTGCCTTTCCCACGCTCGATGGTTGGCTTTGACCATGTTCCATTGGGCTGAGCCAGTCTGCAAAGTCTGCCGACTATTCACCGACCAAGCCCAGGCCATCACCAGGACAAGTGTACAGGGCGTTGTGACTGGCGAAATCGCTTGTCATCTTGGTATAGGACGTACCAGTGCAATACCAAATCTCACTTTTGGGATACAGGCATGGCACGGCCATGTCGTCCTCACTCTCCTCTCTGAGATGGAAGCAGATAATGACCTAAGAGAAAGCAGCCCTTGGCTTGACAGAGTTTGATATGAGCGGATTGGAATCAAGTTGGAGTAAACACGAGTGACAAACGTTCAAGTCAGAGGAGAGGACGGTTCGGGATCGGCCGAAGAATACCGCTACGTGACCGCATATGGCAAGTTTCGTCTGAGTCTGTAGTAGCTCCTCCAGTACCCCCCACTATTGAGTAGTCAGATACGTATATGCACATTCATCTGTCAAGCGTGCCACTGCAACTGGGACATCTTGCAAGAGTAGAATCAGAAGGGCTTGGACGATGTTATTCAAGTGGGCACCAGGTGAATGACACGGATAGTCCCGTGAGAAGCTGTTGAATTACGCGTAGCCGCCGTGTTAGAAGCCGTTCAGAGCCGGCTTGTGTCTTGATACGCGTACTCTTATCACCAGTTCTAGCCCGAATGGGTATAAAAGCCCGTTCTTGTCAAGCATTGTAGGGTAGTTAACCGTAACCTCAAGATCCTGTTAAAAGATTCTGGTGAAATTCAAATGAGGAATGCTCTACCACACTCCATAGTTGCCAAATCCGGAATCGCCAACCTAAGATATCGCCAAGACATCTGATATTCCAGCATGCTTCTTTCCGCGAGTTAAGGGTAGGATAAGGGTATCTGCCAAGGACCAGAGAAGCATGCCACTTCTCCAACATCTCGTCCCTGCATATGGCTGGGCTCCCAAGCTCTTTGTTACTCGAGGATACCACGATAGAGCAAAAGGTGACGGTGTCTGCAGACAGTCAAGAAGGGCAACTGACGGCATCATGTGCTTGACCAAGACCAGCTGAGGTCTTGCACGTTAGCACCCAAATGTCGAAACACACAGGTCTCACGTTCTGACATCATGGTCCAAGCTTTCATCCAATGGCAAAAACCAGGTTACGTACTTGCGTATGCGAAAAATACCTTACCCCGCCTTCCAGCTGGCGCGCTGCGCCCCGATCCTCCATGCGCCAACTCTTGGGTTGTTGGTCGTCCGCGCCAATCAAACGGAGCACACTTGCCATGTTTTACATCGGGTGTCGTAATGGGGCTGAAGCTTGGCAACGGCGACCAAGAGCACAGTAGAGACTTGAGCTGCTTTACCAAAACATATCTGAACAACGCAGCAGGGTGTTTCTTGGAGACGTATTGGCAATTTGCCTGAGCGTGCAACAGAGTTTTTCTACAACGGGAATTGGTGTGGAGGCCCTTGGCGTCTCCATAATTTCCCCAAATTTGAATCTGCTATCTGTGCGTGTGTCCAGAACCTGGAATCCCTTTTGGTCCCTGCATCGGTGAGGTGGCCGGGGCGATCTCCGCTGAGGCTATGTCAGTGTGGCGCATATTGCCCCTTTTCCTGGCGTAGCTTGGCACGTGATAACCCCTGAACCCACTATTTGCCTAAACGATTGGACAGCAGGTGCTAATTGCTTCAGGGTGCAAATCTGCCAAGAGTCTCGGCGGGAATTCGAGCTCATTACACTGGACGGATAATGAAAAGCGGGGCCCTCTCAAAATTGCTCGGGGTCGCGTCTCTCAACAAAGGGGTGCAGTGCTGCTACCTGCTTGCTGCTTGTTCCAGGAATTCTGTTTATTCGGAAGTGCCTCGGAACGTGTAACCGCTCAACATTCAATCAATTGATAGTTCCATACCTACAACGGCGCGACTCCGAATACTATTTTTTGTTGCACACGAGCAATCGGGGATGGGATGGTAGCCATTTTCCAAAACGTTAGCAACATGGCCGCCCCAGCGCCCTTCGAAGATGCAATCGGCGACAAGGAGCGCCTTTTGAAGACCGCCGACCACAAGAGGTCGCCCTCTCCCTGGAGATGGCCAAAGAGATATCTGCGATCATTCAGGCTCAAGAAGGTCACGCTATGCCTACTTCTGATAGATATCTTGATCGTCGTGTTGCTGGTGCGCACCCTCGAGCCTCTGATCACTCTCCTACGGCGAAATGAGGAGCTCTTTGGGCCGCGAGTCGAGCTCTCTCAACACAGTGCTCCCACTGAAGCATCACATGCCCGCCCCGACCACCACAAGATACCGCGCATCTTGCACCAGACCTGCGCCAACGACACAATTCCTGAGAAATGGATTCAATCACAACGCAGCTGCATGAAGGCGTATTCCGACTTTGAGTACAAGGTATGTCGCTGTCCCTGACTCTGAAATCTTCGCTCGCACCGTCACACAATTGCTTGTTATTACCTCTTATCAGCTCTCTACCTGATTCATCCCCTGCCCTTGACATTCGGGGTTCTGCCACGCAACTGCTATTGCGATCCAGCTGCTAACCACTCCCAGCTCTGGACCGACGAGTCGGCTCACAACTTCCTGGCCAGCGAGTACCCCTGGTTTGTCGACGACTGGGACAATTACGCCTTCCCCATCCAGAGGGCTGACGCTATCCGCTACTTCGTCCTACATCACTACGGAGGCATCTACCTCGACATGGACACCTGGTGCAACGAGACCTTCCCGCTAGACCAGATTGAATCGGACAAAACACCTCACAATGCCCTCTTCAAGTCAACATTACCTACCGGCGTCACGAATGACTTCATGATCGCTTCAGCCAGACACCCTGCTTATGCAGCGGCCATCTCCAAGCTCCCGTTCTACTATCGCATTACCAGGTTCTGGGCCAAGCTGCAGCCGTACTGCAACATCATGGTCTCCTCCGGGCCTATGTTTCTCACCCTAGTCGTCAAGGACTACCTCCTTGAGCAACCATCAGTCCCTTCGGCAACAGTACAGGTTGTCAATGCCACCCAACTCGCGCCGTTCATTACCGATCTCGAGAGCAGCTCGTGGCATCAGTCAGATGCCCACATCCTCATGTGGCTGGGAATCAGGCCGTGGACTTGGTTCAGCATGGGAGCGATCGGCGTGTTGGCCGGCTTATACCTGATCGACGTCACGCTGTTAACGATATGTGAAGCCATCCGTCGGCGGCTCAAGGCCCAGCGTCACAAGCACGATGCTGAACTGGGCTGTGCGGACTTGTGGTAGAAAGCAGGGGGACGATGGAGCCAAGTCTACCAACAACCCCTGGTTTGGCGAATAGATCTGGACTTTTGCATTGGCGTTTGGGCTCAACTTTTGTATGAGTAAAAAGATGGTATCTTTCGTGTATCGGCAGCGTCAGGAGTTACTAATCATTGGTTTGGTCGTGTCCCGCAGCGGCTACTCGCCGTTGGTGGAAAGTGAACACAAAGGCTTTCGGGCATGGGGGATAGTGAGAGGAGGGACCCTCGTTTCTTGGTCAGTCGGCTTAGGTTTTGCGGGGTGCCAGTATTCAACTTGCACCTAAAGAAAGGTGTGGTAATGGAAACTGGGTTGAGGCTGCTTTGCACAGCCAAGAAAGTGCATTTCAGGAGTTAGATACCAGCCGGCATAGTATTGCATTGGCGTCACAGTGACTTAATGAGCAAAACTTACATTCACTACTACATGTTCCTGGCAATGCCGCATCTCCCCGTCACCAGTGACGAACAGCGACATTGATATGCGGCTGCGAGATCATGGCTCAGGAGATCTCGCCAGATACCTTGCACCGGATCTGGCAGACATGGTGGGTACTGAAGCCCTGCATGAAGCACCGGCTTGACATGGGGCATTGCATAGGGGAACGGTTAGGTGCAGGAAAATAGGCACGGATGACTTCCACCCTACGTAACGGGATGCATCAAACCTAAGCTATTCACATTGACTACTCGAGAGTAGGTAGGTCCTGTTGATGAGCCGTCCGAATAGACTGGAGGTTACATTGAGGGTAACCAATCGCAAACTTTACCCGTGTTGTTACCCACCACGTCACATTAAGAGCCAGCTGGTGAGAAGGCTACTTCTCGTCACATCATTCTGGTAGTAGTTGAGGACTCTTGGCTTATGTGGTGGCTTTTCAGCTAGTGCTACCTGTAGATTACTGCATAAGCCTGCGACCTGCTGGGCATGCAACGCTGGGAAGCATAGACTGTGTGTGACGCCAGTGAAGAGGTGTAGGGTTAAGTACGTGAATCTCCGTCTTGTACTCTCGCAGGATGCAAACAAACCAGAACCGCTGAGCTTCTGGGCTGTCATAGGGTGAGACGACACGAATATGAAATCAACCATTGGAGCATGAATGGGTATCTGCTTCATCGAGTACACTTTTCATGTATCCTTCTTGAACCCGCTGGAGTGAGTGGTACACTTGCCAGACATCAGCAATCAATATTTTCTAAACCACTAGTTTCTGCTGGGCAACCATCACATATTCAGTTCGCCCGCGTATCCTACAGAGCAGCCGAAGTTGGTTCTGCCACATGGAAGCGTGAACATCAAGGGTACGAATTGCCGAGATATTGGCGAGGACCATGACGAACAGTGTCCGACTGCTTGGTGACTCTTCAACGTGCTGGAGATCCTGGTGTGCGTAGTGAAACCGGCGGTGTTAAGTGTCCCTGCTAGGTCATACCAGCCAGGCCAGGACGAGATGGTTGAGGAGGAGAGAAGTGAGATCAGTCATAACAATAAGTTACGTGAATGACGAAGCCGTAGGGTCTACTGATGCTGGTGCTTGGCCCGGTGTGGCATGCCTAAACGTGTTGAGACGAGGCATCATGGAAACGTCTACTTCCTCGAAGTTCGACCCCGGGCCCGGCCTCCTTTGCGATAGTCGTCTGTGTGCATCATGCGGGCTTGATCAGGAAACACTGCCTTGGAAAGCATTTGGTCTGACATTGGTATCCTCCAGAGGAGTACGAAAGCAGCCATGTGGCTCTTTCACCAAGAAGAGACTATACAAAAAGACAAGCACGATCGAGTTGGTAGCATGTTGCCAACGTAAGGTATGTATGCGCTGGGTGATGGCCTGACTAAGACCAGGAGGCAATCGTGTCGTCTTGTCAAGCTCGTCTACCTAGTCCGCAGATGTTGACACGACCAAAGACAAATGAGGATAGGACGATCAGTTTCCATAATAGATCTCGGAAGAGATGGAATCTACTTTTAACCACGGGGTTCGGGTGAGAAGAGGGTTAGGGTACAAAGCTCAGAGGGCGCTTTCCGCAATTCGTACTTTGTGAACCTCCTGTCATTTGCAGAGATACGGGCTTATTGACATGAGTTGTTAATCTATTCCGTGCCTATCCGGGATCCGCCTCAACAGGATCGTTGACGTAGGGTCTCATTTACTGACATGTCAGTTCCAAGGACACTGAAGACCCGCTTGTGCTAGCTACCCTTAGCACGTTTCAGCCGTTGAGATCTGCGGTGCAACAGCATCGTCATCGTCCCGAAGTTCCCAGTTTTCGGGTTTTGCGTTGCATCGCCCGCAGCAATAGCAGCATAAACAAACCGATCGAGTTTCTCAGGTGGCCTAATAATAGTCACATAATCGACCGCTCGGTACCGCTGAAGAATGTTCCAAGGTGTACAGCCAATGCTGATCTCACACAGCCTTTCCGCATATGTGCCACGTCACGTCCTGTCCTGTGGTCGAGAATCTGGGGAAACGGCAGATATGGTGATGATGGCATCCTTCGCTTCGCGATATATTAACCACAAGCACGGGACTGCCGGGATATGCCCTATCCGAGATGTCGTCCATGGACGCTAAAAGAGTCTGTCTGGCACTAGCGGCTTGTCTGACAACTTCCAACCACGTCAGTGGCTCCTTCGTGGGTGAGGGCAGGGATACCGAGGACAACACTGGTGGCAGTTCCAAGGTCGACCGCTGGATCGGACAGCTAGCTCTACCTACGGTTCGTAATGAGCGGACATCTACTGGTTACCGGACAGGTGGTCCCCGGCAACCGAGTCTTGACGGTGCCACAGGTGCCACAAGTGCCACAGTTGCTGAGGTCCCTGGTCCTTCACCAACGATGGCTGGTGACTACATCTCGCATGCCAGGGTAGTATGGATGACGCTCCAGGGTGGATTGTCCTTCCCGACAAATATGGCAGGAATCATGGCCCGGAACCCCTTATTGGATACCAAGCTGAGGGAGCTGGCCGACGGTGATCTCTCAGGATGGGCGCTATTCCTGGTTCATGTGGAGACTCTCAGCTGGACAACAATGGACCAGGCGGCGCTTGACACAATAGACATGCCGATTCCTTGGACATATGCTTAAACTAGACACGAGAGATCCAGGAAACTGGATCATTCAGGCAATGATGGGCATGCTCCATTAGGGCATCTCGGGACTGGCGGTCTGAATGTTGGTGACGCTGCCCTGCTCGAGGTATATTTAAAGATGGTACGGCCTCTGCAGGTGGTAGACAGAAAATCCAGTAGCAATATCGGCTTCTGCTTCTTCTGTGGTTAGGGCTTGTCTTGTTGTCTTCAACCATGCGGTGCTCACTACTCCTTGCTGCCTCGGCAGCCACTTCCGTCCTTGCCTTCCCGTGGATGACCCCAGAAGGCCTCGATGCCCTAATGAAACATCCCTCAGCCCAGGAGGAGGTTAAGCGCAAGCTTGCAGAGTACGAAGCAGGCAAGGCTGATAATATCGAGGCTCGCCAAGTCGGCACCGGCCTGGTTCCTGGCGTTGTGTCTCTGCTCGGCGGCACACCCACGGCCGTCTACGACAACGTCCTAGGGCTCATCCCAACCGGTGACTCGGTTAAAGGTCTCAAGAAGTTCCCGGAGGCGGAGTACCCGTTCAAGGCACCTGGTCCAACAGATCAGCGCGGTCCTTGCCCTGGTCTCAACACTCTTGCGAACCATGGGTGTGAGTAGCCTCACTGTCCTAACCACCAAGACCCCCATGGTTTATCATACTAACATTGGTCGCTCGTACCAGACATCCCACGTAACGGTATCGCCACTATCGGACAGATCAATGCCGGCACGGCACGTCTCTTCAACATGGGGGCTGACCTGTCCTCGCTCCTGGCAACGGGCGGCGCTCTCGACGGTGGTGACATCCTCTCTCAAAAGATGTCCATTGGCGGTCCCGATAACCGTGTTGGTGTTTTGAACGGTGCCTTGAACTCTGTGTTTGGCACTCCCACCGGCATTGCTGGTCACGGTGTACGTTGAGTCTTGAGCCCTTTCCTGTCCGCTC
This sequence comes from Coniochaeta pulveracea, assembly GCA_003635345.1. Lineage (NCBI taxonomy): Eukaryota > Fungi > Ascomycota > Sordariomycetes > Coniochaetales > Coniochaetaceae > Coniochaeta > Coniochaeta pulveracea. Next base: position 25,929 of record QVQW01000057.1, on the reverse strand, counting down.
AAACCCAGCTTCTAACTTTGATTAGAAATTCAACGAAGGCGATGCCTCCGCCACTCGTCTTGACTTCTACCTCAACAATGGCGACAACATTGTCTTTGTCCCCGAGCTGTTCAAGCAGATGCACCAACAGGCCCTTGCCAAGGGCAATGGAACATACAGCGTTGATGCCATCCAGGAGCACTTCAAGAACCGCTACAGGGACTCGAGGGCTGCGAACTCGCAGTTCTACTTCAACCTGGTATGCACTACTACCCATATCATCCATCTTAGCTTCCTCGAGCTCTTTTGCTAACACCTTCTCAGCCCTCTGCCGGTGTTGTGATGGGCGCCTACTACTTCATCCCTGGCTTCTTCTCCAACGGAACGATCGGTGCCGGCGGTGTCGCCAACGAGGCCTCCATCACCAGCTTCTACGGCGCAAAGCCTAAGGACACCAGTGCCAATGCCTGGCAGAACCCCGACCTCGAGTACACCCACGTCCCCGAGCGCATTCCCGAGCAGGGCTGGTACCGTCGCGCCACTCCCATGAGTAAGCATTACCACCACCTCCCACCCACCCCTACTCTATACTAACATGACCCCACAGCCATCCCCGAAGCTGTCGCCGGCATCCTCGACGTCTACCTCTACGCCAAGCCCGCCATCGGCGGCGCCGGCGCCGACCAGAACTGGGTCGTCGGTCCCGTCGACATCCCCAACAACCCCCAGGCCCTGAGCTGCTTCCTGTACAACGCGCTCTACGCCAACTTCCCCGGCGACCTGTTCAACTCCCTGAGCCTGCTGTCGTCCATCGTCAGCACCCTCAGCAGCACCATTGTGCCGGGCTACAAGGCCCTGGGATGCAAGGTCGACTTCCCCCAGGCTACGGGCAAGGGCTCGACGTATCGGTCCGTGTACGAGTCGTGGGCGAAGACGTATACGGGAGAGGCGAAGACGAAGGCCGTGGGTAGTGGGTGGTATCAGAAGTGATTACTCCTCAGAACACGAGGATTTGTAGTACTACGTGTAAGGTTTTGAGTAAATCTGTGGGACTTGGTATTTGAAATGGGGGACTGGATTATTCATGCGTCCAAGATTTTGCATCGAACATAGCAACGGAGTTGGAGTTAGGTACTTCTCATTTACATAAGGCTATTACGGCAAGATGAATTCCTTGTTAACATCTGTTATTCAGTCTGTCGTTTCTGCAACGCTATACGCTTGCCTACCCTATCACTTTATCCAACCTTCAGATATATGCACATCCAACTTTAAATCTGAAGCCCAGTCGTCGGTCGTCATGACCATGCCGCACGTCCACCACGAGTTTACTCAGCAGCAAGTGCCTCACGTCGGGAAGTGCTCTCCGGGTCCAGATAAGGACGTTCTCCAAGGCCAACCGCTGTGTCACAAGCCAGGTTAGCCGCTGTCATACCATCCAACCGATCTGTCACAGTGACTCACCTCTGTTTCCAAAGCGATCTCCTTGGTTCTCATAGTCGAACGTAGCCGTGTGGAAGACACTGCGGTTATCCCAGATAGCTACGCAAGCATTTATTGTCAGCATCATCCGCCCCTTACAACCTCTCATCCAACCCCAGCAGCTCTTCCAACCCACTTACCGATATCATTAGGGTTCTGCCACTTCAGCCTAACCTGCAAATCATGGTTCTTATACACCAGATCCAAAAACCACGACAACAGCTTCTGGCTCTCTTCGCCCGTCAGGCCGTTGATGTGCTTGACGTGGCCGCCGACGGGGAAGATGCTCTTCCAGCCGGTGACGGGGTTGGTGCGGACGACGGGGTGGATGGCTTTCAGCTCGGTGCCCTTGTTCTCCGGGGCGCCGCGCTCCTTGTCGTAGAGCTTGAAGCCGGCCCGCTCGGCGACCTTGTTGAAGCCCGGCTGCTCGAAGGTGGCGGTTAGGCTCTCCAGAAACTTCTGGTAGGGCTCGCTGATGCGGTCGTAGATTTCGTAGCCTGAGGCCCAGAGGGTGTCTGAGTGAGGTATGGGTTAGTGACTGCCAAAGGGAATGAGAGGTTACTGTGTGAGTGGGGGGAGGAGTCTTACCGCCGCCGGTCTTGGGGAGCTGCACAAGTCGCAGCGAGGTGTAGTCGGCTGGAACGGGTTCGAAGGCGATGTCACTGTGCCACTGGGCAGAGGTCTGGTTCTTGGTGCTGAGTCCGTCCTCGGCGGTCTTGGCGTAGTATTTGTTATGCTGGACGGAGCTGATGGTGCTGATCTCCGGGTCGTTTCCGCCAAGCTCCCGCTCGGAGTTGAGGACGGGGTGGATGTGCAAGCCTGAGGTGGCCGGTCTTCCGACGAGTTCTCCCAGACGGAGGATGAGCTTCTTCTGAAGGTCATTCGTCAGGTTGTCTTGTGCGCGGAAGAAGACCACACCCCGCTGAGAGACTTTGAGACCTGTCAGCATGGACTCCGGACACACACAGCGGGAAATCCCTGGCCTGCTTGGGATGCGGAGGAGTCTGATACTTACTTGTGATGGCAAGATCCCTGAGTAGCTCATCTGAGTTGGGTGCGTCGAGCCATTCAACCAGGTTCGCGCTCGGAAACTCACGTCCGATGATTGGGGTCACATCAAAGGACTCATAGGTGTCGAGAGCGCCGGACAGCTTGAGTGGCTGGCGGTGTTGGTTCTTGGTCACGGGGACCGGGGAGTTGTCAATTGCTGAAGGGGCCATCTTGGAGACTCGAGATCTACGCCCTTTTCTCAAGATGCAATGGTGGTGTGAATGCTTATGACGCAGTGTGCTCGTTGATACTGTCGACCGGACTAGACTCTAGAGTGGCTCGAGATCTGAGCAAGACATACCAGCATCACGCACGAAGTACATGACGAACAGGTGGTTTATATCACCACCAGCCATTCCGTGGTTGTGGCATGCTGCGAACCGCTGCCGTCCTCCTGAGAAGGACAGCCGACTTCCGAGCATGCGAACCCCTCTCGCGGTATCGAATCAGAAATGCTGGCTTCCAATCGCGATATGGTGAAGTGAGCACGGCATCACATCTCGGTGTCTCGGGCCTCTAACGCTTAACGCATACTGGGAGCAACCAGAGATGTGTGTGGGGTGTTAGCTTTTGCGCTATAACCTTTCCGAATGTCTCTTAAGGAGACCCTGCATGGTATATGCGCTTACGACATATCTTGGCATCCAGCTACATACAAAAAACGTACATCTGCCGGTCTATTGCACAATTTCGCACTCCAATGAGATGTGCAAAATGGAACTGCTGCACGACCAATCTCATCGGCTTCACTTATCAATCGCGTCGTTATGCATCCAGCTGATACACTCGGGTTGCCATGGACAGCACGCGTTCACAACTTCTCATCACGCAAGTTGAGAATGCAAGACACTGCACCGGGACCCGAACTTGACCTCGACATGCCCGAAATCGGTCTATGCTCTGGAGGGTATTCCTGTGCGTGATGGTAAGAGGCTGTGCATGGCATCTCGCTCGGGATATGCAAGTCAATGCTGCTCATAGCTAACCCTCTATACCAGCAACCATAGTTTGACCAGTAGTTGGTATATGATTATGACAATTGATTTGAATTGTCTTGCCAGTGTCTGGATCAGGAAGTCCGGGGTTGTTTGAATTTCAGGGGGGGAGTTGCAAGGATACCACATGGCGAACATATAACCCCCACATCACGCAATCCAGGACGTTCAGGCTGGGGATGAGTGCATTTCAGTGCTTTTCACTCAACTGAAGTATGTCCTCGGGACCGTGGCAAGTCCTCTAGATGCGTAGATGGCTGAGAACTAGCTCTCGCGACCTCGGGCCAGACCAACGCCCTCCAGTGTTGTTGGCACAGCTGAATGAGAGGCCCTGGGAGTTCGCCCCATGATGGCTGCAGTAGTGTTGTATCCATCACCAAGGAAGGGGAAGAGGGGGCAAGATTGCGTACATCAAGCACACCAAAGGGTAGGGTCCCCTTCTCAGTTGCCATTGATCTAGAAGGATGGTGGCTGGCCCTCCTCACGTTACACGCCATACCTTGGCCCGTCCTCGCAATGAAATGGTCGATCTTGGCGTGCTCGAGGATCAACGAGAGGGAGATATCATCTTGCTTTCTCGGTTATGTGCCTCTCTTACCTTAAATACCACCGGATCCAACTCTATATTACAGTCACACGGTCAACCACATCTCCCAAGGTCCGGTTCTAACCAACCACCCTTGTCACCCTCGTCTCCTTTCAACACTTGACCACAGTCTGGTCGGACAACCCAATCCAACCTACAGGCATGGCAACTGTCCTCGTCAAGGAGAAGGTGGTCACCACCACGACTCAGGTGAGCTCGTCCACGAGCTCCCTGATCAGTGGCCACTTCCCTCCCCTCGGCGCTCCCCTCGAGGAGAAACGGTTCTGGTTCCAGCGCGGCAAGAACTACGACCCAAACGCCATTGCCACGCAGGTCAGCGTCTTTGACGACCCCGACACGGCCGACAAGTATCTGCCCAGAGCGGACTGGTAAGCATGTCCTCTGCCCTCTCCACCAAGATGTGATATTCCTGTTGCTGTGTAGACCTAACACAAAGATTGATCCACAGGGAAAACGTTCACCGGTTCGACCCCCAGGAACGCTGGACATGGGCGGAAGAATACCGCCTGGTGCGCAAAATCGACCTTCGCATCATGGTGTGGGCCTGTATCATGTTCATGGCTCTCGAGCTGGACCGCGCCAACCTCAGCCAGGCCTTGACTGATAACTTCCTTACTGAGTTGCACCTCACGACCAATGGTGAGTGAAGACACGGATCCAGCCCTTGGAACTCATCTGTCATCATATGAATCAAGGTCCAGTAGCTAACCGATGGATTTCACAATATGCAGATTACAACCTGGGTAACACAGGTATAGACATCGCCCTACACCTCAAGTCCTTTGATATAGTCCCTAACCCGCCCTTCTAGTATTCAAACTCGCCTTCCTCTGCGCCGAACTCCCATCTCAACTCGTCTCGAAATGGGTCGGGCCCGACCGCTGGATCCCGGCGCAGATCACCCTCTGGAGCATCGTCGCGAGCTCTCAGTTCTGGCTCTCCGGCCGGACTTCCTTCCTGGTCACCAGGGCGCTGCTGGCCATTCTCCAGGGAGGGTTCATCCCGGATGTGATCCTGTATCTCTCCTACTTCTACAAGCACCATGAACTGTCCCTTCGACTGGGTTTCTTCTGGACGGCGATGAGCACCGCCGACATCCTCTCGGCTATCTTTGCGTACGGTCTGCTGCATATGAGGGGTATCCAGGCGTACTCTGGGTGGAGGTGGTTGTTTCTCATTGAGGTATGTATAGGTCTTGACCATTCCCTGGAATTCTCGTGTGGTTCTGGACGCTGAGCTGACTTGATGTTGCAGGGCCTCATGACCTTGGTCATTGGCATCCTTTCCTTCCAGCTGATGCCTGCCGGTCCTTGCCACACTGCGAGCTGGTTTAGAGGCAAGAAGGGCTGGTTTACTGAAAGGTATGTTGCTTCATCTTGCCAGAACATGGCAGTTACAGAAGAACGATGATCTAACACCGTCCAGAGAGGAGAAGATTCTCGTCAACAGAGTCTTGCGGGAGGATCCGTCCAAGAGCTCGATGCATAACCGTGAGCCCATCACTCCCAAGCTGTTGTGGCAAAGTCTCAAGGACTACGATCTTTGGTGAGTGAACCCCCAGCATCAGAACCGAGAGGACCAGTGATTGACTTGATTCTTCTAGGCCTTTGTATATGCTTGGACTCTCCTTCCAGATTCCCATGACTCCACCCTCCCAGTACCTCACTTTGACCCTCAAGGGCCTGGGCTTCGGTACCTTCCAGACCAACTTGATGACCATTCCTTACACCGTTCTGCACAGTAAGTCGTGTTCTTCATCGCGTGCCATGCAAGAAGATTCCCGGGCTAATATCTGGCAGTGATCACCATGCTCGGTCTCACATACTTGGGAGAAATCATCAAGGAGTTGACCTTTGTAGCCATGACTGGGTAAGTCCGGAGCCTATCTTGAAAGTACCGAGAATCGCGACTGACAAAGTGAAATACAGCCAGATTTGGGCGCTCCCGTTCCTCATCTATCTCACGGTCGTCGACACGGCCACCGTCAACAGATGGGTCTTGTACGTCGTCATCACCTTGTTTCTGGCCTATCCAAATGGTGAGTCCTCCCCAAGTCATCCCCTCTGGTGTCTTTGACTATCGATGTCTGTGGCTTGATGCTGACAACGCGATCAGCACACCCAATCCAGGTCGGCTGGAACTCCCGCAACAGCAACACGGTGCGGTCCCGAACGGTCTCAGCTGCTTGCTACAACATGTTCGTTCAGGCCAGTGGTATCATAGGATCGAACATTTACAGAAAAGGTCAGTGCCCTTCCTTGCCACACAGGCAATGAATCTCCTTGCCTGGGTATCTCGTTGCCTGGTGTGCAAGTTGACTCACGCTTATGCAGATGACGCTCCCCAATACAAGCGCGGAAACAAGCAGCTGCTCGCGATCAACTGCATGAACATCGTCCTGTACCTTCTTGTCAAGGTCTACTACGTTATGCGGAACAAGGCGCGCGATGCCATCTGGGCAGCCAAGACGGAGGAAGAAAGACTGGAGTATCTGGCCACCACAAAGGATGAAGGAAGCAAACGGTTGGATTTCCGCTTCCAGCACTAGCCGGCCTTTGCCAGGTGACTCCGGCTTGGCGGTAGCTGGAGGGGTGTAGAGAGGAGGACATAGACAAGCAACTTGAAACCCAGGGTGACCGTCAAACACTGCGAATCTAGTCCTTCGGATCCCATAAAACGTAAGAAGACATGATTGATGGTCAGAGCAGCCGAAGGGACGGGTTGGGTTGTGACGACTTGGAAAATATACTTATATAGACCGTGATAGACGACATTAGAGGAGGAATGCAACAATGAACGCAGCGAACATGGTATCCAAAATTGTGTGCGACAGCAATCATGGAGCCGAAAGAAGCAAGGCATACTCGTACTGGTACAGCCCCCGGTAAGAGGACTCGAGTTGGGGCTGGCTGACTTCCCTTGAAGTTGCTTCTTCGCCAGCTGACGCTTGGTAACACGGATTTGGTCCAACATGCGCCTCTGTTGGTCTCCGTCTGCAGGATCAGCTGAAGTGTTGACCCGACAATACTTGGCGCCGCGGCTTCTATGACGATGGCAGAAAAAAAAAGGACATTGCCAGTTACTTCGAGAGCAAATTGTATGTTTGGTGGTGCCATATCAGCGAGTCAGGTACCACTTGATGTGCTAGACTCGGTTGCGAAACATGACAGCTGAAGAAAAAGCAAGGTGGGAGCTAAAAGGTGGTTGTGCCGCGCCAGCCAGACCGGCTTCGTCCGGTGGCACGGCTCGTTTTCGGTTGCAGGGCTGTAACCTGGTCAAATCCGAAGCACAATAGGGGCTTGCATGAAAGGGGGAACCGGCCGTTGGCTTTACGGGATGCTTTTACCCGGCTCCGTAAGAGGAAACGATGTCGCCAAGCAAGGGGGCAACCACCCGTGATACGAAGCACGAAAGGGCAACGGCCATGGCCTGGTCTCCAAAGGTCGGATGGCCTGGACCGTAAAGTTGGTGAGTATGGCTCTGACCGTTGTTCATGGGAACCGCAGGGAGGGCATGGTGTGACGGGAATGTTGTTTTGGGTCAAACTCGAGGCAGCTCTGTGTGCGTAGAGTAATCTTGTGCGACACTCCCAGGAGGGATTGGTGTCCGGGTTTTGACAGAAATTGGTAGGAAAAGTATCGGCTATTGCAAACACGAGATCAGCTTGAGGCTGACTTGGGATGAGAAACGCCTGAAACCATGACGCCGCTTGGAGATTGGTGCAGTGAATGCCGATATTGGCTGGTTGTCCTTGGTGGAGGAAGAGAGAAACTCAATCGATGGGACGAACTGCAAGAAAATAAAAGACCGTTGTTGAGGTGCGAGCCGGTCCAACACTATTTAACCGGAAAGCTGGCTTGGAACTTGCTCCGGGTGGGCAAAAACGCAGCCGTGCAGCTCATGTTTCAAATATAGGCTCATCAACAGTGTATTGCTCTTGTTGGAAATGGGAGATACGAGACCCTTCGGCAAGTTGCTGTGTAATAACCGCGGTATTGCACGCAACACCACAATCGCAGCTGCCTTCACAAGTCGACCAGAGTGCGCGAGCTCAATAACAATAGGTTTGACTGAAGTTGGTCGGGAATGGTCGAGCTCCGCTGCCCAAGTACGGTGCGACGGGGCTTGGCTTATGCAACGGTAAAGCATCCCAGAAGCGTTGATCTGTGATACGGTTGTTGCTCCGTCCGCACGGCACAAGTGCGTCAGAGCCTGCTCTGATCGGTCCCGTCTCGGGTGGATGGGCGAACATCAGCAGTTGCAGAAAATGTAACCAGTCAGACACATTTCAGATGGCCGAGCCGCCGCCCTGTCGGTGGAGTGCCGCCATCACCCCCAAGGCTGCTGCGACAGGTGGCAATTGAGTAGGTCGTAGGTAGTGTAGAAATGCTTGAAAGACATGTCGTCGTTGAAGGTGAAACAGACTCGTAGCTTAGCTTCAATCCCCTTCCTTTAGCTCTGCACGAGCCGGGGAAAATCATCTGGGGAAGTTAAGAATTGAAAGCTCGAAGCGGGTGGGAAAATATGAGCTGGGGCTGGTGGGTGGGTGGAGACGGGGACTCCTGTTTGGGTGCCGGAGCGCCGGAAGCCACAGTTTGGATGAGGGAACCGAACACGCCAGGAGGGCTGGAAGTTCCCGGTCCGTGTGTCAGGAAGCGCCAATGCCCGCAGGCAGCGCCACCAGCATTTTTTAAAACGCGGCAGCAACGGCGAAGCGAAATCAGCCCCCTCATCAGATGTTTACCAGGCAGCAGCCTCTTTTCGCTCTCATTTCAAGCGCTTGTTATTTTCGCTGAGCATCGATGGAGACATCGGAGAGCTTTTGAATGGCGGAGACAAGCTCAAGTGCATCCGGAGCTGACAGCCGTTGCCGCCGATGCTGCACTGTATCGTGGCCCAGAGTGAGCGAAATGCCGAGGAGTACCGCAGTGAGCGTGTTGGTTGCTGTAAGATGTGCCGATAAATCAAAAGTTAATCTCTTGACCTCAGAAGGAGTGGACGCAGACAAGTCTCAAGCTTCATTTAATGAAAAGCTGGCCGTAACCAGAAGGTATTGGCGGGGGGATAAAAAGACGAGACGGGTAGGACAAGCACCTAGCCGGAGTGACCTCCAAGCATTTGGGGCTCCACTCTTCGCTTGAAGCCCCGGCAGCAGCAACCGCCTACCTGTCGTCAAGCTCCGTCTTTTTACCCCATCGTTCCCCCCTTCCGCTCGGTCGTTCCGTCTTCCTCCTCCTTTTCATGATTGTTCACGACATTCCGAGACGGCACAGCGTGTGAGCAAGCACTTGACAGCAGTTCACCGCGCTGTCCTGCTTCCAACATTTTATAACACCAGCAAAGATTTAATTTTTCTTTGTTTTCTCTTCTCCAAGTCGTGAGACCCATCTGGTTGCCCTGACCGGCCGGCGCTCCGGAGCTTTGAGAAAAAGTTCCCGAAAACAGTCTCGCGTCACAACTCTCCAGCACCACAAACTTGGTGCTTCATCCAGCAAACTACAGTTCAACATTTCCATCGCCATCACATAGAGACACCTATCGTCATGTCATCAGTCGTTCGCTCAACGGCCTTGCGTGCCGGCGGCGCGTGTGTACGATGTCGAAAGGGCAAGACGAAGTGCGTCTACGAAAATGGGAGAGCTCCTTGCAAAAACTGTGCCAAGGGAATGCACGAATGCTACCTACCATCCGAGTCAATGGGCCACGGAGGTCACCACCTACCGCCGCGAGTTCCAGCTCGATCACGCGAATCCCTCACCGGCGATCGGACTGTTGTTGTCGCGGGCAGCACAGGCGAGCGACATGGTCCATCCGTGTCTTCCGTGTCCCGTCACATCTCGGGCAGCAGCGAAAAGTACGTGTTTTCCATCTCTTCTCACCAACTTGCTCGCTCTCGTCCGATGCCATTTTCTTCTGGTCGGCAGTGCCGCGGTCTGTTACGGTGTGCTTCACCCACTACACTCCTGCAGTCGTTTGACCTGCTCTACCTCACAAGTCACAAGCCTCGCTTCTGCCTTGGAGCAGATAGCAGGGCCGTCGCAGGTGCCTGCCAGTGGCGGACATACACGCGCTCTTGCTTTTCTTCTGGAGCTCCTCGGAGCAAAGCTGCCCCACCTTTCCCGCATCGGACCACAGGCAGTGACCGAGCTCTGCTTCTTTCTCGCGCCGCACTCGTCCCGCTTATTTCATGTCTCCACTTGGAGACCGAGGAGATGCCGCCGGTCCCGGTGATGATGCAGACACGCCAGTCATCACTGAACGATGCCCGAAATAGTCTCGTCTTGTTGAAATCCATGGTGTTGACATTTACCTCGCAAGAGAGACATCGTCATCATGCTTGGCTCTTGCGTCTTGGCTTCATCAAGCTCTGAACTACGTTTGTGCGAATGGCACGACTAACGGTTTTAGACTCACTCCTGAGTTGGTGCAAGAATGCGAACGGGTCATCTCCAAGACGCTGCCGGCCTGTGTGGCTTTTCACAAGCCTTCGTTTCTTCAGCAGCTCAAGAGCGCAAGCCTCGACCCCACGATGATCAATGCTTTGTTGACAACCGCGGCTCGGTAAGTTTGCGTCTCGCGGTCTTGGCACTACGGGTTCCCCTGTCCTTAAGCCTCATTATTTGAGCGAGATACTGATGGACAGTTCCTAGTCACTCTCCGCAAATGATCCGTCGGTATGGTGGACACGGAGGTGGCTCCGCTGCGGCTGACCACTTCGCCGCCAAGACCATCAACTCCATCATGCAGGCTATGGATCAACCCAGCCTTGCCGACATTCAGTCGCTCTGCTTGCTAGTCATTCATGAGTGGGGTTGCCGTAACGCTGTTCGAGCCTACATTTACCTGGGTCAGGCTGCGCGCATGGCACAAATGTACCGCATCGTCCATACACACCATCAGATCTCGGATCCCGACCAGTTCCTCCAAGACGAGTCCTTTCGACGGACCTTGTGGCTTATCTACATCCTCGATTGTTTCCTTACCAGCAGCCCTGGACGCCACCCAGCACTGTCGTCTCTTGACGTCAAAGACGTGTCGTTGCCATGCCCCGACATGAACTACCACTTTGGCAGCCCCGTGTATGTGCGAACACTTGACGGCGCTCTCCCGTCTTCTGCTGCTGCAGAGCCTTCGGTGCAACTGGGAGACGTAGGCGAATATGGCCACATTGTGCTCGCCACCAAGGCCTGGCGCAACGTGGTGGAGATGATGACGACAACATCGCTGGACACATTCTCCGAGGAGACGTGTCTGGCTCTGGAGGACGAGATCGAGGCAATCAGACAGTCCCTGCCTGTCCACTTCGCCGACAAGCCTGGCCAGATCAACCTACACATCACCATGGGTAGTGGCTATACGTACGCGATGATCCACAGCCTTCTTAACTGCGGCTCCATTTTTGTCAACCGTCGCCGGATCCTCCAAGTGGTGTCAGCCGAGTCCTTCTCGCTCGAGACTTTCAAGATGTCGCACGCCAACATGCAGGCTGTGGATCGCATCTTTGCCGCCTCCCACAGCATCATCCTCAGTCTCCTCTCACTCGAGCATGGCGCTGATAAAGACAGTATACTCTGCTTCCCGATCTTCATGCTCTTTTCTGCCTTCACGGCTGGTTCGACCGTGGCCTATCTGGCCCTCAAGGGCCTTGCACCTGCTAATGCCACGGGCTCGGCGTCGACCATTGTCCGCGATAGTCTGCGGTTTATGCACGATGGAGCCGAGTCCTGGCCTCTGGTCATCCCCTGGCAGAGACACCTTGCCGTCATGGCCAAGGCCCTTGGCGACCTCAACAATGCCCGAGACGGACACGAAGACCACGGTAATAAGATGATACAGCAGCGGTCGCCGTCAATCAAGGACGACGGAGGCAGCCAACCGGACATGAACATGGAAGCCGTCGAATACGACGTCCCACAGCAGATCGAGCCGCAAGGCCCAGTGTCCCAAGGCGAACGGGTAGGAAGCGAGCCCGCCGCCATACAGCGACGACCAGGCATCGCCACCATCAACGGAGGCTCAGTCAACGGCTCGACACCCGCCGCCGGAACTCCACCTCCAGGCCCCACGATCAAGACGGATTCACCCGATGTCGCAAATGCTGCCCCGGTATCGTCGGCCGGTGGCGCTTACGTGCCCAGCCAGCCGAGCAACATGGACTCCAACTCCGACATGACGGCGGTGGAACTTTGCGCAGCTTTCGAGAGGCAGCTGCTGGAACTGGATGACCTCGCGGCCTTCATGGGTGGTGGTGTGTGAGTTTCTCCCCCTAGCAGGGTTCATGAGCCTGTTTGACGCCCAGCTAATCCTTGGAACCATCAGCGCGCCCAACTAGTTCTGGATCGGTGAATACTCGATTGTCGATGTACGCTTAGGAGGGTAATGGTCGGTGCAAACAGCCCTCGAGGGATTTTCTTCAGATGCCTTGTATTACTTATTGGAATGTCGGGTCGAGGCGTAATGGTGTTTTCTGACGGTGTGGGATCGTTTATGGCGCGTCTTTGACTGGGTACCTGTATGGCGAGATGTACCCCAGTGGAGCAATCGGTACGGTATGACGGGTTCTGTTTCACGGTGCTGGGGTTTGTCTCTCCTTGTCTCTTCTTTTCTTCCTTCTACTGCTACCCTCCATCATTGGTATAATTGCCGGGACTAGGGCAATGGCGTGCCCTAGAACATGGAATTTGTGTGCGGCGTGGGAATAGAGCTTCAGCCATGATGGACCCGGAGGCGGTTGTGTCTGTAATGTCTCAACCCTCGCTTACCTTGGGGTGCAATTTTCTGTGGTTTTGGCGGGGGACCTGTCGCGTAAGCTTCAAGGAGTTAAAAACAATGTATGATGCTTTTTCTCGCTTTTCAGTTATCAACCATGGTTGAACTGGCAACTCGCAAGAGAGATGCAGCGATTATTCAGAAAGTATGCCGTAGGCGGCTAGACCGGGAGGAGGCTTCATTCGAGAGGGGTCCTAGAACAGAGTTGGCGGGAGCCCCAAGAAGTGCCTAATGGTTGATGAGTATGACCAAGGCAGAGTCTGACTGGAAAAATGTATGTTCGACAGAAGTTGATGCAGCCTCCGTTGTTGGTACTACGGGAAAGGAGCCCGTATAAGCCATGATGGGCTTTTCCTCACGGACTCTGTTAGTATGTAACTCAATTTCGTAAAGGGTCTGTGATCTCATATTTCATTGACCATACCGTAGCATATGTTGTGATGTGGACACTAGCACGTTCAAGCAAAGCAGTAGAGATAAGTGTCTATCACAACCTAGGTAGATCAAAGTGAAGCTGCAAATCAAAGACTCTCCGTATTGCTAGACGGACGAGTGAGCAGACACATTAAGTAGCTGTAACAATTGACCTGGTCAGTTTACATAGTATGTCATGAATACATATTCAGGATGCCCACGCCTTCCCTGGAGCGGTTAAGCTCCCTCACGTCTGGCCGTGTATGATACACCTGATCAACAAGCATCTCACGCACGGAGCGGACCGACTCGCCATGAGCAGCGGTCTGATATGGCGTGCCCCGTCTAATGCAGATGGGGCATCAACCAGGCACGTGCCAAGCACGAGGTTGCCTGCTCCTCCATGTCCCACTTCCAGAGATGCAAGCGATCATCGGAAAATTCTGCTGTATCTGGCTGGAACAGGGAAAGTCGCACATCATGACACCAGCTGAACCAATGCTACCGTGGGCTGGACTCGCCGGTCTCGGGGTTCCATGTCGGTGCAGCGCTGGGTCCGAATGAGTCTTTTGGACCGAAATTGGGGATTTACCTTTTCTTCCCTCCTCTTCTGCTCGTCGGCTGCGAATAAATGCGTTTAGGTATATCAATGAGTTGGAATCGATGATTGTTTTGGTATCTGGCTTTCTCCTTGCGGACCCAGACGCATTGGGGAGAAAGAGCCTCATGACCTTTTTCAAAAATAGCGTGTTCTTACGTGCCCTTTGTTCTCAAATCATTGGAGCTTACGAAAATGACGGGGGCTTTGGTGCGGGGACTCCTTATCGTGGAGAGCATTGGCATGGGGGGAGATGTGGAGGGCTGCAACATTCTCCACGTAATCGCATATCATTCAAAATCTGATTTGGTGTTCACTGCGGGGAAACTATGCTGCTTACGGTCAGTGATGGGCCGCATCTGCTCACCAGATCGCAAAAAAACCGACAGAGATTTCATGTTGTCAGGCGAGCGGGCTTGTCAGGGCTCCATTTGGAGTGTGACGTTCTCCAACGATGCGGTGAGGGGGAGTGCATTGAACGCCCAGGAGGGCATGGGTTAAACCATTTTCCGCATGATACTGTTGGTCGAAAGTCTGTCCATACCGTTGTGTCTTACGACCCACAGGATCTGCAGTGTGACATACCCCCGAACTAGACAGTCACAATCGGCACACGAGGCTTATTTAACACGGCTATTGCTTTCCCTTCGTGCGATCATAGCCCGATTTCTGGCTTATTTCTCTTCTGGCTTACCCCATTTTCCTTGTCGTTCCCAAACGCGCCTGGGACCAACACACGCTGTGATCGCCTCACAAAGTTCATCACACCGAACCAAACGATGGCGGACACCGAGAAAGGAGAGGGACATGTGTTCCCACCGAATCAGCACCATGATGAGTTCGCGCAAGACCTCCCCCCGCATCACGGTATGTCGGCACAGACTTACCTGGTGACACGCTTCACTTCACTCAAGCCGCCGATGACATCGGCGCCGAATCCGATCCGACTACTGCGCTCCATCACTCGCCGGCAATGGGCCTTCTTCTTCGTGGCATTCTTTGCTTGGAGCTGGGACGCCTTTGACTTCTTTGTTCGTTCCTAATATTCCCCTGCTCGCTTCGCCGTGACTCTGGGCTGACAACGTATCTGCCATCAGACAGTGTCCCTGACGGTCAGTGATTTGGCCAAGGAGTTCGGCAAGACCAACACGCAGATCACGTGGGGCATAACGCTCGTCCTGATGTTTCGCTCGGTCGGCTCCGTCACATTTGGCATTGCCGCTGATCGCTACGGTCGAAAATGGCCGTTCATCGTCAACAATTTATTGTTTATCGCCTTGGAACTGGTATGTCAGAATATCCTCACTGGAACACTCTCAAGGCATGGGAGTCTGCTCGGTCGAATCGTTGGCGACGATGTCATGTTGCTTGCGGTGCTCCAAATTCCCCCCCCCCCCATACAAGCGTGATGAGGTCAAGACTTTGTGGGGTAAAGCTTAAACCTGCCGAGTACCGCTAACGTCACGCGGAACTCGGCCTAAGCCGGGGATGTCCGTACGCCGCAAGTGGCTTGGCATATCCATACCAAGCCACGATCACAACCAGCATGGCAGCAAGGTTACTGACAAAGGCGTCTGCACTTAGGGAACCGGGTTTTGCAATACCTACAAGCAGTTCCTGGCTTGCCGGGCCTTGTTTGGCATTGCTGTAAGTCTATCCCTCGCTCACAGGGCACCTGTTTTGGTCCAAATTGCTAACTTCGTGTGTGCACAGATGGGTGGTCTGTAAGTGTCGACGCATCGACGACGATGACAACTAGGGACTCCAATTTCTGACCCTCTGTGTTTTAGTTATGGTAACGCGGCAGCCACGGCCTTGGAGGACTTACCCGAGGAAGCTCGCGGGCTGATGAGCGGCATCCTTCAGCAAGGCTATGCGTTCGGCTATCTCCTTGCGACGGCGTTTGCGCGCGGGCTGGTGAACACCACATCGCACGGCTGGCGGCCCTTGTACTGGTTTGGAGCCTGCCCGCCTGTGCTCATCATCATATTCCGTCTCATGTTGTCCGAGACAGAGGTCTACAAGCAGCATGAGAGTGTCCGGCGCACCGCCCAGACTGGCGGGGAGAGCGTATCCAAGACCTTCCTCCGTGAAGGCAAGGTGGCATTGAAGCGCCACTGGCTCCTTCTTACCTACCTGGTGCTGTTGATGGCAGGCTTCAACTTCATGTCCCACGGCTCGCAGGATCTGTACCCGACCATGCTGACGAACCAGTACAACTTCAACGCGAATCAAGTGACCGTCACGCAAGTCGTGGCCAATCTCGGTGCCATGGCAGGCGGCACCTTTGTGGGATTCTACAGCCAAGTCTTCGGTCGTCGTTTGAGCATCATCGTCATGTGCATCATCGGAGGAGCGCTACTCTACCCCTACACCTTCGTGTCCACCGAAGCCATCATGGCAGCCGCCTTCTTCGAGCAGTTCTGCGTGCAGGGAGCGTGGGGTGTCATCCCCATCCACCTGATGGAGCTCTCGCCAGGCGCCTTCCGGACCTTCGTCGTGGGCACATCCTACCAGCTCGGCAACCTCGTCTCCAGCGCAAGCAGCACGATCGAATCCACCCTCGGCGAGCGCTTCCCCCTGCCGCCCAACGGACACACGAAGCGGTACAAGTACGGCATCGTCATCTGCATCTTCATGGGCTGTGTCTACGCCTACGTGATCCTGCTCACCTTTATCGGGCCGGAGCATCTGCGGCGCAAGTTTGACGTGGCGCATGATGCCGACGTGCGTGAAGTCGCTGGCGAGGAGACCATTGCCCAGGCCATGCATCGTCGCGAGCGTATGGGCATGGGACTCAGCGACGAGGATCTGCAGGACGCGATCGAGGTGGAGAGGGAGCAGGAGCGGGAGAGGCAGAGGCAGCTGGAGCATGGGAAAGCAAGCACCAGGCACATCGCCTGAGAGGTCTGGGGTGAGCCCACATGTGAGAATTCAGATTGATGCTTATGATATGATACCCTGTCCAGATGATTGACGATAGGATGAGCTGGATTCAGTGTTATGATTTAGGGTCTAGGAAACGGAATGGCTTGTTACGACCGCTTGTTCAGCTTTTCATGCCGGCAATCAATATCGGAGTGCATCCGTCGTCATGCTGCAGGTAAAAAGAGGTTCACATACCCAACGGCAACTGGCAATTTAAGAGGACTCTCCATCACTCAACGCAGGGAAGGTTTCAGCTCCAGTGACAAAATTCCATTTAAACACGCTATGACTTTCTACCTTCACAAAAACAGACCGCGACAGACCGTCCCAGTTACTCCGACTTTGGCGGCCACTTGACTCTCCTCGCGGCTCGCACATACAGGTTGTTGGGCCGGATCAGCTGGAAGTAAGGATCGTACTCGATCGGACCATCCTGCGCCAGGGTGAACTTGTATCTATACAATAACTTGGGTAAAAACACCTTGATTTCCTGCAGGGCAAAGTTGAAGCCGACGCACATGCGGGGGCCCGTTGCGAAGGGCACGTAGGATCCCTGCGGCCTGTTCTTGACCTTGTCGGTGTCCCAGCGGTCGGGGTCGAAGTGGGCCGGGTTGTCCCAGATCTTGGAGTTGTTGTGGATGTGGTGGAGGGCGGGGATGACGACCGAGTCCTTGGGCAGTCGGTAGCCGCCGGGGAGGATCATGTCGACCTTGGCGGTGCGGCCGGGCTGGTAGGAGGGGTTGTGGCGACGTTGTGTCTCCTTGATGAACTTGTCGAGGAAGGGCAGCGAGTCCGTCAGGTCTGCGGTGACCTGCGTGTCGGCGTCCCAGTCGTGGTCGATCAACTCCTGGAGGAGACGCTCCTGGGTGCCCTCGTACGTGACCATGCTGTAGATCAACCAGGACAGGAGTGAGGATGTGGTTGTGAAGCCGGCACCAGTGGCAACCAGCAACGCCGGGGCGAACTGGGCGGGGGGAAGCTTGTTGCCCTTGTTGTCCTTTGCCCGAAGGAAGTAGTCTGTCACGCAAAAACGTCAGCCGCGAGGGAGGACCATGGGTGGGAGGGTGACGGGTACAACATACCGACAACGTTCTCAGCCTTGAGAGCGGCATCTTGAAGTTCCAAATCCTCCTGTCCCTTGGACGCCTTGGCGATAGACTCCCCCAGCAGTTCGGCGATTCTGTCCTTCAGCTTCTGCAACTCCCGGGGGGCGCCAAACGGCATCTTGGCGTACCATGCGCCCATGGAGGCGATCCTCTTGTTCAGTTCCAGAAGGTGCGCGATATTGAAGACCATCTCGTGTAAGGGGGCGTCCACACTCGTGAAGTGCTCAAAATCCATGCCCAGCACCAGCTTTCCCACAGCCTGCGAGCCGAGTTTCAACATGTATTGGTACACGTTGAAGGCCTCGTCCCTCTCGTCTAGCTCGTCGAGGACCTTGAAGGCCTGCTCCACCGTCCTCTGCATGGTTGGCGCATAATGACGGACGGCCTTGGGTCCCAGGGCCGGAGGCAGGAATCGATGTGCGTTTCGCCATTCCTCGCTTTCGGTATCACCCAGGAAGACTCCTGCCTCATTCATCTTGATTGGCAACAGTGGGTGGTTGGGTCCGATCTTTTTCGTGAAGTAATGACCCTCAGCGAAAACGATGTTGGAGAGCTTGGGGTCGTTGGTCTGATAAACCTTGCTTCCCATGTTGTTGGTGACAATCAAGGGCCCGTACTTGTCAAACAGTCTTTGATGATTACCAAGGTGATCGGGGAAGATTTCCAGGTAATTGCCAAAATAGGGAATACCGCTAGGTCCAGGGACCTCCCGTACTGGCTTGCCATCGATCGAGATGGCTATCGGGTCCTCCGACTCCACGACGTCGGAGACAGAAGTGAGCCTACTGTCATCGTGGATGAAGCCGACACCTGAAGTTTGGGCTGGTTAGCTTTGACTCTGTAGTATTGCATAGGCATGTCGTTGAATCAAGTTACCGCTAAAGTCGACCACAGCGAAGTGCGAGGCGACAACGTGTTGGAGCTCCTCGAAGTCTGCCGACTCCGGGATCTCAATCGACCGACTTGTGGAAGGGGAATCGCCCCAAAGGTGAAATGATTTGGTAGCCATGTTTGCCGGGCAGTAAGGAAGACACACGGGCAGGAATCAGGGTTCTCGAGAACTAAGCACTCTGGAGGGCTTATTACGGAAACTCTCGAGAGTCAACGAAGTGATATACTCCCTCTCGACCCGAAAGCCGCCGAGGCTCGACAACTGGAGCATCGGTGATAAGACGCCATCGCCCACGACCACAGCCTCACAGGCGACATCCTGTCACAGGACTTTTCCCTCGTGATGTCCACTCCTGAGATTGGAAATGACGCAGTGATCCTTGCTCTCCGACTCATCCCCATTTTCTCTCCGTCTCACCTCGGCTCGCGACTCAGTGCATTAAATGACCAACCCATGGTGCCGTTGTAGCGCATCATCTTGATGGCCATCCGAAACAGCCGTCTAGTCTAGGGGCCACACAGATGCGGGCGAATATCTCGGAATGACTACCGCATGGTTGAGGTATAATGCTGGGTCTCCACAGACGGTTTCATGCCGAGGCGGAACAATGCCGAGGCGGCCCACAAAGTGGCCCCACTTTCTTTTCCGATTCTCAGCCCTACCGGTGTTGCAGGAGCTTCTCTGATCCTTGCCTCGTAGCAGTGTGTGAGTGACCACGAGCGGTAATTGAAACAAAATGATGGGACCTTCCTCGCCTGATCGGAGGCGAGCTGGACGCGAGAAAAGATATCACTCGTGGTGGGACTGCACGATATACCCGTCTCAACAGACATCCTTACTTTCTCGTCCATCCTCTTCTTCGTGGCTCATCCGTCGATCTTTCTCTCACCAAGGCGCATTGCCGTATCACCCTGCACAATGGAGGAATTCACAGCAAAAGACATAGCCCTGCATAACACCCCCAAAGATGCATGGATTATAGTACATGGCGTTGGTGAGTAGCATAAGCCCGCATGTCTGAACCAGATCAGAGGTTCAACGCCTTTAGCGGACAGATATGGCTGACATGTCCTCAAGTCTACGATGTCTCCAAGTACATCAACGACCACCCTGGCGGTGCTGACGTTCTGAAAGAGGCTGCTGGCATCGACGCGAGCGAGGATTTTGACAACGCTGGTCACTCGGAAGATGCGTGGGAGGTCATGGAGACTTACCGCATCGGCACCCTGAAAGGCTTCGAGAAGAAAAAGGCACAGCGAGCCCCTTTGGCCCCTGTTGAGCTGCCTGCACCCAAGATCCAGGCAAGCGGATCGTCAACCAGGACTGTCGTCGCAAAGGTGGCCAGCGTGGGGCTCCTTCCGCTTACTCTGGCCGCACTCTACCATGTCGGCCGCCAGCAAGGGCTGTCGACGCCCAAGTTGGTCGAGTTGACCAAGCGTATAACCTCTCTCGTTCGCAGCAGTTCTACTGCGACACCACAGCCCGGCGGGCTTGGCTTCCTCAGGGGCCTCCTCATCGGTGGTGGCGTGTGTACCATTGTTGCCACGATGCTGGCCAGGAGTTTCTCAGCACAGATCGGAAAGAGCAAAGGCTTCACCAGCTACCCGCCGCACATGAAGATCCCCAAGCGCGTCCAAGAAGACACGCTGCTTCAACGAGGGCTGCTGGACCCGGTCACTTATAAGCCGCTTCCGCTGAAGACCAAGACCCTCATCGCGCCCAACGTCTACCGTTTCACATTCGCACTGCCAAAGCCAGACACCTTGCTCGGCCTGCCGATAGGCCAGCACGTCACCATCAAGGCCGAAGTGAACGGCGAGACCGTGGCACGATCATACACACCCGTGTCAAACAATGCCGATCGTGGCGTTCTGGAGCTGGTCATCAAGGTGTACCACGACGGCAAGCTCGCCCGGCACCTCGCCACCCTCAACCCCGGCGACGAGGTTCTCTTCCGCGGTCCCAAGGGCGCGATGAAGTATCGCCCCGGCCTCTGCAAGAAGATCGGTATGGTTGCCGGTGGCACTGGTATCACCCCCATGTACCAGGTGATCCGTGCCATCTGCGAGGACGAGCGCGACACGACCGAGGTCAGCCTCATCTACGCGAACCGGACAGAGGAGGATATCCTCCTGCGGGAGGAACTGGACACGTTTGCCAGACGCTATCCCAAGAACTTCAGGGTCTACTACATGCTGGACAAGCCTCCGGTTGGCTGGACAGGCGGATCTGGGTTTGTCACGCAAGACCTCATGGCGGAGAGGCTGCCCCAGCCCAACTTGGACAGCAAGGTCTTCCTCTGCGGCCCTCCTGGTATGGTGAACGCGGCCAAGAAGGCGCTGGTCAACCTTGGTTTCAAGCAGCCGGGCGCGTCTGCTAAGGCCTCTGATGAGATCTTTGCTTTCTGAGAGGTGGGGACTACTCCAGGATGCCGGTGGTGATGGCCAACGGAGATTTGTTGGGTTGGTGGTTTGTAAGATGTACATCATATTCAGATACCATTTCAGTAGCTTCATTCGTATTGTTGTTTTCACCACCGAGTCCTGTAACGCGTATCTTGATGGTATACTTTTCCTCTCCGGCTGTTAGCCTGACCGTAAAAAAAGTAAGAGTGTAAGCTGGTACCCCCACGCCCAGCTTAGCGCCAGACTACCCGCGAAGAATGGCAGATCTCCCCTTTGCGAGTGAACGTACCCTCCCCGGCAGTTCCAGAGGGCCATGGTCACTTGCCCAGCAAAAAAATGCCAACTGCGCAAAATGCCAGATTATCACGCCCACGAGGCGATGTTTCGCGCTCCCCGACTTTCTCCTATCTGATGAATGTTCACGACTCGACTTGTTTATTTGCCGCAAAGGTTCTTCGTTATCTGCTCCACACCGATTTTGATTTGGGCACCGCCCAGCCTCGGTATCTTGGCAAACTTGACGGGATCTCCCGAGTCCCAGGGGGCTTAGAGGATCCACGATAAAGTGGATCTCCCGTGTTTCGACCGTTGTGCGTCAAAAATTCCGACGAGTAACTGCGTACGACACCATGACTGCCGCACAGAGATCTTCAAGCTTCAGACGGGTGCACGTGCTTGTTACAGTAATAAAGGCAAAGTGCCTACGATATTGTTGCCTGAACAGGCTCAGCTTGTTCCAGGATATCGGTGTATGTTTTCTCTGTGCTTTTAAACGATTGATATGGAAGTGTCACTAGACTCAAGTCACCATAAAAGCTTGAACAACAGTAGGAATGGGTCGCGATCAGCAGGCACACGGCTAGCCTGCCGTCGATCTCGGTAGTGATGACGATCTCAACGGGCATGAGGGTACTGAGCGGAAGCATTCCGCGCTGTACGAAGCAACATGGCTGTGGGTGGCAAAGGATAGCCCCATCGGCGTCAAGATACCGAGTCGCCGGCGTCGCGCTCAAGCCGTTATCTCCAGGATTGCATCACGACCTCGTCCTTCCGAATCCGCCCACTCCGGATACGGCCAGTAGCCGAGGCTGGAAACAATGGGTCGCTGGGCAAGAATCAGGATTCCTGCACCAGGCGTCACTGGAGCAGGAACCCGGACGACTTCGAGCAAGGCCGGGTTTCACTGGGTCTAGCCCGGAGTGTTGGCGAGTCGTTGCTGGTTTCCACTCGTCAACCTCGGCCGCTCCACATATCGTGAATATGCCGGGGCAGCTCTGTCCCAATGTCCCAACGTTTTCTGCTGCCGGAATGACGACGTGTTTGCCGGCGCTCCGGCGTCCTTCATCAGGGGTTGCATGGTATTAAAACACTATACACGCGTGTTGTTGTGCGCAGGCCTGAAGATCCCTATTGCTGAAAATAGTCTACACAACCTTCACACTTCTCCATAATCCTTTCTCATTCTGCATTGTCACACATTGGTCCAAGATGTCCTTCCAAGTACCACCTGTCGATGGAAGGGTACTCGTCGTCCTTGGTGGTGGAGTCCTCGGCAGGCGCATCGCCTGCGCATGGGCAGCCAGCGGATATGACGTTGTCATCCGTGACCCGAGCCAGGAGCAGAGGACAGCAGCAGTCCAGTACTGCGAAACCAGCATGCCACTCTACTCCGACTCGCCGAAACGCGGCACAGTACGGGCAGTTGAAGAACTGAAGGAGGCCGTCGAAAAGGCATGGCTGGTGATCGAAGCCGTGCCAGAGATTCTGAAGCTCAAAATCACCACCTTCGCCGAGCTGGAGAAGCTTGCCCCCTCCGACGCCCTTCTCTGCAGCAACTCCTCGTCCTACAAGTCCCGCGAGATGCTCGGAGAGCTCCAAGAGAGCACCAAGCGCCGGGTCCTCAACATGCATTACTACATGCCTCCAAAGACGCGCATCGTGGAGCTGATGACCTGCGGCTTCACCGACGAAACCATCTTCCCCTTTCTGTACGAGAAGCTCAAGGAAATCGGCATGTCCCCATACATAGCCCGCAGGGAGTCAACAGGGTTCATCTTTAACCGACTCTGGGCTGCCATCAAGCGAGAGGTTCTGAATATTCTCGCCGAGGAGGTATCGACGCCGACAGAGATTGACGAGATTTGGCGCCAGATGTTCGATGGCGAGACCGCACCGGTGGATATGATGGACAGAGTCGGGTTGGACACTGTTTCTTTCATCGAGCAGCACTATATCGATGAGTTTGGCTTCCCCGACAAGACGATCAAATTCCTGCAGAAGTACATCGACGAGGGCAAGTTGGGCCTCAAGTCCAGCAAAGGAGGACTTCTTCCTCCTAAGCCGGCCACTCCATCTCCTGACGAGCCTCAAATATTCGTCTTGGATGGCGGTCTTGCCACCAGAAACCCCAAGGATGCCTTCTCCGTCGGACGCATTCTGACGGGCACATCGGACACCAGGTCGTGGCAACCCTTGGTGACGGGTCAGAGTCTCCCGGACGGCATTGACGTTTCCACCACGGCCGGTCGTCTGTTTTGGACAAACATGGGCGTTCCCTCTCAAAATGACGGTGCCGTCTTCAGCTCCAAGCTTGACGGAAGTGACATCAAGCAGATCGTCCCTCAGGGAAACATCCATACCCCTAAGCAACTCACCATCGACCATCAGAACTCCAAGCTCTACATGTGTGACCGCGAGGGCCTCAGAGTTTGGCGTTGCAACTTTGACGGGTCCGACCTCGAGGTTCTGGTGCAAGCCGGCGACTGGCAGGACGCGGCCGACAAGGCAGACCAGACCAACTGGTGCGTCGGCATCGCCGTGTCTCCGAGCGCCGGCAAGTTCTACTGGACGCAGAAGGGACCATCCAAGGGAGGCAAGGGCCGGATCTTCCGCGCCAACATCGACTTCCCCAAGGGCCAGGACGCGAAGACCAGGACCGACATCGAGGTTCTCTTCCAGAACCTGCCCGAGCCCATCGACCTGGAGATCGATGAGGAGACCAACACGCTCTACTGGACAGACAGAGGCGAGCTCCCTCTGGGCAACAGCGTCAACCGTGCCAAGATCGACACCATCAAGCCGGTGGAAGGCAACTCGACTAGCCGGCCAGGCTCGGACTACGAGCTCATTGCACGTGGCCTGCACGAGGCTATTGGCATCAAGCTGGATCCCAAGCACCGCAACATGTACGTGTCCGACTTGGGGGGCTCGGTGCACAGGTTCGACATGGACGGGGGAAACCGGAAGAAGTTGTACGAAGGATTACTTAGCTTCACTGGTATCACGCTGGCTTATCCTTCAGCATAAGTAGCTGTTGGAACTGTAGTCTGTAGAGTTGTTATTGTAATGTTCTCCTAGCGTTTCTGTTGCCAAACTCAAATCCAACAACATGACTCGGAAGTACCAACCAACCATCTGCTGCACAGATTACTATCCGTATCGCGGTCTTCCCGGCAGGAAACGATCCTTGGCGTCCAACAAAAGGGTCTCAGCGTCTAGAAAATCGCTATTCTCGTGAGCCCAGCACTGGCGATCCTCGCTGCAAAGATGAAGGATGTCCCCGCAAGCATGAACACGCCCGCGAAGATCTTCAGCCCCGCCCAACCGCCAGGTCCCTCCAGGATAGCGCCAGCTATGGGCGAGGTTGTGAGGCCACCGACAGCCGAGACCAGGAAAGTCAGCCCGTTCCGGTAGCCCACCTCCTCCAAGGGCGAGAGTTGTGCCACCAGCGCCGCCATCAGCGAGATGTACGCGCCCGAGAAGATGCCGAACAGCACGGAGAAGGCGATGGCCACGGCGTCCGTGGCAGCTGGAATCCACATGGCCACGATGAGGATCCCGGCGACGTAGCAGGCCACGACGAAAACGTTGAATCGACCTAGCTTGTCGGAGAGGAAGCCGGAGCTGAACCGACCAACAAGACTGCCAGACAGATTAGCATGGCCCTCCAATGGTGGGTGGGTGGCTGTTCGCATTACCTTGCTGCATTGTAGAACGCCACGAGGTTCTGCGCCATGTCCTTGTCCATGCCCTTGCCGATAGCGGCCACGGGGAGATAGTCGATGGGGATGTACAGCCCGAAAGCAATCAGGAACAGGCCGATCAGGAGCAGGAGGAACGGCGTCTCGCGGAAGGGGCGCCACATGTGTTTGCGGGGAAGCGCGCGGCGAGTGGGTGCCTGCCGCGACTTCAGCAACACGTTGGCCACGATCAACAGCGCCACGATGAGGAAGGCCGACGTGCGCATGGCCCAACCATACCCGACCTTGTCGATCAGCCTGTTGAGCATGATGGGGAAGATGACACCGCCCAGGCTGGACCCGGTAGAAAGGATGCCAAAGGCCAGACCGCGACGCTTGTGGAACCAACCCGTCACGGCGCTGATGGCCGAGAGGAAGACGACGGCTACTCCGATCGCACTGCAGACTCCCTGCGACAGCAAAAACTGGTAGTACTGATTGGAGATCGAAGCCATCATGAGACCAAAGACATGCATGAGCGAACCCCCTATCAGCAGGAAACGCATGCCATACCGGTCATAGACGTGGCCGATGAGAGGCCCCAGGGCGTTCATGAAGAAGATCTGCAGCGAGGGGATCCACGAGATGGTGCTGACGGAGTACTCCTTGAGCGGGCCCGTCTCATAATAAGCCTGGAAAGTTCCAATGCCTAGCGGCAAGAAGGCTCTGGTTAGCTGTCATGCTT